>CM074971.1:14552199-14580940 GCA_037577455.1 Pangasius macronema | reverse complement strand
CCGCCCCCCGCCCCCCCCCCGCGCCCCGCGGCCCCGCCCCCCCCGCCCCCCCCCCCCCCGCCCCAATGATTGTTAAAAGTAACAATAATACATGAAAATATATGAATCATGTCTGAAAAAATACATGAATCTTGAAAAAACTTGAATAAATGAATCATATGAAAATAAATATGAAAAAAGCCTACGTAAAAATCAATGAATCACGTGCAAAAATCACGTGAAAATAAAAGCATTACATATGAAAACGTGTGAAATATCTCGCAATCATGTGACAATTTCACGTGATTTTTCTGTAAGGGTTAATTATGGGATCGGAACTCACACCCTTCCAGTTATTGCGTAGCTCCACTTCCATCTAATACTTTAATCTACTTTATGATCGTTGCAAGGATGTTGTTTTTTTTTCAAGTCACTTGAACAATTTATTTCGTACTGTCAGAAATTCTATACAAACATCAAAGCAGAAATGTTTGGCTTGTTTGATGCAAGAATACTACAGAGAATCTTGGCACTGATATCACAGCTAGCTTTTCACCAAACTGACATACGAGGTTGATTAGAAAAGTGTAAAGGCAGTCGAAATTTAGTAGGTTGAAACTAGAGGTCCGGTCTAAATATCTAAAATCTAAAAAAAAAAAATTCATTAAGAAAATTTGTGACCATGATAAGAAAGATTTTCCAGGAAAAGTGAACCTAGTGGTGTTTTAGAGAGGCACCGCTATCTCTTTATCATAAAAAGACCCTGTTTGGATTTAAAGCTCTCCAGCGGAAACCCTCACCCTTAGAGTTTAGAATTAACATTAAAACACAGTTAGTGTAGCCGAAAGAATGTAAATGTGCAGCGGTTCAGAGTGTGTAAAAACGGTGGTGTATAAAATTGTGCATGGGAGAATATGTGTAAGACCACAGTCCTGCTGTTGCATACTGTTGAGTGTAAAAAATATTGTATTCAGACGTCTGAATGTGAATGTGTAGCTGATATGAGTTTGTCTAATTCTCTCTACTGTAGCTTGTGTAGGTCAGACTGGTGTAATCTTAAAGGAAAACTCCACCCTGAATGAACTGCATATTAATCTTTATAATAAACGTGATCTCCGATGGCATGCAAGATTTATTTTGTAATAATACAAGTTGTTTTTTTTGTTTAAACTTCTTTCATGGTCAATTTTCACGTTGGTTAACGGCTTTACCACAATGCCATTCGTCTAGTGGTGCAGAGGGCTTTAGCCTTTGTCTCATTTCTACCTAAAGAGAGCGAAGCGGCGGTGCTTTAGTCCTTTAGTCTGTCCATTTTTCTCACCTCCTCATCCGTACACTCTGCTGAAACATTTCATATTAAAAAGCTTAAATTTTTCATGCTAAAACTGCCGTAAACGCCATCGGGTACATCATCTCGTAGATCGCTCACTAGCGGACCAGAGTCTTGTACAGCTGCATTGCATTCTAGGACTATGAGTCCCAACATTTGCACCAACATCTCCACTACTTCTATGCTGGATTTCTCATTAATTTGACGTTGATCTTTCTTGGAAAATGGTGAGTGCTCTTTTGTTTTGTTTTTAGGAGATAACAGTGAAAACTGACTGTTATCACTTATGTTTGAAATCTTTGGATTGGATCTTTTTTTAATTAAATGGTATTGTAACTGTGCTAGCAATTCCAACAAACCCCTGTGACGTCAGTATGGCACACAACTGCTAACGTCTTGCAGAAATAATGAAAATACAACACCAAAAAATTAGAACCAGAATTGCTAAACACATCATATTTGAATATAAACATATTTAATGTGTTTCAGGGTGAAGTTTTCCTTTAACTGTAGCTTAATTGAGGAGGCACTTGAATGTGTCAGTTGAGAACTGCATGTAGATGCGGGGACTCGCAAGTGTATCTGTGTGTGAGGTGTAAAAGCGATAAAATCTAAGCTGTTGCAGTTTAATACAACATAATTACCCTGGCTATAAATAAATATAAATGGAGACTGCAATTGTACACACACACACACACACACACACACACACACACACACACACACACACAGTAATCTCTTTTTCAGTCACTCAGGATATCTGAGCCGGTCAGCTGGTGCCTCCATGCTCAGAGAAGCAGAAGAGCAGCTACTGAGGATAAAAGTATGTTGTGTGTTCACCAGTGCTTGTGAATTATACTGCAGTTTAAGACAGTTTGAGGTCTTGGTATATGGTTGTGTGTATGCTTTTGTGTGTGTGTGTGTGTGTGTGTGTGTGTGTGTGTGTATGTGTGTGTGTGTGTGAAAATGTATTAACGTCAGTGTGTGTTCGTGTATGGTTCACCATTGTTGGGTTGAGTATAGAGGCACAGCATGGCACAGCATAGATGATGCAAACACACACACACATGCACACACATACACATCCACGTCTGACAAACACTGTAAGGCAATCAGATAATACAAACTTTAACGGAACTATATCTCACTCTCTTGCTGTCTTAATCCCTTTCATGGGCTCTCTTCAATTTCTCTCTCTCTCTCTCTCTCTCTCTCTCTCTCTTTCCCTCTCTCTTTCAGGAAAAGGGAACACAGACTGACAGACATTAAGCGCAACAATAAACAGAAAGCTCTTTCCTCTCACAGAGAACATCAGGATCTGTGTAAAAATGGCTACAATCAAAAATGAGGCACTTTTTTTTTTTTTTTTAAAAAAAGGTCATATATACTTCTCTCAGTAATACTATGTAGAGTAGACTATATATGTTTTTCATCTATCATTAGACTACGTAGCATCTGTATTACAATTATTTTTTAAAATTTCATAATGAGGGAAAAAAGAAGGAATATCATTGGCTCCTGGTTGGCAGTCAGAGTTGCTTTAATCCTTCCCGATTGGCTGAAGGACGTGTCCATCTTAGTGTTCATGGTTGGTTATGACCAATAGTCTTTTGGCAAATTTTGTTCCGAATGTAACGGATGGAAACAAAAATCTTACAGGGTGAGTGTCCACACCTGCAGGACTCACACACACGGAGACGCATACAACACACCCACACATTCGCTCTCTCTGTCTCACACTCACACTCTCACACACACTCACACACACACACACATACACAAACACACACACATATACACACACATATCTGTTCCTCTTCAGCAAGCAGGACGATCAGCACTCTGAGAAAGAGAAAGAAAGACAAACAGAATGAGAATTATTGCATCAGGCAGCTAGTGCAGAAAACAAAAACATCTGCCAGTTAACCTGCATCCAACACCCTAAATCCACAACATCCTCATGCTCCTCCTGCATCTTGGTGCTGCAGTGTGCATTATGTAGTAGGGGTGTAACACAATGGCACTATCTGTATCTGTATTAGGATTTAAAAGTGGGCGTGGCTTGTACCAGTAAGTTTTTATAAATTATATGTATGAATTAAATGTACACATCTAGTCTCAACCAGATGCCTTGTGAACCTTTCTGGCAAACCTTCTGAAAATAAAAAAATAACAGAATAGAAAAGAAAATGAATAGTACCCCTCCTATTGAGACTCATTCCATAACTGTTAAATAAGCAGCTACGTACAGAAGCCTTCAACAAATTAATGATTTTTTTTCTTGGTTTCTTTCTTGAGTTCATGTGAACCATCTGCCATAGATGTCCCTGTAGTCCCTTGTACAACAGAGATGATGTACTAGACAAATGATCTATAAATTAATCAGCGCCTTCTGACCAATCAGATCTGAGAATTCAATGGCGCTGTGGTATAATAACACATAACATGTTGAGAACTCTTATGAAACAATAATGCTAATACCAATGTCAATATTATTCATTAATACTGTGTTAGGAAAGTACGCTTGCTTGCTCTGAGACACATGAAGCCACCAGATCTTCTTAAACCACTGTTCATTTGACATCATCGGGCAAAATGAATGATTATCTAGTGTTGCTCTGTGGCAAGGACAGAGGAAAATGCTCCTTTCTATCCACTCCAGTTGGTCAGCAATGCAATTTATACTTGCTTAGTCTCATGATCTCCCAACAATAGGGTGAACGTTCAAACCGTTGTGTCACTTGGGAGCCCTAAAGCAAATGTTTGTTGTGTAATTCAGTGTCTTTCTTAAATAGAAGTCTTTGGTTTTAGAAACGGTTGGTGATGTGCTACATGTCACATACACACTTGGTGTTATAGCGAATGTCACATCAGTGACTGCAGACACAAGACATTATGCTAGGGCAGACATACACATACTCACAAAAGTAATCACGCATATTCAACTAGGCTTCCACAAAAACGACCCACGCTTCCCCACCCACACACAGCTCACACACACACATGCACCTGGGTAATAACAATAGAGAGCCATGACACGATTCTTAATAATGTCAACGAGCGGAGGGAGAAGTGACTGTTCAGTGTTTGAGGAGTTCATTAACTTCCCTCAGTGCTATCCATCCTCTCACTTTCTGTGTCTTACGCCTGTCTCTTCCTCAGTCTGGTTGTATCTACAGACACATAGGCCTCTATTGAACAGCTCCCCTGGGACCTCGACAGGCCTGTCTGGCACTCAGCGATTTTCTCTACTCTCTCTCTCTCTCTATCACTGCTTGTGTCGCTTCCTTGGCTCTCTCAGTTTGTCTCTCTCTGTTCCCTTCTCACTCTCTGTCACTCCTTCTCATTTTCTTCTTCAGTATAATATATTGCCATGTTTGCTTGGACAAGTCTGCACACACAGACATGTCTGGCAACACACCAGCAACCAGACGAGGTCACAGTCAGAGACAAGAAAAAAAGACATGCAAGCCAGACATATTACAAACACTTATTCCACAGTGCTGTTGAATTCTCTATTCTGATTGGTCAAATTAATTATAAGTAAAAACATGCTATTTAACAAATAAATTAATTTTACTTGATGAATTTTTATGTAACGATACTGGCGGAAGATTTAGAACTGGGCATCGAAATTAATCCAGACAGCAGCTAGAAATGAATTATACATTTCTATAATTGATTATAAAGCAATTATTATTGATTATAAACTGATCATTACTATCGAAAAAGTACAGACAACCACTGTGTAAAAAAAGAATTACTATTTTTAAACCAATGTGTAAACAGACTAGCAAATAGTAACTCTGCTACTTAAAATATTCCTTCTCTATGTACAGAGTAACAGTAGGCCTTCCCAAGGTTCTGAACAAAACTGGTCCCATCAATTGGAGGCTACAAAACCTAATCATATAATATCGTAGCCAATTCACTGGTATTATCAAATACAAAATTTTGCCTTAAGAATCAAAAATTTAAAGAATAAAATCACATGGAAGCCTGAGGTTTACACCCCTAAAGGACACATTTCTTTAACATTTATGGAAGGGGTGTGCAATGTTGGCACTTTGCAACAGTCAGTAGGTTCTCCATCACATGTAAGTCAGGACAGAGGAGTTTGGTCAGGACAGAGGAGTTTGGTCAGGACAGTGGTTTCTCAATAACATGAGACAAGCTACGTTTTTTCATCTAAAAAGAAAGGCTATGAGAGAACAACTGTTTATAGCAATTTAAGTGATAATGTGTACTAACTTGGACATTGGACATTGCACAACATTATATGTAACTATAAAATAATTTAAAAAAAAAGCATAATGTGTCACTCTTTAATTAATAAAAATGTAACCGCTGTGGTTTCGGAGTAATAGATCACTTCGGGGCATGCTGGTGTAGGAAAATATTTGTGTTTGGGGTAGTCACAGTAACTCCATGTCACTGATTATTTTCTTATAACAGTACATTCACCAAGTGTTTTATTCCTTACTTAGCACATCACATCCATGCACAGCAAACTTCCTGCACTGAAATTGAGTGTGCATGTGCAAGGTAATACACACACACACACACACACACACACACACACACACACACACACACACAAACATACACTCAGGCATAGTGTCTGATCTGACTAAGCTCCATTGAGATAAGTTGAAAAACATCCCTCTTCATGCCTCCCCCTCCTTCTTCCTCCTGAATCCCTCGCTCTCGCTACCTACATGACAGGAAGCTATCACAAAAGAAAGGATGAATCAACCTCTGTTTTGGAGTGGCTTTTCACATCTTTCTGTCTCCTCATCCTACTTTTCCATCTCTCCTTCTCTACTTCATTCACTTTGAGTGCCCCTGACTCACTATTTCCACTTCCAGTAACAGAAAGTGACAGAGAAAGAAAAAGAGAGTGAGACAGAGGAAGGAAGAAACATAGAAACAGAACACGAATAGAGACAAACGTGTGGTGTGCTTCGTCAGTGCAAAAACTGATTCATAAAATCACTATTTTCAGCCTATTTGCTTAGTGAAATGAAATGCTGATGGAAAAAAAACAGTAAATAATGCTTTAAACTCCACTTAATTTAACAGCCATACACATTTCCTGCATCAATTCATTTTAAGCCATACTGTTAACACCAGAAATAAATAAAGCTGTGCAATAAATATGAAAAATATAATATTACACTAATTAAGAAGGTACCAATTAATAAAATGCACTTGTGTGGACGACCTGGTGGCTCAGCTGAAACTGCTGATTCTGAAACTGAGACTGCTCATCATGGAAGCTCATGTCCATCAGCAGAGCCCTTGGTATAGCTCAGTGACCAAGCTTCCTTGGATGCTATGTCTGCAGCAGCATCTGGGAGGTTTTTCCAGGCTGATTAGCATCCGAAAACAAGTCTGGATCAGCCTTTGTCAGCTGGCATGCTCTGCTAATATGCTCTAAACTAGCTGAATGGGATTAGATAGTGTGTGCAACCTGTGGCCCTGAATAAGCTGAATAAGGATTCCTTCAGATTGTAGAATGGGCTTCATCTAGCCTTAACTACTTTCAGATAAACAAAGAAAACCAACCTGATTTCTTTACTGGCTGCCTCACTACTCTTTTATTTCCCACCTCTCCAACTAGTCGACATACCCACAGTGCTAGTCAACAACAACTAGTTTATTCTTTCACTCCTATTGTTGCTTCATGGTGCTTCATGGATTCTCTTTCCTGCTAATGTATTTAGTCTGTTCATACAGGGACCCTACTGATACTGTAGTTTCCAGGGAATTGTATTAGCTCTTGTCCCGTCTCTTATCCCAATTCTTATCCCTTATTCTGCATCTTCCCAGGATTTCAGCTTGTATTCACACTCACTTACTTATGGTAAGAAGTTACTGTTGAAATGCTGCATATATATAAATGTGTAAAAGTAGATAAATAGTCAACAATAGTGTGAGATGTCCTCACAAAGGCAGGAATACATGATAATTGTGACCTTGTGAAGTCATTTGCTGGGCCCCAAATGACATGTAGACAAAACTTTCTGCCATAGTAATATACAAACTATAGAAATAATTCACAAAGGTAATAAAAGATTGCATGTTTTCATGTGTGTGTGGAAAAATGGGTCAGCAGACAGATCAGTTAACAATCCAACCATCCATCCAATCTAAACACAGACAAGCGTAACGATTTATATATGGATATATTACATACAGAAATAACAAGACATCCATATACCAAACCAGGTAAAATGTATGCTATTGCACAGCAGCCTAAGAAGAGAAATTGATATACAGAGAGAATATCACTGGCATCACTAAGAAATCCAAGCTTCATTTGACGTATGATAAATCAAAAATGCAGCAATACGCCTCGAGCCTTTTCAGGCATGCAAGTCCCCCTCGATTCTAGGGCCTTTCACATCAGAGCTCGCAGAGAGAATATGAGGCCAAGTGCTCAGAGTGTTATGTGCTGAAGGTCATGGTCAGGTCTGAGTCTGATGCTACTGACGCAAAGACAGAGACAAAAAAATATATATTGTTACAAAGCATATTTTGAAAATGCCTGATGTAATCTGAGCTTAAGACATTCTAACAGTATTAACACTGTTAAAATGCAGCAATAAATGTTATGGGTGCCATAATCCACCAATTTACCTTTGTGATTCTGAAATTCTTGTAATCAACATACTGCTGTAGTAGAAGGAATGTTAAAATAGTATGCTCTGCATTACTAGACCAAAATAATGTATAGTAATGTGTGGATTTGGATATTTGTATTCTTTGCAATGTCTTGAGCATCACTTAGCCATCAGTTTCAAATGTTCATTTAGCATTATGGAAGGAGTCTCCATTGTGAGCTCTTTGTAACAGTCAGAGGTAAATAAATAATTATACATGTAAATTACTGCACATGTGCCTCCAGCCAAAACCTCCCACATGTTACATTGGGATTAACTAATCTGCACTGAACTGAGCATGGCATTTAACTCCAAGCTGCTCTGAGCAATCATCTTATGGCAATCCATGAGACATAATAATGGTAAGCCACTGATGTTAACTTGGACAGTTGTCAATAGGTTTAGAACAATTTTTCCCAACCGCACTTTATAGATTAGTGCTTTCCAAATAAAACCATTCATTTTTAGTGATACTAAAACATCATTATCACTGATCATGTTTATGACAAGCTTCTGGTTGTAGCTAGAAGAGGACCTTGAGTACCACTGTTACTGCCAAGCTGTTTGCTCTTCCACAATAAATATTCCATTTTATCAGTATTAGTAAGGTCCTTGGCTTGCAGACAGACAAGAAAAACGTCCTTCTATTGTGGCTAAATATTCACATAAAAGTGATATACTGAGAAAAAGTGACTCATAAAAAATGAAGAAAAGTGTTCCATGAAACAAAGTCACAGAAACTCATGACAAAAATTATGATAGATTACTACAGAGAAAATTACTATAGAGGAAAAGCAAAGGTGAAAACATCACCAATAAATAAAAACAAATAAGATCAGGGGAATTTGGGTAGATTCTTTTTTTTTTTTTTTTTAAATCCCTGACTGTGAAAGTTTTGAGAAGCTTTTTTTTTTGAGAAGCATGTTCTAATATACTCTGAGACTCAGACTAATATACTGCAAATATATGTACATAAGGGTCCAAATTCTCGCTCTTGCTGTCTCACATACACAGAGCATGCAAAATGAAACTCATTAGTGATCCTGTATAATGGACAGCAGTATTCTTTGGACCACTGATGGTCTGGCTGGATTATGGCTTCTCTGACCCAAAGCAAGCTGGCTGTCTAGACAGTTTTGGATCAAGCCAGCCTCCCACTCCTATACTCTTGTCTTCTGTTTTCTCACAGAATTACTCATGAACAATCGTGACTTCAGATCAAAACAAAGGGTGGATCTGCTTTCAGGTTGCCATTTGCTCCACACACTCTACAGGATGTTAATTCTTAAATATTGAATGTGCTTAATATTTTAATTTGGGGCAGCTAGGGCCAGTTTATCTTCTCAGATTACATCCCATGCCACAGAGTAATCAGGGAAGATGATCATTTAAGACCAGCACAAAATTGGGACACCTTTTGGCACAGGCATTACTAGCTCTATTCCACTCATGCCCTCTCCTACCTTTTCCATCCTACCCATGCCTCTTCTCTTCCCCATCTTCTCTTCTCACAGCTCACATCACCTTACCTCATCACCGGGATTCACTTCACTTCACTTCTGCGATGCCTCATTCGCATTGACACCTTACACTTCGCACTCACTGACTGTCTCTCAACAGGCTTTCTCCTTCTCTACACTTCATGTCCCTACTTGTCCTCCTGCATCCAGACTGGTTACCTCCAATTCATTTCCATGAAAACCTATGTCTGTATTTTTTCTTTCAATATTGTCTTTGAATACATATAGTCCCACTCCTCATACTACCAGCTATTGCCCTTATTCCACCTTTTCACTGCTTTTTACACAACATAACGAAAGACATTCATTTCTACAGGGACCACAGTCTTTCTCTGTGAGGCTGTGGATGCACTAGATGGGATTTGAATGTTTCTAATGTACTTCAGGCAAAATATGTGCAGGGAGAGAGATTTCAACAGTTTTGTATTTTAAATTTAAAATACATTATACCACAGCCGAATTCTCCATTATGATTGGTGTTGACTGATTTTCTGTTATAGCAGCTCTAACAATATTTCTGGCGGCAAGGCAAATCTGTGCTCTCGTACAAATATGCATTTCTAGAGTACAGAATATCGTACAGAATATAATTTCTCATACAGAATATCATTTCTAGAGTAACAACAGTGACTTATGTATATGGCAGACAGTCACATAATTTAAGATGAATAATAAACAGATTAACATGTTATTTAACAAAGAATAATGTATAACAAGTTTATTTAACATTTATGAAAGGAATCTCCAATGTCAGCACTTTGCGACAGTCAGATGTAACGCTGTAACTTTAAGGTTTCCACCATGGTCTTCAGCACAGACGATGTTGCAGTTTCTTGGTAACAAGCTACATTTTTATTATTAACTTCAAGAGAAAGTGAGGGATTGACTGTTAAATTAAAAAATGTAATTGTTGGCAAATTGCTATAGTTTAAGCTGAATAAAACACTTACGGACATGCTGTTATAGAAAAACAGTAAAGAAAGAAACAAAGCAGATGAGAAGCAGGACCCAAACTCTTAACGGTTCTTATGGTTTGTACAAACTGTGATAGCTGTGTTCACACCTGTCTAAACGCCAAGGGGCTAAACATATCAGGGCTCAGTTCAAGTGGACTAAATACTGCAAATGTAAAAACACCCAGAAAAAAAAGATAGAGAGAGAGAGAGAGAGAGAGAGAGAAAGGCACTAAGCGCTAAACACTAAGCAATAATCAGGGCCATTTTCAGCAGGAGTGAGCCTAAATGGCCGTAATTATCCACAATCACCATGTGCATTAAATATATGCGCTCAGCTATATGGCTGCACAGTGGAATCCCTTAGTAGAGCCTAAAATATCTGGCCTAGACTCATACACACAATGGCTGCACAACTTCAGCTGTAATGGACAACAGCTTCACAGTTTCAGCTGTGGATGCCTTCTCACAAGCATTATATTATACACAAACCCACACATGCTTTTACACTTTCTTAATTATCTCTAATCACAGAGCATGCGTTAAATGATATAGTATATGGCTATACTAAGAAAACCCTTACAGACACACACCCATGCTTTTACCAGCACTCCCTCATAAGATTTAACACTCTTATCTTATTCACACACACACACACACACACACACACACACACACACACACACACACACACACACACAGTCTCTCTCTCTCTCTGTTTAGCGCTACTATATGGGAGCCGTCATTGCACTCTTCTTACACTTTTTCTCCAGATACTAATATACAAAAAGAACTGAAAGACGCACTAATATTTAAGCTGTAAACAATTCTATAATTAAAATACCAATGTCTAAGTTTGCCAGTTCTATAAATAAATAACATTTTATACACTGAAGCATAGATGTCAATAACACAAGTTTCTCATTAGCATATAACATAAAATTTAAATTAATATAGGTAATACTGGTCAAATTAAAAATAATCCTGATTATGTTTTAAAACAATTATGTATAACCAATTTGGTATGTAAGGTAATGCATACTTAAATAAAAGCTAATGGGTAGAACTTCAGCATAGTGTACCTTAAAAGATATAAAACATGGGGTTAACAAACAGAATAACCCATAAACTACAATAACAGAGATTCCAAGAGTACATAACATTTGCTCAGTGTGCAAATTAACTTCTATGAAATACCCTATCAGGATTTATCTATTTCCCTGGGTCATCATCTGGGAATTCTGTTATTACTGGGAATCATTCCACTAGGATGATCGCCTTGTAAATTTAAATAATAATCACCACTTGTGTGATGCAGTGTAAATTTATTATCAATTACAAACCTTTGCTGTCTTTCCTGGTATTTTGGTGGACTCTACTAAGTTCCTCTGACTTGAAAAAGTCAATGCTGGCATATGTGTTGATGCTGGAGTTGCTGCTTCCACCAACTGCTGTTACACCTAATCCCACTGTTAACCCTTCTCCCATGACAGTGAAGTGTGGCCCACAAGATCCATCCAGGCTCATTTGAGGGCTGTCCTTTCCAGCCAAGTCAAGGTCAATGTAGTTTAGATCTTGTTCCAGTGACAAAGGTGAAGCCTGAGCTGTAGTTAGAGCTGCCAGCCCAGGACCAGCGCACTGTGCAGCAGATGGCTGCCCAGTAGCCCAAAGGGAACTCTCTAGCCCATGGCATTGAGATGTGGTGGCCTGGGGAGCTTCCGCAAAAATAGAGGAGGAGGAAGAGGGAGAAAGTGAGAGTCCTGATGGTGCCTTGAAGGTGTCTGAGCGATGCCTCCGTCGTGCTGATGATTCTGCTCTGACCAGTCTGGCACCTTGGTCTAAATTGTGGAAAGCCTTGGGTGAGTGGAAATCCATGCTTTGTTCCTGCTCAATAGAGGAAGGCTCAGCTGATTGCCCAGATTTAGGACCATGCAAAGGGCTTTCTACTATGGCCAATCCAAATGTCATTTCTGTGTAGTCTGTGAAAGGGGCACCAGTCATGTCCCCAGAGGGCAACATGGACATACCAGTCTTTTTATGTCCCTTTTCAGCTTCCTGTGCCACTTGAGGACCCCTCGTGGGATTCTCTCTTGCTTTTGGAGCTATTGCTTGGGTGGGATTGAAAGAAGATAGTGATGTGCAGGACAGAGGAGATGACGACTGGCCCAAATCCATATTAACATACTCTGAGGACACAGAGATGGAAGTGGAGATGGGTGCTGAGAAACTACGGGGCAGATTGGTACCACCAATTTGGCATGAAGATGGTTGGTATAAGGTTCTTGAATGCCCTTGAACCACAGTGCCCCCCTGATCTACACCTGTTACCCCTCTGTTGCACACTCCCTTTTCACCCTGATAAACAATACTAACATATTCACCAGAGCTTTGGGGTACTAATGGCTGTATAGTCTCTTTGACTCTAGGTAGGGTGTTGGCTTTGGACATGTCCACAAAGAGACTAAAGGGCCTGCCTTTTCGTTGCTGTGGATGACCCTGTTTCTGGACACCTTGCCCTCGTCTCTGCTGGTGAAAATGGTGGGCTGAATCTTTGGGGTGAACACCCCCTACCCTGTGTCCTGTGCTTGACCTGGTGGCCTTCCCAATTCCACCAGCAGGCAGGGATAGAGGTTTGTCCTCCAAGCTCTCATTGCTTGCTGAACTGGAAGAGAATGATGAGGAGGACAGGGAAAGGTTTCCACCTCCATTGGGGCTGATAGAAGAGTCAGCTCTATTGGAATAACCACCACGTCCAGTCCTCGTTCCAGAACCACCTTCACCCCTAGAAATCACCTCTGGCTTTCTTCCATCTCCCAAATTATCCTCAAAGCGAGTAGAGAGGGTGGTATGTTTGTAAGACCGTGGCAGGGAAAAGTAGGAATACACTGTTTTGGGCTGCAGTGGATGTTGTTCTGGGTGTGAAGGGGGTGTGCTGCAGGCTGATCTGGCACTAATGGGTGACATATTCATGTAGTCACTACCTGCTCGACTCTCCATGCTGCTCCTGCTACCCCACAAGCACCCACTCATGCCATGTAGATCTGGTGAACAGCTGCTATGGGGGGACATCATCATGTAGCCCTCAGAGACAGGAAGCCGGATGTTCTGTGGGGGCGAAACACTGCTGTTAGGAGTCATAGTCATGTACTCATCCCCTCCCTTTGGTTCTGTTTCAGACACTGAAAGAGACAGACTTGCAGGAGCTGTAACACCTGGCAGCATAGACATGTAGCCACTGTCAATCGATGTGTTCTCCAGACCCTCCTTTGTATTGACACCTTTATTTGCAGAAGTTTCCACCTGCCCACTTGGAGCCGCTGAGCTTCCTGAGCCTCGACGAGAGGTGAATGATTCTCTGCTGGTGCTGCGAGACATCACTGCGTAGTCTTCATCTTCTTCATCTTCTTCTTCTCTGCAATGAGGCACTACGCGCTCCTGAGCAGTGGAAGGTGGAAGAGAAGTACGCTTGCTAAGTAACCTACGGTCAGCTTCATACTCTCTGCTAGAGGAGCGTCGAAGAATACGGCGCCCATGCACTCTCTTGTGAGAGGTGTCTCTCTGCCCTACTAAAATGCAGCTAGTAGAGCCATCTACTAATGCAGTAGAGAGACCTGCAGCAAGAAGGGAGTGTTCACCAGGGCTAGATCCATACTCATCAGAGGAGCCATAGTCACTTGGGGAGCCTGACATGGACACTCTCTGTGGGATCCGAGCATAGGTGCAGATGGACACTGTCCCTAATGGAGCTCCACTCAATCCACACTCTGATCCATGGCCAGAGCTAGAGGAGAGACTAGGGGCTGGGGAAGGTGCTGGGTTCTTAGGGGTGTATGGTGCCAAACTTAGTGTGATCTTGGCTGGGGTAGGCGCTCTCGTGGGTTTAGGTCGTAGGGTAGGGGTGGTGGAGCAAGAGGAGCCATTGAGGCTTGGACTGGTACTGAGAGCAGTCATTCTGCCACTGCTATCCTCCGTCCGCGCACCAATACTGGCTGTGCGTGACCTGGAGAAGCCATGTCGAGATGTTGGAGATGTGTTGGTGCTGTGAGGCACACCAGGAGTCTCTGTCCTAGCCCGTCTGGAGAAGCCTACCTGGGAAGGTGGCAGATTTGGATGGTGGCGTCGTGATGGCACGCTAATAGGATTAGAGGCTGTGCCGCCTCCGCAGGAAGTACCCACTGCCTGGGTTTTGCTTCGTTGACGGAATTCTTCACTTAAGGCTTTCATAGCCTCTAGAAGAGTCTCGTGCATGTTCTGTGCAACTACAGAATCCTCCACCTGCATCCAAAACTCTCCAGGTCCTGTCATGGCTGAACGGCCCACTTCGATGAAGAAAAAGTTCTCTGAATGGCCACAGCGGCGCACGTTCATCAGTTGGAGCACTACAGCAGGTGTATCCGAGTTGAGCTTAACAAAGTTGACCGTATTATCAGTAAGGCAGAGTCTGTAGATGCCAATCAGGTTCCTTGCTTGCCCTAGGCCCTTGGGCCACAGCTTCACCTGCCATACCTCTTTAAAAGCAGGGCTAGGGGATAGCAGTCCACATTCTCCTCCACTGCCATAATCATCTGGAGTTTTACCTACAGTGACAACAGATACAAAGAAACAACTGAAACTACATCATGGCATACAAATAGAATACTGAAGAAACAGAATTTTGGAATTACTATACTTTTCGATTATGAAGACTACAGTGCTCATATAGTGTGTCAGAAAACACTGAGCTCAGTTTTATGTCTGTGAGGTGTTTCTGTGCATGTTCTTCATGTGTCCATGTTATTTTCCTTTGGGTTCTCCATTTTCCCACCTCCCAAAACAATGCCGTAGGCAGACTGGCTCATCTAAATTGCCTTCTAGGTGTGAATGAGTGTGTGAATGTGTGTGTGTGTGTGTGTGTGTGTGTGTGGTGTCCTGTGATGGACTGATTTGGGGTGCATTCCTGCCTTGTTTTTCAAGTTAAAGCAGTTACTGAAGATGAATGAATGAATGAAAAATGTTTAATGTTTTGGCTGATGATTAAAAACAAGTCTGGAATTCACTTTTCTGACCACTTGATGGAAAGAACAAATAAATGAAGGCACTAAATTTAAACAAATAATGTACGATAAGGCACATTTTCAGGATAAATACATTAAAGTTAATTATTAAAAGTTGGAAAAAACATTTTTTCAATGTATTTTCAATTAATCGTGGTTCATATTTGCTTGGTTATGCATTTGGTTGTACTATACATCAGTTGTAAATTTGATACACTGGGAACTCAAAACACAGCCAATGCATAGTAAACGTGCTTGTAGGGAGTAGTCTTCGAGTCGGCAGTGGGATAAGGGCGTTTACATCCAAGCAGATAAAACAAGGTTTATAACGGGCAATCCAGCGGACAAGGACACGGCTTTGGTTGGTGAGCAAATCGCTTAATCAAGTCCCACCGATCCGGTGCCCTCGTTCAACCCTGTGATCATGCAAAGATGGGGTGGGAGACCACAGCAGCCAAAACACGAGAGACGTGCGAAGGAAACCCCGTTTCCTAATGAAAACACATTGCCGTTGCGGACGCCCTCCCCGGCACGCGTTGCTGTGGAACGGAAATGTAGGTTACGCGCACCAAACGTGCTGAAAACCAAAAACAGACGACCGTGCGCGCTGCAGCAGCCTCCGCTGCACAATGCGACACCCTCTCATACACGCATTCACATGCTCACACACACACACACACACACACACACACACACAGTAGTGATTCCCGACTGCACCAAAACAGCGCACATGGGTAAATATCAAAAATACAATCGAAACACAGCGCGTGCTGCTGCGCCGCGCTGCCGTGCGTTCAGTAAACCTTGCGTTTAGTAACGGTGCATTTTAAGTCACAACTTCAATCAAAATACGATTAGGGTGTGGGAAAATTGATTTGACATGATGCTTATGCAGGCGCAGCAGGGATGTGCATTAGGATAACTGATGGGCGGAACTATGGCGAATTTGGTACAGAGACCATAAGGGTGCATTTATTTATTTCTCGCTTACTTCTGCACTGCAGGTCCAGCATGGCCTGATACCATTCGTTCTGCAGCTCCTCTGTGTCCGCGGCCACGGCGAAGCTCTCTCCGCGGGTGTGCAGCACGATCATGTGCTTGTTTTTGGAGTCGGCTCGCTTGTTGATGTTAAAGCACGATTCCAGGTCGACAACCTTCTTGGGCACCGGCGACTTGCTCCGGAATTTCTTCTCGCTCTCGTAGTACTCGAGGCGGGCAGGGCCGCGCTCAGAAGGCGCGCGGAGCACGAAGAAACGCCGGTGCGCGGATTTCGGCTTGCGCAGGTAACCGCTCTTGCGGACGTCCTCATAGCATCGCGGCTCCGTGGTTGCTTGGTTCTCCATTGCTGTTTTTTTTCCTGACCAAAAATCCCTATGCTGCACATTCGCTCATCGTTATGCTCGCTATGGCCCTCCTCTCTCTCTCATCATGCCCTCGAAATAAGAGAGCAGGTGTGTTTTCCTTCAAGTCTCGCTGGCGTCCTGTGCACCCAAACACGAATCCAAACCAACGGGCGCGCACATGCGGCACGCGCGACGTCTGCACTGAAGGCCGTGCCGCGACAGAGCGCACCACAACTGTTTACTGTACGCAGTGTTGCCAGATTGAGTTTCTGGTTTCCATTCGATTTATTGGTCAAAATTAATCCACAATGTATACTGTGCACAATGCATCCCGATATTGAAACAGTACAAATTCACATAGGTTGATCGGGCATTATGCCAAAACAATAATCGTATTTACTACTTAATCACTGAAATAATTAGAAGTAAAACTACTACATAAAATAGCAAGCTTCTTCTTCAGAACAATAAATAAAATCATTCAATCCAGTTCCCCAAATTTAGTCGCATGAATTTATTTCCATTTCGCAGGATATAAACAGTAGATTTTTAAGAAACATCCTAAATTTTTTCAACACACCCAAGAAGCTTTTTCGGGTGAAAATCTGGCAACCCCGTGTCTGTAGTAGCCTAATGATAATATGGGCTTCTCTGGTTTAATCTGCTTGTTCTTCCTTTCTCCCTTTCATGCCTTTCGCACATTTGACGTGGTAAATATTCACATTATAAGCTAATTGAAAACTCATTTTCACAGAAGAAGAAAGCGTATATTTTCAGTATTTTCGTACATCTTTTTTTTTTTTTTAATTATTAAATGCGGGATCACCCCTTCCATGTTCATTGCCAAGTCTGCGCGTCTATTTCTGAGATAGGGCTGCCAGGTTGGATTGTTTAAATCCAAACCAATCTCGATTTAAAATGGATAATATTAATTATGAACCATTTTAAAATATAAAACGGTTAAAGACTACATGCTTACAAATCAAATACAACAATCGAAATTTTTATTATTACTATTTATCCTCCAGCTGAAGGCCATTTTTCACGCAGTGTCATTGAAAATAGCTCTTGTGAAAACACAAGATCTGGCAACACAGGACTAGTCACAGCTCTGAGCGGCTACGACATCTGCTGGTTAACCTTTTGTTTAAATTTGCCTTGGTATATAGCAGAGAGCAATGTGCTTTCGATTATTCAAAATCATAATATTGACTATTGGTTTAAAATATGTTAAAACAAATAGTTTTATTTATATAAAAGTGCTGACTTTCAAATTTAATTCAGTGTTTGTCATTCCTGGACCTGGTGCACCACCACTGTGCACATTTTGGTATTATTCCTGCTCCCAACTCAAATAATACACCACATCTGTTAATTCAAAGCCGTGAACTAACTTGAACTTGGTGGGTTTAAGAAGGGAAAACAAAATGTGAATAGGCAGTGGTACTACAGGACCACTGGATGAATTTATATGACCTTTTTTTTCACACAGTGCCACGTTAAATTAAAACATCGTCCAGAACTAAAGGGTGTGTAATGCTGATTTGTTTATCCATTTACATGCACTTCAGTATTTGCATGAACTGTCATTAGGCTTACCTGGCACATTAAGCCATCTTCTGCCATTTTGCCTGGTTATGACAATGCAACTTTGCAATGTCTATTTTAATTAATCACTGTCAACATTAATATATTATAATTTCACTTCCCATGTTTTGTTATATTTGCTGCTTTACACTCAGAGTTGGGAGAACTATAAAATTAAAGTAGAATGTTAAAGTAGAATGATAATGTATGTGGTGTCTACTAATTTAATAAACACACACACACACACACACTATAATATTTTGCCCTATGTATTTTGTGAGAGCTAAAATCCAAAATAAATTCTGTCCATATACACATGCATGCACACACTATATGGCAAAGGTTTGTGGACACCTGACCATCACACTCACATGTGCTTTTTGAACATCCCCCTTTCCAGGAAGTCTTTCCACTAGATTTTGGAATGTTGCTGTTGGGATTTGTCTATTCAGGAATAAGAGCATTAGTGAGATTGGACACTGATGTCAGGTGAGGAGGTCTGAGGTGCAGCTGGTGCTCCTATTCATCCCAAATGTGTTCAGTGGGGTTGAAGTTGGGGCTCTGTGCTGGACACTCAAGTTCTTACACTCCAACCTTCGCAAACCATGTCTTCATGGAGCTCGCTTTGTGCACAGGGGCATTATCATGCTGGAACAGGTTTGGACCACTTAGTTCCAGTGAAGGGAAATCTGCTCACATTCAGCCAAATGCTACAAAACTGATAGGATGACGCTTCACAGTGCAGGTGGATAATGGCAATAAACATACTGCAAAAGCATCTCAAGACTTTTTGAAGGCAAAGAAATGGAATATTCTTCAATGGCCAAGTCAGTCGCCTGATCTCAACCCAATAGAGNAACTCAGAATTTGAGTTTTGAGAACATGGGCTCCAGACTTCAGGCCGTCACTGACTGCAAAGGATTTTCATCCAAGTCTTAAAATTATGGTTATATTTACAATGATGTCACTTTGTCCAAATACCTTTGATGGAGGTACTTTGCTGAAGATGGCTGTAATTCCTAAATGGTAATTGCCATATTTTTGTGGAACCTCTTAAAATAAAGCTGAAAGTCTACACTTCAATCACATCTTGATTATTTTATATTTTATACTCTTTATTATTTTATTATATTTTAATATTTTATACACACTGTGGTGGTGTATAAAGGCAAAATCACAAAAACTGTCATTGTCCAAATACTTCTGGACCTAGTATATATATATATATATATATATATATAAATATATATATATTGTCGATTGTCTGTTAAAGGTTAATTTGCAACGTTTATAACTGATATTATTCGTTATTTTCGTCATACAGATAGAGCCAATTGATTGACATTTTATAAGCGTGAATTGGCCAATCACAGAGCAGGAGGCGGGACTTGTCGAGGGGAAATAAGCATAAAAACGTCCAGGAAGGAGGAAGTGATGTGCTAGACGCGTCACACAGTGTAAATGGGAATTAATGGGACGCGACTTTCATGTTTTGTGTTTTAAAAAAGCAAATACTCGGTTTATTTGGGACTGGCGAGTCTCGAGTTTCAGGCTTTCAGTATGAGAAACTGCGTTAATCGTGTGAGGAGAAAGTGTTTGAAGATGAAAAAGGGGAAATGTGTTAGCAGGTGTGTAGCTAGCTGGTCAAGTTAGCTGAATGAAAGACTGAGGTAAACTTTAGGCTCGACACCAACCCGCGGTGAGGTACACATCCTAGTGTCAGGTGCGAAATAAGAAGTAGGTTTAGTAATTTGTCAGCTGTGAGGAAAAGAGAGGCATTAGCTAGGTTGCTAGGTCGCTAACTAGCATATTGTTTAATCAGTGAAGAAGGAAGAGACTGCTTTGTGTAGTTATTCAGCGCGGTTATGGCGCACAACCACGAAAGTTTCTCAGACTCGGGTCTGGTCGCTGAGCTGTCCATTTCTTTCCATGATGAACTCACGGCGAGCATCCAAAGCGCCTTCGGTGTCGCTGGAGAGCTCGCGGTGGCCGAGGTGTCCAAACTGGTCGGGAAAGCTTTCCGCGATGTCCGCGATCAGCTGCACAAAACCCTGCTGGCCAACCGGAACCTCCAGACGAGGCTCAGCGTGGCGCAGACGGAGCTGCGCACCGCGCAGAGCCGCACGCTGGAGACGCGGCAGACGCGCGACATCGCCGTCAACACGAGCCCGATTCTGTCCGAACCACGAATCGATTCCCCGCTGGACGTCAAAGAGACCCATGAAGACTCTCTCAGTGATTCAAATCCGCGTCGCGATGAATCATTTCGCGGAATCGAGTGCGCACAGGATGTTAAACCGAATCTAACAGGTGACCAGTCTTCACACCACTTACAGGAGACTGGAAGTGAGCTCTTTAACTATTTAACACTCTATTTGTTGTTATGAGAGTTTCAAGTCAGACAAAAAAAAAAAAAACAATTTAGTATTGTCTGATTTTGTATATAGGTTGACTTACTTTCTCTAAGCTTCCATTAATAACACAAAAATCCACCAACACACAATGCTTTCCTGAAATCCTTATGTGAAATATTCAGAATATCTTATTCAATTACATCTTGCTTCTTAATATTTAGTCAAAACCAATTTTTCAAGACATGGGAATTTGGGACACATTTTTTTTATTTAATCATCAGACTCATTTAAATTTGAATTTAGTTGAAAATTTATTCTTAACAGTAAATAAAAAAACATTCATCTTCTCTAAATTCATCAGCATATAATTTCTCAACATAGTCAATCTCTAAAATTATAGGAACGCTGTTCATATATAGGAGCATATTTCTTTTGGATGCTCCTTTTAGGGGTCGCCACAGCAGATCATTGGTTCGCATATTTGGCACAGTTTTTACGCTGGATGCCCTTCCTGATGCAGCCCTCCCTGATTTTATCCAGGCTTGGGACCGGCACTGAGAGCGCACGGTCTTGTGCACCCCAGTGGCTGGGGTAGGTTCCCTGGGCGGGAATCGAACTCGGGCCATGGTGCTGAGAGCACTGAAGCCTAACCACTAGTCCTCCGTGGACCCCTCATAGGAACACAGTACACTAAGAAAAATATATGCATGTAGTGTGCAAGTAGTAGGCCTAAGTAATATTCTTTATTTCCCACTCTGACTTATTCCTCTGCTTATTAAGATGTTAAAAAAATAATAATAATTTAAATTAATTAGTTTACACATTTACCATAATTAACATAATGTGTGTGTTGGTATGAATATAAATTCAGGCCAAAATAATGCACAGCATAAATCACATTTAAAATTGCTTAAGCTTGTGCATAAGCACCCAACAGCAAAGGGGCTGTGGATAGTAAAGTGCAAAACCACCCAGATGGACAAGCAATATCAGCTGGCTCAACAGAAAAGCGACAGGTGATAGTTGATAAGGTGGAGAAATTTGGCTCCAGTAAAATGAAAGGCTATTATAATTATATGTTTGCTTGTCTGTGTATTAAATTGGCTTTGTTCTGATATAAACTGGTCATACCCTGGCAGCCATGCTGCTGCCCTGTTTGATGTAACCTAGTTTCCAATTTCCAAAAGTCTGGACGATGCAGCTGGTGTATCGGTCATGAGCCAGTCTTGTGCATATGATGAATTCTGTTTGTATTATTTGGGTTACAGCAGCCGGGATCAGATGCACCTCTATTCTAAGAAGTTGTTTCCTTAGCTAAGAGTGGAAATGACTGAATTATTTCATCTTAATATTTTATCTCTAAACAGACATAAAAGAGGACAGTCATGGCATCCAGGAAAGCACTTCGCATTCTGATCAGGCCTACATTGGGGCGGCAATGGTCCCTGGAGCTTCAGGGGTCCAGATAAAGGGCTGTATGTCCTTTGAGTCTGGTCATGCAGCAAAGTTGGAGGAGGCTGATCAATGTGCTCACCCCACCTCTGATGCCGAGCAAGTGTTTAGCTCAGATTCCCTCTCAGTGGCCCAGTCAAAGTTATTGGAGGACTGGAGACCTGAACCACTGCAGCTTCAGAGCTGCCAGTCAGACTCGTATGCTTCCTCTGGCAGTTCCGTTCTGGGTAAGTTTTAGTGTAAATCACAGACACGCTGCTTTACTCATCTGAGATTGTTGCTAAATTCTAATAGTATTGTGTTTGCTATGTTAATCAGAAGTTTCCATACAAATGGCCCACTCCTAGGACGTTTGCAATTTTGGAAGTCGAACTTAGTGTAAAATGGAATAAATTGTGGATATGCATATGTGGGACAATGATTTTTCCTCAACTTTTTTGTCTTGCTTCCACTGTCCCTGTACCTTTACATCATTGGTGTAACTTAATGCCTGCATTATTTTCATTACATAGTGAGATAAGGTGTACATATTGCTTAGTTGCCTAGCAAATGTTGTTACATCTTTAGCCACTTAATCATAACGTCTGTTTACCATCCCATGACAAAACTATGAATTCACAAGTTCCATTTTCACATGTGTTCAAGCAGGGGTTTTTCTTTATAGTTATGATATACTGTGATATTAAGCAGGTTTTATTACAAACCCTTCAAATTCATTAACCCTATATTCAGTTTGGGGGAGGTAGCCTATTTAAACAGCATTTCTGAGCAGCATTGCATAGTCTAGTGAGAATAGTGTTATGAATGCAATGCTTATGATGTTATTTTTGAGTTAAACTGCTGCTTAACAAGACAAATCTAGATAAACCTGCTTTTGTTTTGAAAATATCATAATAGACCTTGCTATAAAAATGTAATATAATGTATAATCTCAAGTAACCCATTTTCTGTTCTTTGTCTGTCTGGTAACCCCAATAGCCAATCCCTCTCTCTTCCAAGGAGACCTTCCAGGTATGGACTTCCTTGCTTCAGCCTCTTCCAGCCAGCCAGACGCATGCCACGCACCACTCTCCCGGAGAGATGTCTCCTCCCTAATTAACCCTGCCCCTAATCCGCTTTTCCCCATTCACAGCTCTGGACAAGGGCACACCTTAAGCCAGTCCTTTTCTATGCCGGAGGATGTGCGCAAGTATCGCAGTGTCTTGCAGTCCAAACTTGTCAGCCATCAGCACAAAAGTCCAAAACGCAACTTGTATCCACCTGGCCGAAGTCCGTTTTGCTGTACACAGTGCGGCCGAGACTTTAACCGCATGGAGCACCTCAAGATCCACCAAAGGATCCATACAGGCGAGAAGCCATATGCTTGTACAGAGTGCACTGCACGTTTCAGACACTCGTGGGCACTCACGCGCCACTTCCGCATCCACACAGGCGAGAAGCCGTATTTGTGCACACAGTGTGGGAAAAGCTTCCGAAACTGCGGTGGGCTACGCTTCCATCAGAGGACACATGCCCGTAGAAGTGGCCTGACAAACATTAGACCAAATTTAGAAAGTTATGGGAAGGCGTAAGGGAAAGCTTCTCTTTGGCTTCAGCTATTTTCAGGTCGCTCTCATTTCTCAGCATTAAACACAAGTTTACTTGTCTGAACATAACTATGGTGGCAAAATGACAGTCGTCAAATTAAGAACGAATTAAGGTGTTACAATTCTGTTACAAATTTATGAAACTGAGACACAACAAATCCGAGTGCAGTAGATTTCTTGGATCAAATATATGGTTGTCTGGTATCCCACAGTTCTCCCTTAACTTGTGTATATTTGTTACATTTATGGTTGAAGACAAAAGGTTGTGTGGACCTATGCTGCCTTTTTCTTTTTGTGACTTGGGTGTGGTGTGGTGTGTTGTTTTGTTTTTGCTTTTGACAGATTGACTTGTGAAGAAAATTTGAGTATGATCAAAAAGTGGATTTCTTTGGTCATGCTTTTCTGAAACGAATGGATACCTGGCAGCAGTTAATTGCAGGAATATGACATTTCTACAGTGTATGCTGTTATACTGTTGTGATCGAGTGGTTTGATATGTGACCAGGAGAAGCAGGTAGACATTTTACTGTTCACTCTTTTTTTAAAGCTGCTTTAAGTGCCTGACAACAAAGAGTTGACTTGAAATGTTTCCCTGTATCCAATGTGAATTTGTCTCATTCCAGATATCCTAGATATCACAACACTGGAATTAAAAAGAGTCTCTGACTGACCTTTAGTGGGATTTATTTATTGGATAGTTCATACTGACTTCTAAAGAGTTTCCATATACATATAAAGTTAAGGGACATACATTTTAAGTGAACAGACATTCTGTAAAAAAAATCAAAAGATGGAAAGCAGGTAAGTTTTGAGTCAGAATATACAATGTTTCAATCACTGCAGAATAATTGTTAGTTCTGAGCTTACAAAAATAGTTTGTTTTGAATAACTGTGAATATATTTGATTGCTTTCTCAGGTATGCTGATTTGTCACTATGTATAGATTTTCCCTTTATAATATTTTATGTACAGCTGTGAGAGATCTTGTGTGTCCAGCTCGTCAGGTTTGAAATCTCTGCCGTGCTGCTCTGGATGCGGAGCAGGTCAGCGACCAGTACATGTTTGTGTCCTTTACGCACACTCGTTTGATCCTTAGGCAGATAAAACAGTATTTATGCCTGCACTGTGCACAACTCACATAGTTACACCCTGACTCGTGCATCATTATACTGTGACATTTGGGGCAGGCTCGGAAAAGAGGGCAGCCATACACACAGCTGTTCAGATCCGTAACTTGGTCACAGGTGAGCAGCATAGAGACAACCTGGCATGACTGGTTGGTACAGGTGCCGTCAGGGCAAGGGTACAGGCAACGCTCACACAGTGGTGTGGTAGAGCACCGTGGGCACTGCAGTAGCGAGGTGGTATGTCCTGATGGAACCACTGCAGCCTTCAGGAAGGAGGAACACTTTGGACACTGTAAATCAGACAAAAATTCATTAGAGCAGTGCCTTTGTTGCCTTTTCCTTAGATCTCAGAAATACACATCAGCTCTGTCACACCAGAGTCTTTTTTTTTGTCTTATTCAAAAGAAAGTGAATTTTTTACGGCTGCTATAATGTAAGTGATAACAGGAAATAACTTGTAATGTTGTGGAATGTCTGTGAAACATGTAACTCTAAACGATTACACTGTATTACATATCATTCTTTAATAATTGGAAATTGTAATGACTGGCAAATTGCTGTAGTATAAGAGGAAATAAACACTTCAGGATGTGCTGTTTATAGGAAAATAATCAACACTGAATCCCAACCAATCGTTGATTATTTTCCTGTAACAGTATGCAACCAGGTTCCTCTGCATGAGTTTGACATTTTCCTGTGATAAGTCACATAATTTCAATTTGTCAGCTTGTGATGTGAATTATTTGTTACTATACTATAAAAAAACTGTCTGTAATTCTCCCTCCGGTTGTCCTTCTGGGGCGAGCCCTTAACAAGTATTCCACTATCAGAATGAGTTCAGAACTAAAACCATTTTTGGAAACTAAGACCTCATCAAATATTCCTTTTAAAGTGTAATAAAATCAAGCACAAACTTATGCAGGGAAATAAACTGAACACAAGTACCAACAGGCCAAGGGAAGACCATCTCTATTGTGGTACATGGGGGAATGTGAAATTTGTGACTATAAAAGCATTTCTGTCCTGCTCACCATTTTGGTGTAATCCAGCCCCTCAGGCAGTGGCAGTGTCTTCATAGACATGACCTTCACTGTTGTCTGTGCATAAAATGTGAACCTTAATTAAGAGTTGTGTTTGAGTTAAAGGTATGCACTTAAAATCTTGGGCTGTGAGGATGCAGAAGATAGGGATAGGTGGAGAGTGATGATTCGCTGTGGTGACCCCTGAAGGAAAAGCTGAAAGAAGATGAAGACTTAAAAGCTTGGGCTGCAACAAGGCTAAAAGCTAAATGCTGCTCTTGCCAGAAAGTAGTCTTTTACCTGCAGTGATGTGGGATTTTCTTGGCTGGGTGGATCAACTTCTTGTGATGAAACTAAAAAAAATTATAGGTATTTGTTTGCTTTTATTTACAAACTCACTGTTATTCATTTGGATGTGCAGGATCATAGTTTCACTTTATCACAGCTGAGTGGCGAAGCATTAATAAAGTAAAAGTGAAACCTAATGTTGTTTTGGACAGCCAACGCTTCAGTATTTATCATTGAAGAGATGAATTTAGGAATCTGTTAGATTAAAAGTCTATGTTAGGCACTACAGTTTGGGAGAAAAACAAAAGTACGCAATATGAAAGCCCCAGATGACATAATGTGGCTAATTAATGGTTTACCAAAGTAGACTACAAGGAAGAAGAAGGGTCAACTGAGATATGGCACTCCTGGAACCGAGAGGGTTAAGGGTCTTGCTCAAGGACCCAACAGTGGCAGCTTGAACCCCCAACCTCCTGATTTAATTGCCGTACAGTGTGAGAAACCAAGCATGCAAGTATATATCGACATTTTGTCTTGAAGCAAAAATGTAAACTCATGGAAATACGCATGATACCAAATATGGTGTAAGACCAAAATATGGGGTAAATATAATTTTAACTCACCCACTATCCCTTTAAGAAAGACAGGACACTTCGAAAACATGTACCTGCTCCTCCCATTCCAGGGTCCTTTCCGTCTTTTTCCTCACTACACCGTTTTACTCTCGAGCGTCTCGTCCTCCCGCGGTGTTGAGCACCGCTTGCGCTAACGTGCACTTTCTTCCTTCTTGCTCGCAGCATATCGAGGAGTGAATGAAGAACCAGGTGTGTCTCAATGTCATAAAATTCACGATTGCGGGGATTTCCTAATCCATAGGATGTCGGTCTCTCAGAACACCCTGATGAGGAAAGTCCCAAAACTTTACGCACATCTTCCGCGTTGTTTATACAAATGTATCAACAGCAATGGTTTCTTTTGCAGTCAACTAATAACTAGCGTTTTTTTTGTTTGTTTTTTGTTTGTTTTTTTTTTAAAGAAAGGAAGAGAAAATATAACCAGCTAGGAGGAAATAGGCTGCCAGAACAGGCAGTGCATTCATACCCTCAGAGGACACTTTATTAGATTAACTGGTATGAGCTCCACCAGCAAGTATATTAAGATATTAAGGGGCAGGTTATTAAGCTTGTCTGAACACACAATACATTTCTGAAATCTCCAATCATGTGATGGTGAAATACATTATATGGCCCAATGTTTGTGGACACCTGAGCATCACACCCATATGTGAGCCTTCCTTCCCCCAAAATGTTGCCAAAAGTTGAAAGTACGGAATTGTCTAAGATGTCTATGCTGTAGCATTACAATTTCCCTTCATGGAAACTAAAAGGCCCAAACATGTTCCTGCATGATGATGCCCCTGTGCACAAAGTGAGCTCCATGAAGATATGGTTTGCCAAGGTTTGAGTGGAAAAATACAGGCGAGAAGCCAAATGCTTGTACAGAGTGCACTACACGTTTCAGACACTCATGGGCACTCACGCGCCACTTCCGCATCCACACAGGCGAGAAGCCGTATTTGTGCACACCGTGTGGGAAAAGCTTCCGAAACTGCGGTGGGCTACGCTTCCATCAGAGGACACATGCCCGTAGAAGTGGCCTGACGAACATTAGACCATATTTAGAAAGTTATGGGAAGGCATAAGGGAAAGCTTCTCTTTGGCTTCAGCCATTTTCAGGTCACTCTCATTTCCCAGCATTAAACACAAGTTTACTTGTATGAACATAACTATTCCATACAAGAGAATGGTACTATTGATATGTAATGCACCAAAATCTTATGACTCATCCACATTAGCAAAAAGAATAGTGACAGTGGAATAATCAAATCGTATGGCATAGTTTGAATTAGGGCTGTGTTTCTGGCCAGGATGAAAGGTGGCAAAATGACAATCATCAAATTAAGAACGAATTAAGGTGCTACAATTCTTTTACAAATTAATGAAACTGAGACACGACAAATCCAAGTGCAGTAGATTTCTTGGATCAAATATATGGTTGTCTGGTATCCCGCAGTTCTCTCTTAACTTGTGTATATTTGTGTTGCATTTATGGTTGAAGACAAATGGTTGTGTGGACCTATGCTGCCTTTTTCTTTTTGTGACTTGGGTGTGGTGTGTTGTGTTTTGTTTTTGCTTTTGACAGATTGACTTGTGAAGAAAATTTGAGTATGATCAAAAAGTGGATTTCTTTGGCCATGGTTTTCTGAAACCAACGAATGGATACCTGGCAGCAGTTAATTGCAGGAATATGACATTTCTACAGTGTATGCTGTTAAACTGTTGTGATCGAGTGGTTTGATATGTGACCAGGAGAAGCAGGTAGACATTTTACTGATCACTTTTTTTTAAAGCTGCTTTAAGTGCCTAAAAACAAAGAGTTGACTTGAAATGTTTCCCTGTATCCAATGTGAATTTGTCTCATTCCAGATATCCTAGATATCACAAC
>CM074971.1:14518849-14552099 GCA_037577455.1 Pangasius macronema | reverse complement strand
AACCAGCTAGGAGGAAATAGGCTGCCAGAACAGGCAGTGCATTCATACCCTCAGAGGACACTTTATTAGATTAACTGATATGAGCTCCACCAGCAAGTATATTAAGATATTAAGGGGTAGATTATTAAGCTTGTCTGAACCTGCCCAAACATGTTCCAGCATGACACACAAAGTGAGCTCCATGAAGACATGGTTTGCCAAGGTTTAAGTGGAAAAACTCGAGTGACCTGCACAGAGCCCTGACTTTCGGATGAACACAGCCTTCCCAGAAGAGTGAAGGTTATTATAACAGCAAAGGGGTACTAAATCTTGAATGGGATGTTCAACAAGCATATACAGTATGATTGTGATGGTCAGGTGTCCACAAAATCTTGAGCATATAGTGTATATTCTAAAGAAGCATGGCTTAAGTCTTATTGTCAGAACTGACTGAAAACCATTTTGTTCGACATGTCTGATACCTGTTTTGTTACAGTAGTACATATTTTGTAGCTAGGTATCATAAATATGTGCAAGGCATGACAATTTTAGAACCTTATAAAATGGCCAATGCATATGCCATTTTTCCTGTCTCAAGCTTTTTTTGGTCAGCTTTCAGTGTGATGCTGACCACATCCCATTTTAACGAAACAATACATGAATTAATTCATGTCATTTCTATCAGGCAGGGCAGGCTAAGATAAGTTTTGACTTTCAGTTATCAGGCTGGAAAATAAATGCTTCCAAGTTTTACTGTCCCAGTATCCCAGATGTCCCAGTATATCTAATTTCACCCAATCAATACTTAACTTAAACTTTCATGATAATGAATTAATGCATGCACTAACCCTTAGCTCATCAGAAAATAATGAAGCATAGATTACAGACTACACAGGTTGACATCTTGCTAACTCATTCTATTAATTAACACCATGACTTGCAGTATTAATAAAGAATGTTTACATGATGAACGAGGGTGTTTGGAAACAATGTAGGGTAACCCAAATTATAGTCTGTAGTGTACATTGAGGCAATTTAAGATCCTTTTGTATTAATGTTTTTCAGGTCTAAACCCTAACCCTAGTGGAGAACTGGCGGAAAAAACTTTGGACCACATGTTCCATAGGACTGGTGTAAGGAATCATTTGAGTCACTCATTTGGATGTTGAATTTGTCTCTTTACTTTGTAATACCTAATCTGAAATCTCAGTTCAAATGACGCTTGTCGTGCTGTCACTTTGTCATTTGTTGCTGTCACAGAAATTGTAGCTAGATTGTCATTAGTAAGTAAACTCAATAAGTGAATACACATCTATATGGTAAGTTTGTCATAAATTGTCCAATGAGTGTAGACACCAAATAGGTGTACCTAATAAATTACCCACAGTATTTATCTTGTTAAAAATCTTTAATGCACACAAAACAAGTAAATATTTTGAAAACCAGTTTATATGTCTTAACTCTACCTTTTAGCAATCATACCTGACATTCCATAAAAACACCTCAGAAATACAAAGATTAATAATAAAAAAACAGTTATTAAATGATTAACAAACTATTTTTTGCAGCATAAGCAACAGCCATTCTTTTAGGCACCCAGAACTAAATAGTCAACCCCCGTTGTCTTTAGAAATGCATTTGTATCCTGCTCTGCGTCTGGTTTCCCAAAGGTAGGATCAACTTTATCTTTGGGAGAGAAAGCCTAAAGTGTTGCTCACACTCAGTTCTTGACCCAGTTCTCAAGTTTCCTATGCCTGAATTTTCATTCTGTCATTACTGCCGTACTTCAAACCTGCAGTTGATGGCAGGATCCTGTTGTTGGGGGGTCAGAGAAACATCAGGCTGAGATTGTCAGTTTTACGATTATCTTTGTGCCTACAACTTTTTTTTGAGGCACAGATTCAGAGTTTCAAGTTTGCTAGTCTGTAAAATCCTGTTAACAGAAAGTTCTGGTGTCTGCGTCCTATCTTAAAGCTAGTTTCACCAGATATGTTCTCCTCACCACCCTATCCAGGGTGTCCCCCTCCTTGTACCCCGAGTCCCCTGGGATAGGCTCCAGGCTCCCCACGACCCTGTGTAGGATAAGTGGTACAGAAAATGGATGGATGGATGTTCTCCTCACAGGCTAACAGTGTTATATAGTGTCAGTTGGTCTTTACTCATTTAGGACAGCAAATAGTAATATGTCTGAAAATTTTCAGCACTTAAGGTTTGGTAGTTTTTAGGTCAAAACTGGACATAATATTACTCCTTTCAAAGTCTACAGAAGTATACATATATTCAAAATTCCAGTAGCATTTATTTAGCACCACTATACTGATATTACCAATAATGCATATGGGTGTGTGTGCTTGCCTGAATATCCTCTTATAGACAATCTGACTTGTAATACCTTTCATTTTTAGCTTTCATTTGCATTTTGGAAGGCAAAACTCTAAAGGGTGTGTTTCTGTTATTTTTCGAACTCTCTCAGGCTTAACACACTGTCAATAACCACTAGGTTGTGACTGATCTTCGTTGAGAAGGCCTTGACAAGCATCCTGTAGAAGTTGAACAAGATGATAGGTCCAAGGTCAAACTGTCACAACAGACAACTGATGATATCTTGGAAGAGTCTGAAAGATGGCCATCTTGAAGTCAGGCCCTCAGTGTGGTCCCTGTAAAATGAGACAGAAGGAAATTAGTTGGATGAATTCTTTACAATTGAAACAGTGTGTAAAGTTTGTTGGATTTAGAGAATTTGTTTAGCAATCATTCTGACCTTGTCTTTGTGTCTGCACTGGTGAGTTTGGTGCTCTACTGGATCTGTAAATATTTGCTGGCCAAGGGGACAGACCAACTCTAGATCTATTGGCTGCTCCCCCTGTGTTATGGGAGCTGGAGATTTCCACCTCTCTGGTCGCTCCTCCAGTTCCACCCTGTGTTTCTGTCTTTCTGTACGCACCAGGCTGATAACAGACGGCCTGAGACTTTTCTCATTCCCTTTTACAGCCCTGTCCAGTTCTGGTCTATAACCTGCCTCAGATCTAGAAACACAATCTGAGCTAAAACCAGAGTGCTTTTGGTGCATGTTGGAATCTCCTTGGGAATTCTCTTCCTTCTCTGAGGCCGAGCCTGGCTTTGTATCTTTCATGTACTGCAGGACTTCCGGCTCTGGAATTGGGACATGTGCTGTGCTCCCACTCCGCCTCTTTTCCTTACTTTGTGGTTCTGCTCTATTTTCCTGCATCTCTTCATTTTTCCTTCTACCTCCAAGCACCTGAGAGGGACACTGTACCCCTACTGTGTCCGTCTGTAACCCACCTGGGCTGGGCTTTGTAAGCTTTGAGCTCCAGATCTCCAGTGGAGGCACAGACAGTTGCTGGATGCAGTGGTAGAGTGATGGGTAGTCCACATATTTAAACTTGGGCACCTTCTCCTTTGGGCTGCTGGGACGGTGTGCTGGCACCTTTCCAAGCGGGCATGAGGCTAGCCAGCCCTCCAGTGGTGGCACAGATAGCTGCTTGATGCACTGGTGTAGTGAGGGGAAGTCAACATACTGGAAGCGAGGCACCTTGCAGGGAACATCTGAGTGCTCTTCCATCCTGACTCTTGTAGTGATCACTGAGTCACCTGGTTCTCTTCTGACCAGTCTAACCTCACTGTTATGCTCTGGTTGGATGGCTGAGGTGGAGAGTTTGGACTTGTCAACCCCTGCCTGAGGGAGATACCTCCGGTTGTCCATGTGTGGAACTGCAGGATGACACTTCAGTCTCCTATCAGTAGCAAAAGGGGAAACAAGGATAAGAATTTGTTAGAAGAAGATTGTAAGGTATAGGCAATTGCTAGATTGTGTTAATAAATTGAATTTGATAGCTTGTGATAATATGTAATATATAAATAAAATGCATCTAGTTCACTATGGTTACAGCCATATTGGCAGCAGAGATTTCCAATGATTTTCCCTTCATTTATTCATCTTCAGTATCCACTTTATCATGGGCAGGGTCATGGTGGTTTAGAAGTCTATGCCGGGAACACTTGGTGAAAATATACATTGGATGGGATGCTAGTCCATCACAGGGCACTATTAACACAAACATTCACCCTTTGGAGCAATTTCGTGTAGCCAGTCCAACTACTAGGAGGAAAACAGAGAACCTAGGGGAAACCCCAAGCAGAGACACTCAGGATTGAACCAGGGAACTTGTACCTGTAAAGTGACAATGCTACCCCTGCGCCACTGTGTCACCCAATGAGTCTCTAGTATGTTAAAATTCCAATCACCAATCCAAGTCTTACACTGAGTTCCATTCCTTTATTTAAAATGCCATGGTGTCTCCTCTCAGTAATAGTTTGAAATGTGAGCCCACACACTATTGTGTATTTCACTATTGTGAGACTTCTCTGTTGGCGTAGATTTATTGCAGCATGTCAAGTCTACACTATCACTTACAACGATCCAACTCCATGCTCCATTTAAGTCCAGACAGCTTGGACACAAAAGGCATTTATTCAACAAAACAGTGTGAATCAGTCTGCACACAATATGCAGGCGCCACAGCACTGAGGGCAAGCCAAAGAATAACCCAATCTGAGGAAAGAAAAAAAAAGAGCATGCAAAAACTTGTGGGATCTGGTTTGAGTAGATGTGGGTGAGGAGGAATATTGAATGGCAATGATGGCTCATTGCCCAAAACTTTAGAATGTATTTAATGTATTTACTGGTTTAGAGACAGAGAGAGAGAGACAGAGAGAGAGAGAGAGAGAGAGAGAGAGAGAGTATGTGTGTCATGAGTATAAATAGCTCTGCAGGTATGAACTGAAGAAGAAAAGTAGGTCAGCCTCAGAGTGATCGCCTTCGCCAGGGGGCCCAAAACAAAATATCTGTCTCATATACTCACCACGATCTCCTGTTGTCAGCACTCTGGCAAGGGAAGTAGAGCCAAAAACACCCGATACTCCTCCACAAAAGACTGGGAGCGACCTGATGCTGGTGACCTTCTTCTGGGGACAGAGTAAAGTGTTTCAGTTTACATGAATGCATTTGTTAATGTTAGTACTGCACTTATTTTATCAGTAACTTAATTAATTTTTTTTGTCCAATTAATGTCACTTCTATAAAACCAAACGGAACGCATCAGTACTCCAAGGCAATGTTGAATTAAGCAGCTAATTCTAGTTTGTGGGTTTATATGAGCCTGAGATTTTATGCGTGCTGATTGTAGTGGATCTGTGATGCTCTTCATGGGTTTGGGGCAGAAAATGAGGTCACCTGACATCTTTCACTAACATATTGTGAAGGCTGTGGTTTGCTGGAGAAAAAAGTCTGCCATGGTTTGTTAGCAACATGTTAAATTAAGGTCGTGTGCAAGCATTTTGTTTCTTCTACATACAAACTCTCTCTGGAAATTACCCTGGCACTGAAAGAAAAATACACAAGAACTGGAGTTGTGCCAAGGTGAGAGGAGGGATCTCCTTGATCACACTTGGGCTGCCACCCAGACGGCTTGCTGCTGTGCTAAACAGTATGTCAGTAGAGCCACATACTATTTTAATACAGGCCCATTAATGTAGTCTGTACAGAGCTGTAACACGAGGGCAGCAGGTAATCTTTCCTTGTTGTGGTCATTGATCTGCCTGTTTAAAATAACATTTTGTAGCAAACCAGGCTACTTTTTTTCTGAAATACCTCAGAAAGTTGACCCATTGATCCATAAACAAATAAACATTCTACAAGTAGCATAGTGGGGTCAGTGGGGAGTGTCACTGCTTCACAACTCCAAGTCTCTGGTTCAATCCTGACCTGGAGTTACTGAGTTTCTGTGCATGTTTGTCCTGTGTTTGTGATGATTTCCTCACAAAAAAATGCCAGTATAATACATTTACTGAAGATGAATGAATAATTGTTTATTTATACATTTCTCATACAATTGTGAAAACTGGACTATGGATTGAATTAACTGGCTTCACCAACACAAATGTTGTTACCCGCTGCATTATATGTATCCAAAAGTTTTTGGAAAAGAATTTTCAGCCACTGGCAGGTCAAGAGTATATAAATGTACAATGATGAATGTACAAACTGTATACAGTTATTACAATTGTATACAACTGTATGCTATACACGTAGTACTATAGTATAGTTACTACAGTGCAATATTTAAGCATAAATTGTGTGTGTGTGTGTGTGTGTGTGTGTGTGTGTGTGTGTGTGTGTGGAATTGGGTCACGCACGCTGGCCTACATTTCTAGGGTTTGTTGTCTTCTTTTATTTCCCCTCCCTGCGTTTATATTCGAGCTGACCCCGCCCTCAACCAGTAACCAAGCAACCGTCTTTTTTTTTTTTTTAAGATAATTACACATGTTTTTCAAGGTTTCCACAGTACCTGCTTATTACTATTGATATTTATTGCTAATCACTCTTAAGAGCCTAAACTCTAATCACTCCAGAGTATAACAATTAATAAAATGATTTTACTGTCCAAAGTGTTAAGTAGGATTGCAACCCAATCTGGCAACCGCTTGCGCGCGCGCTATCAATTTTTATCATTTTAATCAGTATCATACACGTTGAACAGGAAATGACATCAAAACATTTGAAAATCGACGTGTACTGAAGCAGGCAAAGTTTATATGAGTTTGTTAAAAGATGATCTTATTTAATAAGAAGAAGAAGAAGTGGAAGAAGAAGCTTACTTTTTTGTTTTGATATAAGTTCTGCATTACAATTTTTTTTGTGATGAACAAGTTTCTGAAGTTTTACCTTCTCTTATCCTGATCTGTATAAACCCTTGGAGCGCTTGATGAGTGAGTCCTCCGTTATGCTTTGCATTGTCTTCTAAAAAACAAACAAAAAAGTCACATCTACATCTGGTGTACGCCTAACACCATCTCTTTCCATTACTCAATTAAAAACAATAAAGTAATTAATTTCGCCTGTTTTTTTTTTCTTTCTTTCTTTTTTTTTTTTTTTTAAAGAAAACCAACAGCCAAGATTATTGTTTATCCAGTCTCTAATACCAGACTGTCTTTTCTCACAGATCAGTTGCTTCATGTGCTGGACGCGAGTTCGCATTCTGATACAACCCAATCATAGTTTAGTCACGTTTTCACGCCACACCCATAGAATCTGAATTTGTCCAATGAGAGATCTCATTTTGGGGAATGGGCGGGGCTTATGTGTCCTAGTTCTAGGCAAATGACCGCGTGCCGAGGTGGAAACGTCATCGCGGTTGTCGGAAATACAGTCCCAGTGGGATGAATGAATGTATGCAAATAGTTTATAGTTTACTTTCTTGTTTGTTCGTTTGTTTTTTTAAATAATTTAAATATACAAATACTTGTAAGCTTGTTCTTTGTGGTCGTCTGGACCAATCAGATACCTCCATATCATCCTGGACTTTTTTTTAGCTTATTAAAAGCAATAATCAATGTATTAGCTAACAAATAAACTCTAAAAAATCATTATAAAGGCAATAATTGTCGCTAAAAGACGTCATGGGTGCTACTTGTGAGGTTGTTTGCTTGTTGAGCGCAGGGGTTTATGGGAAGTGTAGTTTTTCCACTGTGACTGCACTACAATAAGTAAAATACATAAGTCTAAGTAAAAGTACACTTTTATAGGGTCAATACAAATGTTTATTATTGACACTAGGGTTAGTAGGTATATAGGCTGGGGTTATTTGTAACCCTCAAATCAATGTTATAACCATTGGTTGAATTATTAAAAAATAATGAATTGATAGGTTTACATAATGGGGGGGGGGGGGCATCTGCTTTACCCTGGTGAATGGTATGAAGCTAGTTAAATAGACAGTCTAATTAATGTAACATTTGAAGTATTACACATTAAAACAACAGCAATGTGTGTCTATCGACATTTACTATATAGAAAGATTTAGTTGTGTGTGTGTTGGGGGGGGTGTAATTGTAAAGGTTTCTTTGCTAATTAAGATGGATTTTTAAAACTTATAATAAGAAGAAAGCATGTTTTCCTGCTAAATCCAATTTTATTTACACAACCATCTCTCAGATTTACAGTCTGACAGTGCCTACATTCTACAGTAACACAACTCTTTAGTAGAAAACATGGCCTACTTCAGAACCTGAAGAAACAGTAAAATTCAGTGCAGAGACGTGGCAGGTGATTCTGGAGTCCATAACAAAAGTGAAGTGGTGATAAGGTCCCAGAACCCTTTGCAAAGTTTCCCCAGCTCCATATATCAGCTTGCATGTTGTGCCTCATTATGGAGTGGATGTACAGTACATTCAGCCTTTGTCATGATAAGAAAATGGGATTACACATCACAATTCATGTACACATTGTTGGGTGATAAAAATGTTAGTAAGTGTGTCTGATAACAGGATTTCCTGTGAGGCTGAACATCTTAAATTCATCTTAATTTCAGGCAAAGAAAGAAGTGGAAAAGCTCTTTGTGTTGGTTTTGCACAGCAAACTATAAATGTAAAGCGTCTGAATGAGTTGAGAGAATTTCTGTCCTATTCTCTTGGCTGTTTGACAAAATTTGCTATCCAAATGTGAAAACTTGGCCAACCGCAACTCTGGATGTGTGTCATTACACAAGACTTACAGGAATTCTCTCCAAAATGAACAAAGTGTACTGTGTAGAAATCCAGAAAAATGAGATAAAGTTCCTTTTTGCTTCACCTTAACCATTTATACTACTCTAACTTCTAAGCTTCTATGTAAACAATTTAAATAATCTAAGCTTCTATGTAAACAATTTAAACAATTTAAATAATGTTTTGCTGACCAGGATAAAGTGGTCACAGAAGATGAATGAACGAAAGAATGAATGAATGCATTATTTGAATTCAATCCTTCAGGAATTATATATGATCAAGCAGATGCTTTACAAACAAGCATTTGGTTTATTAGTTTTTCCTCTTTTTTTCTTACAAAAAAAAGGTAAAAAGATCCACAAGTCATAATCTTTCAGTCTTCCTTTGTCCTCTTGTCTATAAATGTATCTTCATTAAAAAAATTTGATTTAAACACTGACTACAAAGCTTCACTGGATTTTTAGATATGCAATTGGTCAGGCATTGGTTAGTGTATTGGCTATGTTCTGGTTTAATATGTTGCAGGATGGCAGTGGTTCATACTGAGAGGCTGAGGTGGTTTGACATCCTTGAAAAAAAAAACACCTCCGAATGTGTGCTTTGGGAACATCAGAACGTAATAGGGGTATGAGTAAATAATCCCCAGGGCATCTTCTTTCGTCCCACCCCATGGTGAATTATGCCTGTATCTGTTGGTGAATGCCAGAGGTCCAGTCACAGCTGGTGGAGGAACATCAGCATCATTGCCTGTATGGCAACAAAGGAACAAGAGGTCAACTTTCAGTGTGCAGATGAACATTCATATACTGGTTTTAATGTTTTAGAAATAATCTGCTCCCATATGTCTTTTTTTGGGTTTATATTAGTGATGGGAATTTTGTCTGTCTTCAAAATTCCCTAGTGATGGGAATTTTGTCTGTCCTTATATATTGACTAAACTATGCCAACCATTCCTGCATGAATATTACTGTGTACTGTAATAAGACACAGGCTGAGAGAAAATAGTTTTCAGTGAGAGCATCACAGTATCTATTTGTCTTGTCCTCGTGTCCAAGAAAACAGCTCTTTAGACATGTGAGTCGGATGCCAATGTAAAAGGGTTGGCTCATTCATTATTAAAGAACTTGCAAGTGTAAAAAAAGCAGTGTAAGCACTATACACTCTTCTCCTTCGGCTGATGACATGGTGTTTGATATTAAATTAATCTTGTGCCAAATATACAATATACAGCATACAAGATACACAAGTAAGATCCATTGATAAATGTTGCAAATAGAAATAATAATGATTAAATCAATCAGTGAGCACTGAGTGACCATGAGTGTATTTATTCACAATCAAGGCAGTAGTTAATTATATACTAGAAACATATATATATATATGCTTGTGTGTCATGCAATTTTATTTTACACTTTTTGGCACAACATTTTGAGTCACTAGAAGAGGTCAGAAATGTAGGCAGCACTGGAATGCACTGATAGCTCCTGTGTGAGCCTTCTGTAATCCGACAGGAGGCGATATAGAACAGCAGTTCAATGAACCCTTGTGAGAAGGAACTCTATGTCCTATCTACTTCTACATGACTTGTGTAAGAATTTCACCAAAGAGGTTGCCTCAGTTTCTCTAATTAACATGAAATCTTTTTTTTTTTTTTAATTCTTTACAGATGTTCTGGTCATGTTCAGACTTAGAATGAAACTCAGAATAAAAATTAGGATCTGAATCAGAATGACAGAAAAGAGAATATTTCATTATTCATGCATAAGTGTTGCCCTAAGAACATGATTAAGAAATAAAGGTATTAAAAAACAAAAAATTTTAAATTATGAAACGTAAACATAAAAAGATGATTTTGATCATTGTTTACTTCTCTATATCTCTTATTAACACTCCTGCCAGGGCTTTTGTAAAGGTTTTGATTATTAGCAAAGAAATGAATTTACTTGTATATACCTCAACCTCCTTCTTTATCCCATCTTCTTTTGCCGGTCCAGGAAGCGCTGCCTTCTGTCTAAAGGAATCTCCTCCAAACTGATGCCATGGTTACTCCCCCTGTGTGACATCACATAACACAGGTATATGTTACTGTAACAGGAACTAGGATTTATAAAAGCATTGTAGGTTTGTATCGAAAGAGAGGGTTTGTGCACATGTGACACTCACCCAGTAAGATCTGGTGGAATGGGCAGGGGCTTGGTGAATCCGTCCTTCCCGACTAACCAAAATGTCTCCTCGACTCCCTTACCCTGATCACAAGAGATAATGTGATATATTAGGTGTTATGTAATGCAGCAGGGTATGCTGTTATAAGAAAATAATCAACAACAGGGGTATGTGTTACAGATCCATGTGAAGGGGGATTACTGTTACCACTCCAAAGTTAATTATTTTCCTCTAACAGCACATCCCCAAGTGTTATATTACTCTTACACAACAATTTGCCAATTATTACGATGTTTAATTTATTAATTAACAACACATCATACTTTTTATCTGTTTATAGTTACATTGAATGTTGTGGAACATCTATGAGATGAGTACCTGTTATCTCTCACATCCCCTTTTTTCTCTCTTACTGTCCCTTATCTCTTAGTTTAATAATAAATAAATAACTTATAGTAATAGTTAATAAAAAAAAAAACTGGAAAAGCTGACACTGACTCCTTCCATAATTGTTACAGAAAACCTTGCTATATAAATGCTTCTATGTTTTTTATGTTAAACACATTTTTAAATCCATTTATTATAAGGTTTAAAAGATGAAGTCACAGTTGCTACTATAGATACAATAACAATAAATAACAATAAACAATGAATCTATGATCACAGCCATAACTACTCTCAGAGCTGCTGTTATAGAAAATTATTGAACACCTCCTGACCAATCAGATTAAGATTAGAGAATTCAACAGCACTGTGGTATAAAATGAGTTATGTTATTTGTATGCCAAAATTATGCCCTTTTACATGTTCATATGTAAAATAGTAAATGTGTGTATTTGTAGATACAGGATATGATGTGTGTGTGTGTNTGTGTGTGTGTGTGTGTGTGTGTGTGTGTGTGTGTGTGTTTATGTTTTACCTTAAGTTCCGTTTTGCCCCTTGACTTTAGCTGGTATCCAAGCTTGAGCTCTCTGAGGATATCGACTGTGCTCTGGTTGACATGTATTCTGTAAGCTGCAGGAATCTCATGCGACAAGAATGAAAAAGGCCTCCGATTAAATGTTCGTTCAAAGAAGAATGTGTCCAATAGAAGTCAGCAGTGTCTTAACATGGTCTGCAGCATTCATGTATTTAAGTAAACAAGGATCACTCATTCTGCAATATGTTTGTTCTTGATTCCTGCTGTCCTTTTTTCCTTTCCTTGCACCCTTTTCTTGTTAAGATGCAAATGATGAGGTGCGATTAAAGAAATGAGAAGTGTCTTCTCTGCCACATTCATGTCACCTGCCAATTCCCATGATCCTCAGCCAGTCCCTACGTCACATGCCAATCAAAGCAAAACCAGTCTGTTTGCAATCACATACACATTTCTTCAATAACCTGGACATTTAGACATTCTTTGCGAAGTCTTGCACCTGTATTTTGCTTGTGACATTTCTAAACCAGTTGCATTGTCTGTTTTGTCTAGATGGTTTTCACCTCTATCTTGTTTAACACTTATCGACCTTGTCTGTCCTAGCTTATGCATGATCATTGATCGCCTGTTTTTTTTTGTCTATCTATCATTTTGTGAAATTTCTGTCTCCTTTTTTTGGATGTTTTTGCTTGCGTCGGTTGTTTTTTTTTAAAAATAAAAGCGCGACCTGCACCTGCATTTATCTATCTGCAATTCACGACATTTGAATGTAAGATGTGCAGAAGTCACACACAAGTTAATTAAGACACCTAAAATTTTGCAAAACCAAAACTGAAACTAAATTATATATGAACTATATAAAATTATCTCTACTAAAAACTCTGTAGCTAGTTTACAGTGCACTGAACAATTTGTAGAAAACATCAACATTGACATCAACTTGCTTTTCAGTGGCTTCTTATAATGTGGCCTCGCTAATAACTCTGTAGGCAAGTTGAGAGTGCAAGAGCAAAATGGAGAGTTTTGTGTGCGTGTGTGTGTGTGTGTGTATGTGTGTGTGTGTGTGTGTGTGTGTGTGTCTTTGTCCCTGGGCCTGACAGGTTCAGGAGGAGAAAGAAAGGAGAACATGTTGTGTGAGGACACTACTTTACTTTTCTACTAAAGCAGAATTTTCTTTCTAATCGGCTGATAGCCTTAAAAGCTTACGATGTGCGCTAGAGCTTAAGCTCTCTAAGCCTGTCACAAAACACCCACTCACACACACACACACACACACAAAGCCATCTGTATACTTGTAAAGACAAGAAAGTGCAAGCAATTGGTCCTTGGTTTAAATATATTCCCATGGCAGTTTTTAGAAGAGCCACACCAAATCACCTCACGCATAGCTTAAAATGAAAAGTGTGATGGGTTGGAGTACTCACGCAACCCTGTGGATTCCATTCGAGATGCTGTGTTGACTGTGTCTCCAAACAGACAATACCTGGGCATCGTCAACCCCACCACTCCAGCTACTACTGGACCTATAACACACATACACATACACATAAATGAAGAGAATTGTTGCAACTGGCAATATAACAATAACTGAAAAAAAAAGGATTTCATTAACAAGACTGCTTGCAAGAAACCCTGGGCAATTTTAATTTTACATACAGAGAAGTGTAAGCTGAACTGCAGTACACATGCAGTTCAGGCTACTTTACGTTAATGGCATTGCAGTAATGTACTCAGGAATGGGGACCTGGTGCCTAATTGGATGAGGAAGCTAATTGGATATTGCCTAGAAATGGTGTCTCACTCCAAATGCCTATCCATCAAAAGATGAAAAAAAAACAAGGTTTCTGAGTTTTGTAAATGCTTAATGATAGGATACCCTGCAGTCAAAGGTTGTAACATCCTATATACTAAAAGTGATACACCTTATTCATTAATGGCATGCATTGATATCAAGCCCAGTATTTAACCCTTAAATGACTCCCAGGAGCTATTGGTAGGTCCAGACCTACAATATATATATGACTGCTAAATACATGCTGTAGAAGGAATAACTGAAAAATAGAAAATAATAAGACTCTAAGGACTTGCTCAATCTTTCACATTTGGAATTATTTCAGTGACCATTACCTGACAATTATACAGCATATGTAATTTATGAGAGCTGAAACATAAACCTAAAGACTTCTGATTTATAACTGAACCCTGAGATATTATAAGCTGCAATCAATAACTCACAGTAGAGTCAGCGAAGCATTACTAATTGTAAGTGGATGTGTAGTGTTGTCTTGCATGATGTTTGGATTTTTTTTATGGATGGCATTGTTTGCATGAAGTTTCAGACCTGTTATGTCTTTCGGTTTGTGTATGAAACCAAAATAGTGACTAACCAGAGTGGAGTCCAATGCGGATTTTGACTTTGACGCTGGGCATGTGTCTCATTTTGAATGTGCTGATGCAGGACAGGATGTCCAGAGACATGTTTGCCATCTCGGCTGCGTGTCGGTTGTCGTTGCGGGTTGGAACTCCTGATGCCACCATGTATGCATCACCAATGGTCTCAACCTGTCAGTCCATAAAGCATTGAAAGAGATGAGGAACACACACAGCACTACTCTCAAACACGTTCAGTCAAATTCAAACATGCACATCTGCATGCATATATTATACATTTATCTGCTAGATAGTTCCAACATGGGTCCAATCCCAAAATGCCCCACTGTTGGACCCTTGAGCAAGTTTACAAAGTGTCCATCAAAATCTGCTTTGTAGATATATATTCTCTTTTAAATAATGTATTTGCTTCTTGTGGCAGTTCCACAAAAATGTTATAAGCCAACAAAAAAGACAGAGGTGCTTGAACTTTTACAGAAAGGTCCAGACTTAGGGAATATGCAAATTGTAAACACATCTGATCCTAAATGCCCCAGCCTCTTCCTTTGTAACAAGGCCTGGAACATGATTGGCTGATTTGGCTTTTTGATTTTATGCTGCAATAACTCTTGCCTCTGTCATGGTCAATCCAATGGCATTTCAACTATTCCTCTTTCTCAATAAAATGCTACAAACCCATTGTTTCTGCATTTTGAAATACCTACAACCTACATAGACAAATTAATATCTTTGAAAGGATTTACTCATAAAAAATTATTTTACCAAGTTTAGGATGACCTTAGTAAATGCATTTAATAAAAACTCTCAACCATGCCACAAAAACGACAAAAAGGCTGACCCGAGTGACAAAGATTATTTAATTAATTAGGTCATAAAGTTAAAAAATAGGTCTTTGTTATAATGTAGGAATACCTTGTAGACATCATGCATGCCAATGATAGAGTCAAACAGTGTATACAGGTCATTTAGGAGGTCCACCACCTCGATGGGCTCGCTCAGGGCTGAGATGGTGGTAAACCCCACAATGTCACTGAAGTACAGCGTTGCCTGTGAAAAATGCTCTGGTGTCACTGGCTTCCCTTTCTTCAGAGCCAGAGCAACAGACCTGGTTGCAGTGGGAGAGAAATAAAATGACAGAGTGAATTTATAGTGATTAGCTCTGGTGTGTGTGGTTTTGTGCGTCTGTGAGTGAGAGAGACTGACTTAGGCAGCATCTGGGCTACAAGGGCATCCGTTTTCTGTCTCTCCACTTCCAGCTCCTCTGTTCTTTCACGGATCAAGTCCTCCAGATTGGTGGAGTATTGCTCCAGCATGCGCAGCATGGAGTCAATGATGTTGATCTTTTTTCCTTTACTGATGGTCTTAAACTGCACCGGCACAAAAAATTCACAGACGTTCATGAGGCAAACATAGAATGACAAGAGACAATCATATGAAAGAAGCTTGTGAAAATATTAGTAGTAGTATGTGTACACTTTTAATACATAAGCTTTAATTAAAAAAAAAAAATTGATAGCCAACATTGCAATGCTGTGTGTATTTGCTTGTGTGCACATACATGGGTATTTGTGTCATATATAGAAGGAATATAAAGAGTTGGGGTGGTGTGATGAATCAGAATTACTGTTACCACCCTCCTGTTTATTTTTTTCCAATAACCACATGTCTCAAAGTGTTTTAGTTCTTTTATACCACAGCCAACAATTTAGCCAACAATTACCACTGTCTTATTAAAGAATGGCACACCATACTTTATGTCTTTAATAGCCATGTTTAATGTTGTGGAACATCAGCAAAACAAGTTAGTTCCATTATCATTTACATTATAGCAGCTATAAACAATCATTCTCTCACCAGCCTTTTTCTCTCTCTCTCTCTTGTGAAGTCACAAAAATTGTCATGTTACTGAGAAAGGTGATGTGGTATAAGCTAAAATATATAGCATACATCTTGAACGTGTGTGTCTACCTGTCTGCAACTATAGGTTCTACACTATATACGCAATCTCTTCTCATGTTTGTATGTATCTCTACCTGTTTGAAGATATCCTCAAATGAGGGTCTCTGCTCTGGATCTTCGCTCCAGGCCTGCTTCATGATCTGAATGACCTCCAGTGGAGCCTCGTCCATTGATACAGAGGGTCGGCAGAGAGGAGGAGGATTGCGTATTTTATCTATGATCTCTGCACACACCACAACCATACGTACATTTTAATAGTATTCACAGATAGCGTCTTTGAGTGACTCATACACTCAAAATGTGTGTTCACATATGCATTCAAGCTTCATAAAGACTTGCACTTGCCAAAAGCTGCTTTGTGACAATGTCTATTGTTAAAACCGTTATACAAATAAAATTGAATTGAGTGTATACGTGTGTGAGACCTTTCGCAGGCATGTCCAGCATGCAGAAGGGAGCAGAGCGAGAGATGACCTCCTGCATGATGATGGCAAAGCTGTAGACATCGCCCTTGTACGTGCCCTTGTTCAACAGCGTCATACTCCTCAAGAGCTCTGGGGCTGTCCACAACTGATCTGCAGATAGAGAAAGATGAAGAAGTGATCCATCAGACTTGTAAATACATATGCACAGTCACATTCTGCAAAGTCAGTCTGCATGTTTATTCCATCACATCTAAAGGAGCATGCTCAGGCATCATCTTTATTCCACCAACAATGCAGTGACAAGTATTTAATTAGCTGCTTGCACCAGCTATTCTAGTAATCATTACAGTATTTTAGTCGAGATCAGTTTGTTTTTTTCCATTTCAAAGATGCGCATGGCCTGGGGCCAGCACCTTTTGGCTATGTATCCACACATTCAATTCTTACCTTCTGCTGTGCTGTCATCCTGGGTGATGTTTAGGGAGCTCATGATTTTGTTCAAACCATAATCTGTCACCTTTAGAACAAACCGGCCATCCACCACACAGTTTCGAGACTTCAGACGACCATGAATGATACCCCGATTATGCAGATGCTTCATTCCCTGAAAGACAATGAGGGATAACAAACCAAGGACAGAAGAAATACAGACATAAGTGTTAAGAATGATGTGATACATGTGAAAAGTTAACTAATTTACCGCACTATGGAAGCTACATTGCTACGTTCTAAAGTTAGGCTAGTCTTGCTAATCATGGTCAAAGGCGGCAGACAAACATTTACCTCTGTAGGTGAGATATAATTGTTAAATAAAAATAATTTTAGTGGGAGAATTTTAGAGAACTATTTATAAACTGATTAGAAGTTAGCAACCACAACCTGACTATAGCCTTTTTATTTATTAAGACAGTGTTTTATTTAACAGATTGTTTTTTGTATTGGATGAAACTGAGAGAGAGAGAGAGAGAGAGAGAGAGAGAGAGAGAGAGAGAGAGAGAGAGAGAGAAAGAAAGAAAGAAAGAAAGAGAAAATCAAGCATCTTTTATAAGCACATTTTTACATTTTATGTTGTGGCTTACTTTTTATTTATTAGGTATCATAATTTATTTGTATTCATTTTTGTAAAATAGAAACTCTCTCTCTCTCTCTCTCTCTCTCTCTGTCTCTCTCTCTCCCTCTGCTTGTCTTACCCTGATCAGGTCCATAAGCAGGGAGGATTTGAACATCCAATCAAGTCTCATTTCTTCGTTGTTAAGTAGGTCCTCCAGGCTGCCTCTTGTGCAGTGTTCAGTCACGATGCCGAATATCCCTGAGTCCAGAAACAGGCCCACGAACAGGTTTAGGTTCTCCTGACGCATATCCCTCAGCTGCAGAAGTAGAGAGAGAGATGTGTAAGCCTTCTACTCTCACTGTATGTCATTTATCACTCATTATCTCACCAATTGCTTATGCCATCTGTTCTGCCTTCCTTTCACTTGGTGCCTCATTGTTATCAGGTCACTGATTCATTAATTTCATTTTGCTCTCTGTTTCTTTGTCTCTTACCTTAATGAAGATGGATTGTGTGCTTTCACTGATCTCTGTGACTGTTTCTCCATTATGGCATTTCTTCAACCATACCCAGTCCCCCTGCCAACACACAGCACACATTTAAACAGCACACAGACGTTTATCGGTATAGCGTCTACACTCTTAAGAATAAAACACCATAAACAACACTCATTATTAAAAAGCACCTTGCATGTTTTCTATGCATACATTTTCCTGCAAGTACAATTCCCTGTATTCACACACCTCAAACACAGCCACGTTGGAGATTTCGGGGGTGGATGTGAAGTAGCTTCGTCCTGAGACGGAGTGACGAGGTGTTTTCTCATCTAACTGACTCTTCGTCATACCATCTTCATTTAGCTTCTATAGACAGATAGAAAGTTCATCACAGACCTACCTTCTGACTGATAGGCAAGTCAAGTTTATTTATCAATTGCACAGTATGCTAAGACATATGTACAGTGAAATGCTTTTGGCAAGGGTAGAATAAGCTGCTCATGTAACAGAGCATGATACACACACACACACACACACACACACACACACACACACACACACACACACACAGAAGAGGCAAGCACATAGACAAGTAAATACAATAACAATGTACAAAGATATAGTATTTTTTTGCACACATGGGAGAGTTCAACATGGTCAAAGTGATTTTAAACATGGTAAAAGTGAGGATGAAATGCCTACAAAAGCAGGATTACATAAGCATGGTATTACTAACCCTCCTGCTCAGTTGCGTGTTGATAAAGACCAGGTCATCCAGTGTGAGCACTATCTTTGATGGGGTTGAAGCACCTCCCCCTCCAAACCCTCCCAACATACCCAGTTGTCCCGTCATCCTACATACACAAAAAAAACCACAAACGTGCATCAAGCAAAATATATCTCATAACCATGAAATGTCTAACAAACTAAAATACAGACAAAAATGTGAAACTCAGGATGTACGTGTTAAGAATCACTCCCACTATTTCCAAAAGAACAAATAATTATCAGGCTGTAGCAGCTTCTTCCAAATTCATTCTAGTAAAGTCTGTCCACTCACCAGACCTTTTGGCAACACTCCTGGGCAGTTAATTTCAGTTATACAAGACTAGGCTTCTGTGTACTCGACTGGGCACAGATCCATATACCAGAAAAATGGATCAACAAGATAATGTTTTAAACATGGATTTGAAACGGCTGTTAAAATGGTGCAACATTTGACGCAATGACACGAAAGAAATATTTTTTCAGATTGCATGGGCTATATCTGTCCTGTATCTGCACGTGTTATTGGAGGAAAGCAAATAGAACTGGACTAGTAACCACAGAATAAGCTTACTTCATGTAGTAGAGGAAAACACTTGCAGCAATTAAAGCACAGAAAAGGAGGCAAAGGAAAAAGAAGGTCACTCCATCCATTCCTGCCCAAAAAGAAAGAAAGGAGCAAGTGAAGCTTTGAAAATACAACAACAGATAAGATAATGAAACTAATAAATCACATGCTAATTTTTGCTGCAGAATTAAAAGGTTTTCAATACATGTTTTAATGTTTAATTGAGTCTTTGATTTATATTGCAACCATTCTATATTGCAACCATTGCAACCTAAGAAAATACATGGGAATAGGCCATTGTGGCCTGTTTTACCACCGCTGCAGGCCACGTAGCTGCTGAACCAGCAGTTGGGGTCAGTGCTGGGGGAGGCACCTGCAAAGTGGATGGACTTCCCCATGTACTTGAGTGCACCAAATTTCCCATATGTGTGCGGCGCCTCCAGGACATGTGTCTGCTGGAGGGTGGCACCAGTGCCATCTGTGTCCAGCACCACATAGCGTGCTTGCATGCCCTCACCATCGCTGCCTGCCGAAATGGGTTGATTGAAGCCACTGAACTCGAAGCCTCCCTTGTTCTGAGCCAGAGCCTCACCTGTCAGCCGTCGGCCTCCTCCAGCCAACCTACTCATTTCTGTCGCCATTGCCGTGTAGTACAGCATGTTATAGATAGTGCCAAAGAATGGAGAGACCTTAAGAAGAAAGAGAGACTCTCAAGATTATTCAAACCATTTAATTGATTACACAGATAATCTTTTTTGAATATGTTGGAAGCATTGGCAAAAGTGTGAATGAGCACTTGTTTTCAATGGATTTAGCTTTTCTTGACTACATTCCATGTGACACCATAAAGGGTTTTTCTGTCTCTCTGAGGGAACCATTAAAAGTTCTATCTTTAACCCGAACCTGTCCGACATACCTCCAGTATAAACTGGTATCCATGATATCCCATACTACATTTGACACCTGATCACATTTGGCTTGCCCTGACACCAGTAGAATCCTACTTCTGTATTCTACTATTTATGTTTTAATTTCAAGCTTCAAGAGTAATATAAAGCATACTGTAACCCCACCCCCAAATCTCACTTGTTCAGGCTCATCACTGCTGTGGATCTCGTAGGTGTCCTGGGCTTCTTTGAAGGCTTCATAGAAGTTCTGCCTTCCTTGGTCCATAGTGATGGTGAGGACTCCATCGTATGCCCGGCGCAGTTGGGTGTCATTGGCAAGTACCGAGTAGGTCGCATTTTTATATGGCAGCGCATAGAGTAGGGTGTCATATGGGATGAAGATATAACCACGATCTATCATGCGCATGTTCATTGCTGTAGTCAGTAACTTGTATTGAGCCTCTCCACCCATAAGAACGGAGTGCATGCACATGATGACCACTACAGGGACAGAAAGATAAATACACAGACAGGTGAGGATGATTGAATTGATTCAGCACAATGTATTGTTTAATATGAATCAAGATAGTATTTGGGGAAGTATAATCAATACAACTGAAGATGGAACTTATGCAGTTTTTTTTCTTTTTTTCTTTTTTTTAAATAGGTATACATATGATATTTTGAGAAACTGGAGACCTAATTTTACTTTGGTAATAAAGACTGAGTAGATTTATATTGGGTTGTAGTGCCAAATGAAACAAATTTATAGTTTTTAAAGGAGATAAAGATCCCAGGATAATCACAGATGTATATCAATACAAATACCTAAAGTGTTTCTTTGAGTCTCTCTTTTAACCACACACCTCTCACACGATCTGCCTCTCGGATTTTCTCAAGGGCTTTCCGGGGCCCATCTTCATCCATCTCCATGGTAACCACAGTGCTGATGGGTAGGCCAAGGGTACGCAGTGAGGCAGCAAGTTCCTGTCCGGTTGCCTCCCATATGTCATTTTCCTCTGACACAATGGCTACATGTGCCCAGTGAAAGAAGCGCAGCACAGCAAACAGCACTCGGGACGAAAGTGGCAGAGGCCGCAGGAATGTTGGGTATGTCCCATCATCCATGTTGGCTTTCAGGCATGCCCAGGACAGTATGCCTGCATTCCAGTTCTTGACCAGAAGAGCAGCGGACATGCAGTAGCCTGGATTGGCTGGCCCAAGAAAAACAGAGCCATACCCTTCCAGCTCAATGAAGCGGGCCAAAGCCCTGGAAGTCTGGCAGTCCTCGTTGATCAAAGTGTAATCATACCAGTATCCTTTACTGAGGTAGGGGTCTTTGTTGATTCGGGCCATAGCCAATCGGGCAGCCAGGTCAGGCAGGGCTTTGGAGTACATGGGGTCACATGTCCAGGGTCCCACCAGGGCAATCTTGAAAGTGGCGCCCCAAGCCTCACAGGGCAAATAACAGACTATGAGCAGAGGCAGAAGAAACAAATTCCCCCTCCACCTGTGGAGTATATGCCTTTGCAATAAACAGTTTGAAGAAGTAGATGCATGTGTCCTAGTGGGTGGGTCCTCTGTGTCATTTTGAGTTGTTCTTTTCTGTTCTTTCCTCCATTCTTTGTAAAGTTCTGCATGCCATCGTGGATGGTGTGACTGCCAGAGGAAGTTAGAGTGTCTATGGACAGTCATTTTGTGTCTCCTATTATGAGTCAGGGGAATCAGTGAGGTGTTGATATAGGGCCAAATGTATGTGTTTGATCCTAACAGAGATATCAGGCAAAGGAAAGGGAAAAGGAAAAAAAGACATGTAGAAAAAATGTAAACATTTACATTACCCTACCACTTTCAAAATTCACTTTCAAAATTCATACTAAATCTTGCATAGCCTGCATGGTTGCTAATTTCTAACCCTGTCATCGCTTTGCCACCTGGTGCCATCTGTTGGAGTGCTGAAGATAGCAACAAGTTAGTGAGTGCACAGTGCCTCTGTGGCAGGTTATGTGCTCATTTACCCCTGTGTGTCTGGCAAGCTAATTAGCAGGACTGGGCATTACTAGCCCTGGGCACTACCTGGGCCAAGGAGTGTGAGGACTAAAACCCTTTATCCCTTATCTCTTTATGATTGACTGACTTTCTCTGGTTCTTCCTTTCTCATGGGGTTGGCTCTCCATATTATGTTTTTAGATATACACATTCTTTCACTTATATGCCCCACCAAGCTCATCTTACTATTTAGCATGTTCTTAAATAACGTTTACCTCCTGAATTTTACTTGAGCTCCTGTCAGTTATCTCCAAGAAATCCTATTCTCTAACTCCATACAAAACTTTGTAGTTTAATTATGTAAATCCCTGAAGCTTTAGCTAAAGCAATGTCATTAGCCTTCAACATACCTGCCTGAGTACTTGGTGTTGTCTGTCCTAATCTTAGTACATAGGTTGAATAGCTTTACTGGGTTTGCACATTTATTCAAAATGATGAAAGCACAAAGTGTACTAGTACCTCACTGTGAGATGGGCATAGGTATTTATGGAACTACTAGTTATTTTATGGAAGCTAAAAGTACCATGAACATGTTACATAGTGAATCATATCATACAATTTACTTATTACTTATTATTTGAAGCATATTAAATGTGATGGTCTATTGGTTGTAATAAAAAAAAGTCATCTTTGATAACCAATGCTGGAAATTAGCACAAGCCAAATTTGACTGAGATAATACAGTGGAAATTAAGTTTGACTTTCAAAACTTACTAGGAAAGTCTCTCTAAATATTGGCATTTGAGAGGACATCAAACCCTTGCTATCACAAGCAGTTACATAGTATCATTAACACCGAAACTTTAGAAGTTGAGAACTTCAAACCAATAGTTCAGCCATCCTGGTGGAAATATTAACACAAGATTAATACAAGATCATTTTAATACAATCTTGATGTGAAACGATCCACCCAATTAGCAATATGCCAGAATATATTTAGCTGACAATGCTAGTTAAGAGCTATACAAAATAAAAGGTCACAGTGGTTCATATTGTGCCTTAAATTTAGCCACCAATAATTTCAGAACAGTGAAGAACAAAGATCATGCTAACCTGGATTGATATGTCTAAAAGAAGGCCTTCTGGAGTGAACCTTCCATCAGAAACCTGGAGTCTGGGGAAAGCCAGAGTTTAAATAGTACTTTGCTCTTCCAGTGAAAAATAAAAATGTATCACACTGAAAAAAAGGGATAAAAATAAGCTTCTTGAAAAATATATTATTCCAAACAAGGTTAGAAAAATTTTTGTTCCTTTAAAAAAAAAATCTAGCAGAAAGTTAAACAGAAGTTCCTTTAATTGGCACCCATATTTACAGAATTATGGTTCCTTGAAGTTAGAGGCTCCATGTTGGACTAGGTGTTTCCCCAAACCGAGGTGCCTTTTGGGGGATAGTAGGTAGAGCAAAAGCTTCTCTGAGCCCTGGCTCTTACTAGGAATAGACAGATTTAGCAAAGGAGAGATGAAGAGAGAGAGGACAAGTGGAGGACAAAGGAGGGGTGGATGAAAGCCGAGTCCAAGTGGTGACTTTTTGACCTTCTTTAGTGTTTAATCCACACAGCCGTTCTCATAGAGTGTGTGAGTGTACAGCATGTCTGTGTCTGTATGTGTATAAATACACTTTTGCAATATTGCAAAAGACCCATGCTGTGCTCAATGGGACAGTTTGAGTTAATGTCCAACTTCTTGAGAGTTTGTTTTTAGGTGCAATTTTTACAATTTTCTTAGGTTTTTAGCAGATGGTTGCAAACCTGGTGTCAAAATAGTCTGGAATACTCACAGTCTGAACCTCAAAAATATCAAAAACATTGAAATTTGTAAACAATATGGCTGCCATATACCAATCAGTTCTAGTGGGGAGGAGCTTAATTTGTTAAAACAGCTGTAACTCATGTGCAAAGCTTGAGCTGTTTCTATCAGTAGGGGGGCAGAGTTACTTTTATAACTGTGTGTATGAATGATGAACTATACAGTTTGAAGTGTCTCAAGCTTGCTAGAAAGGGCTTTGCAAATGTTCTAACGTATCCAAAGAACATCATTTGTGTGAGTTCTTGTAGACAAAGACTGTAAAATGTAAACTCCTCTTTACCTGTAAACTCCTCTTTGGGAGACAGTCATGTGTTAGAGCCCTCTGTCCCAGTCATTAGAGGCTATGTAGGCCCAAGAGATAAATCAGCTTTATTCCCAGAACTCTCTAAGCTGGTGGGCCTTTTCTCCTTCTAATATACCACTTGCTGTGAAAACACATTTCTCTAAAAGCTTAGCTGCCTTAACCCATGCATATGAAGGTCCTCATCTAATGGTCTAAAATAGAACCTTTTCTCTTCACAGTCCTTCTTGGTTCTAAGCATAACTTTTGATTGAATCATTTTCTCCAAAGAATTGAATATTTTTAGGTTTATGATATGGAGTAAGAATTTTGTCTTCTTTATATGCATCCATAGATCTGGACAAAAAAAAAGAAAAAGTTAAGCAGTTATTATTCACTGTAAGAGAGTATAAGAAGGCTAGAGAAACTGACTGAACTAAGGGGTTGTCATGATCAATCTGTAAGAAGTGTGCAACAATTTTTCTCATAATGATTGGCTCTAAACATCCCAAGGAAGAAAGACAGGGAATTTAGGGAGTTCATATTTTATTTGGATGAATGTTTCGCAGTGTTGTTCTAATGTACTTTATCTAGCACCCAGATACATCTATGAAAGTGGATGAATGTACATGTCTCAAAAAATTTTATGTTTTGATTTGGCCTGGTAAATATATGTCTTTAGATCATTCTAGAAAGCATATCCATTTTCATTTGATCCAATTAATAATTTCTTTATTTCCATTTAGTGGTTGATTCCCTATGCAGAGCCGTCTGTCCACACTGCCTTATTGGTTTTGTTCCTGTTAGTCGTATTAAAGAGACTATAAGATAGGAATGTCAATCAGGGGGGTACCTTTAGGCTCAGGGTCAGACTGCTTCTGGCAGTTTGACTCACCATTCAGGGTAGAGACATGGGCCCATGTGTCACATGGGTAATAGGTAATGTAGGGAAGAAGAGAGTGATGGAAGAGGGAAATAGAGGGTGAACAATGGTGTATGATGCAAAATCAGAAACCGTATGCTCTGGAAATCCATATACTCTCTTTATCCTGTTCCTTTCTCACTGGCCCTTGATCTGTGCATGAGTGTCCCACTGTCTCTGGACTGATATGGTCCAGTTGGTCTAATAGGATTAGACAGCTTGGGATGTGCTATACTAATCTTCAACCTGCAAGCCTCTTACAAGCCATCAGCAGAAAGAATGAGAGAAGGAAAGGCAAAAACAATTAGTCACTCTGAATTCAGATAGACTGAAAAAAGAGAGAGAGAGAGAGAGAGAGAGAGAGAGAGAGAGAAATTAAGATATTTCTTAAACATTTATTATTACAAAAAAAATTGGCAAAGATATCTGCCAAGGTAATAAGATTGTTTCAAGCTTAAAATGTCTAGAAGGAGGCTTAAAGTTTCTATATTTGTTCTTAAATGTTTGCAAAATGAGAAATGTTATATAAATTCACCTAAATTTGTGATGTTTTCACTAGGTAAAATAACATTTTTTGAAGTATATATTAGGGAAGGGCATCCTTCAGCTTTTCTAATGAGAAGAAAGACTTATTGTGTGTTTGATTACTTAAACGATTTACTACTCACATTCATTTGAGTATGAAAAAGCCTATAATTTTATATTGTTTCCAGACAGAGTTAACACTTGCAGTGTTTTATTGCATAAACTATTGAAGTGGAGGAAATACTACAATTTCATCAAAAATATAATGTTTTTAGATTGAAGTTTTTATTTAGGAACTACAGTATTACAAAATCATTGAACATTTTACATTTTTTAGGTGACTTAAGATCCACACAAAAATTTGCACTTGTCTTCAAACAGGAATGTTTTTTCTATTGTCCTTAACATAAAGAATGTGGGGAACAGAAACATCCTCAGAAGAGATCTTTACTATTTAAATTGTATTATTCCATCAATCATTCATCTGCATTCTGGAAAGAGGTGTATTTATGACTCAAAGTTTAAAAAAAAATTAAGCATGATAAAATAAAACCACAATTTAATTTTAAAATTCTCTTTAATATGTTACTTGTGTTTTCCTCACATTCACCATTTTACAGATTTATCCAAAACATTGATCTTTGCACACAGAAATCATATTTGATTTTATTTCACATACCACATATCAACGAAAGATTAAGTTTACCATTATTAAAGTATGTTATAATTAAAACAGTACAATGATTTAATATCAAAAGAAGNGAAACTGTATTTTAAAGATTCCCAACCCTACTCCGAGAGATTGACCCCACTTGCAGAGCTCTAATGCCTTGTCTGTAAAACCTATATGGATCTGTAGATCAAGTGTGAAATTGTATTTGTTTGTATGGTAGAAATTTAGATTTTACCTCCTACAGACTGATTCTGCTAATGAAGTGCCATCAGACTTTGGCTGTTATCCACTATAGTACATTGTTCAACCTGTAGAACTTCATTCATCCTGAGCCTATCCCTTATGAAGAACCCTAGATTCAAGCCTGTGCGAAAGCAACTTGGGCGAAGACAACGGAAGCAGAATTCTGTGAAGCACTCAGGGCATTCAATGTTGGGGCAGCCTTGACCATTGTGTGTGAGCAGGGCATTACATTTAGGACAGGCCCTGAAATAGGGGCATCCCTTTGCCGAACTGTTGGGATCACTGATCCGTTTGTTGGAGAGCAGAGCAGCACGGAGAGCGCAGTTTGGCTGTGTGCAGCTGCTGTTTGCTGAAGTGCTGCGTGGCCACTCTCTCTGACAATCCCTGCAGAAGCGAAACACACGACGTTTTTGTTTGGAACACAGTCGGCATGCAACACACTGCCCTTCCGAAGCCGGGACAACTTTCTGATCGCAACCTGGACACTGGAGGGAAGGGAGGACATGAAGAAGATATAAGTTGAAGTGAGACACAGGCTTTCGAACATCATTAGGACTGCATCGACAGAAATGTGTGGGCCGATCCTTAGATCCTTAGATCCTTAGATCCTTAGATTCCTTTAATATATCCTTTTGGTAACACAACTTCAGAACCCCCTTTTTCTGGGGTTGAATATTTTATTATTAGTGATAAAATCTTTAGCCAAAACAGGGGTTTAAAAAACAGCAACTAAGCAGCATGTTGGGTTTAATGAAGGAGTCCAAATAGTTGCTCTAGGAGTTATGCTAACACTGAACATCTGAGTGGAAAAGGAAATACAAATGCTTCTTCAGGAAGAGAAGAATGTGAGGTGACTTGCCTCACTGTGAAAAATTGAGATAGGGTTTACTGGTAGAGGTGTGTTAATTCCTAGCTTTGGCTTGAGATGCCTTCTTGGGGAAGTAATTAGAAATCAAATTTATTGCTATATCGCTTCAGATTAGTCAGATTTAATTGTTTACCAAGCTTTTGTGCTGCTTTTGTTTGGTTTGTGTGGATGTTTTTTTTTTTATTATTAAACAGTCCTATAACATTCAAAAAATACTCAATTATGAAATTGTTTAGTGATCCAGCTGAAGAAAGATAAATTTCCTTTACAATAAATCAGACTTTGGATAGATTTTGGATCATTATTGGCCTAGAGACTATCAAGCTGATATAGCAATACTGTCTTAAAGACTACCTTGGGTCCAAAAATAACTACTCAAATAGGCCTACTGAATACTGGTTTGGAATATAGCTTTATTTATTACTTACTTGCGTCACAGCTAAGCACACAATTCGGCATGGTGCACTAAAATAGCTCCTATTAGCTTAAGTCTTTCACTCAGTTCCCTACTAGGTTTAGAACCAGAAAATAGCATGCACTAAATGCTGTGATGTCACACAGGGTGCGCAGAGATCACCTTTGGCTTTGTCGTAGAATGGCTCATGACTTCGATCCTTCTTGGCAGCACCTATAGATTAGGCAGACAGAGAAGATGGTGACGTGTAAACGGGGAATAAAACGGAGGGCACAAGTTAATAGGAGCACAGGAAGGAAGGACAGAGATAAAGAATCTGACTGGACATTTACAACTGGCCCAAACTGGAATAGCAAAAGCAGCCACATTACATTAAGTGCAATGAAGAGTTCTGTTACTGTAATATCTGTACAGTGTACTGTAATGTCTATATAGCCTTTAAAAACTATATGATGGTCATGATAGAACAGACATTCCATAAAGACAGCCTCATTGGTTTGACGTCACCCAGTCAAAAAAAAGTAGAACCTGACAACAAAGTGTTTCCCTGTTAGAAAGATTCGCAACTAAAACCGTTTTAAGAAGCTAAAAACCATGAACTATACAAAGACTCTTTTGAAGAACCGTAGAGTAGGTAGACTACTGATTATAAGCATACAACTCAAGGTACAGCACTGGTTCTTAAATGGGTTTTAATTGTAGACTACGTTCACTTCACCATGTAACTAAGTATAGAAAAGGCAAAACAAAGTAGCCACTTGTTAGTACAGTTGAGTGTGTTTTTATTGACACTAAATCTACAGTATAGCTGACCGAATCTCTCCTGTCAAGAAACCAAAAAAATGCTTAAAGCTTAAAGAAGGTCCTTACCTGGCACGCAGTAAAGAACTCTGTCTCTGTCTGTCTCTCTCTCTCTCTGTCTCTCACACACACACACACACACACACACACACACACACACACACACACACTGTTAATACTGGGAAAGTTAGTTGAAAACAAGCAGGGGATTTCCTGCAGAATTTATACTTTCGCTTTCTCTTGCAATATCAAGTCTTTGTTTACACGACTGACTGAAGTCAGTACAACTTTAGCTGTGGGTTGTGCAGGCTACACAAGCAGAAGAAGGTTTGATGAAAATCACAATAAGTGAGACCCTTTTAGAGTTTATAGTTTTTAGAAGTTTGACCTAGATGTGCCTTTTTTTGTATTATACATCCAAACTCTTAGTGTGTAAACTGTGTCTACGTATGTGAGAGACGGAAGTGTGCTTAGACTGTGTGAGAATTTGTGGCTGGCTGTGTTTACTGAGGCCTGAGGCCTTTTCCTAAAGCATTACCTTCCATAAAATTAAAAACCAAAAACACGCAGTTTTCAGTGTGGATTCATGTTCTGACTGCTTCCCCTTTATCATGCAGTAGTTCACAGTGGGTGGTCTTCCTGAATTATTCATAACTTTATTTGGACTCATTCTCTTTTGTATTTTGCTTTTTTTTTAAACAAATTTCTTTAGGGATTAGACTACACCTGACTGATTTTTATTAAACATGCTCCAGGTTATAGTTTGTAATATGTGGTTACATATTACTTCCTTTTGCCTTGTGTTCTGAACTTTCAATCCTCTTTATAAAGTTAAACAAGAGACAACTAGAGAGGAAACACCTTTATTTTACAATAAAAGATTGACATTTGATTATTTTATTCACCTGTCAATAATTCATATTCATGTTTTATATTTGTTTTGGAAAGTCTATTTAAATCTTTTAATCCTTATATTTCTTTTCCTGATATGATCCATTTTGCAGTTTAATGTGCAATTGGGCTAAAGTGGTCTATTTTATGCATTTATTTCATTTACAATGTGTTATTGTATAACATTTTAAGCTGTAAGATTTTTATCAAATGTGCTATATGAAATTATTAGCTACTATAGTATATGAGCTCCTGTATATTATTAATTGTATAGAGTAGTTTATCTTATTATCCTATTATTCTTTGTTATATATAACGTTATAAAAGTGTATTAATGAGTCTTCATTATGAAATGCACTATTGGCGCCCTCTTGTGGCTATAATGGTCTACTGCAACTGTTAGTTTCTTTATAAAATCTGGGGCTTTTAATTAAATTTTAGTTAAACTTTGTGGTTTTTATTATAATATCCTGCTATAGCATAGTGTGATCAGTTCATGTCAATAGTCACATAAACGTTGTAAGACCGTGTTTACTTTCTCAGTAATGTTACAACCTTGAAACTTCTCAGATGTAGAGCCATGCATACACATTTTTGAGGCTATACAAATCAGTACAGCATGGCTTACGTTAATATTATTCAATTCAAATGATGCATAGTAATGTCAGTAATATAACACATACATATGATTGATTTCCAGTTTGTTTTATCAGTGGCACTGTGCTGGTTCCATCAAGGGTGTAAATGTCGCATGGTAATGTGAATGTAATGTAAAATTATTTAAGGTATACAATTTGATCCTAAGGTCCATTATTTTGTCTAGAATAATACTTTACACTACCTGCAGATACAAAACAGGTACTCACATACTACATACAGGTAATAGAGACATACTAAAGGTAGTGAAGATGTACTTTGAAGGTACCTCCTCAGTGATAAAAGGTTTATTTTAGTAACTTGTTTTGAGTGTATAGAGGAGGAACAAAACCTTATGCATAGCAGCATATGCAACAAAGTGCATCTATATGGTTGATATATATGGTTAGTTGGGAAATAATGGCTAAAATGAGTGAGGTTAAGGGGCAAAGCAGGTAGAGATACAGCAAGACTGGCAGCTGGGGCAGGCTGGAGACAGGTGGAGTAACTGTGGGGTGATAAAGTGGACGAACTTTCTCTTTTGCCCTGAGGACATCATGTGCGGGTGTGTTATGTTCTCCTCTTGCCATTCGCAGATACGAGTGTGTGTGTGTGTGTGTGTGTGTGTGTGTGTGTGTGTGTGTGTGTGTGTGTGAGCTTTGTTTGGACTGGGTGATGGAAAGCTCTGCGTTTATCAGTGTTCCGCATCCGTCACTGCCTGATTTGTTTTGAATTATCAGCATGGTTACACGCAGTGTCCGACTGACGTGAGGTTTAATACCTTTACATGATACTGCAGTCACATTGTGCAAAAGGGTCCCTATGTGTGTGTTCTGCATGCGCTTGCACATTTCTTTTTAAAGTGTGTGTTGGTTTGTCTTACAACTACATGCGAATTTCCCTTGTCAAAAAATCCTAATGGATTCCCATAAGAAACTCGGACAGGATTCTAATTAGGATTTATATCATATTTTGTAATAACTATAAGATTCCTATAAGATTCCTATAAGATTCCTATAGTCCTATAGGACAAGCTATAAATATCCTGTAGGAACAATTCTACTGGATTTCTTTAATGGGATCCATTTGAGTTCCTATTCAGGTCTATATGGTAATTCAATGTGATAATTTTAAGATTTATATAACAATCCTTTAGGATTTTAAAAACTAACAAATAAAAATCAAATAAGATCCTACAAGACAAACTGAAATTCTTTCTTCTTCTTCTTTTTTTTNAAATCCCAATGTCCAATAAGATCCTACAGGACAAACTGAAATTCTTTCTTCTTCTTCTTCTTCTTCTTCTTCTTCTTCTTCTTCTTCCTCTTCTTCTTCTTCTTCAATCCCAATGTCCAATAAGATTCTAAGAATCAAATAAGATCCTACAGGACAAACTGAAATTCTTTCTTCTTCTTCTTCTTCTTCTTCTTCTTCTTCTTCTTCTTCTTCTTCTTTTTAAATCCCAATGTCCAATAAGATTCTAAGAATCAAATAAGATCCTACAAGACGAACTGAAATTCCAGCAGGATTTTTTATTTATTTATTTATTTTTTACAAAGGTTACATCTATGTATATAAAAAAAAGATATTTAGATATTTATAGGCGGAGCTACAATCTACCTTAATATGCTAATATTAATATATTATCTTATGTTAATATCGTACCGTATGATCTATCGCTAACTAATGGCAGGCGGAATTGGATCAATTGTGGGAGGAGCTTGCATATTAATGAGAGCGCGCTCGTGGCCCGTTTAAAGGCGCGCGCGCACAGCTGATCTCTCCAGTTGTTGGCAGCTGACATGGCCGGGTATGAGGAGTGCGGCTACTTCGGATCTTATCTCTGTTTTCTAGGTGGCGTCACGGCGCTGTATTACCTGCTGAAGTGGTCGTGGAAGACTTGGCAAGGCTTCAAGGTGTACGTGCTGTCCAACATCTGGCAAACAGAGCTGAGAGAGTACGGACAGTGGGCAGGTAACGCCACTCCACCTGTTACACCTGTTACACCTGTTACACCAGACAGAGTGCGGTTCTGATGCCAGTTTAGCTGTTACACACTACTAACGGAAGGGGAATAGGAAAAAAAATGGTCAGATGAAGTTGGAATAGACTCAACAAATATCAGGTCTCATGTGTTTAATCCATGTTTCCATCAGCATCCTACATTTCCATCTGACTGTGTCTTGCATAAACTCAAATTTAGCTGACATGCTGAGATTATTGGGGGGAAAAGACCTATTTCTGTTGCTTCTTTTGCTTAGTAATGCCTTTTGTGTTTTCCATGTGGGTTGATCTGACAATGGAAAGCATCCTAATGGTTTAACATGGGACCGGTGATTCTAGCCATGTTCGATGGTTTTCTGTTGAGGTGTTAGGTCTCTGATGGTGACTGTGAAAAGCTGTGGCTTCTCAGAAATATAAGGAACCAAAAAGAATACACATCTATAAGGATATGCACGGACACACACATCTGTAAGGATTCTGTACTTCAGGCTGTCTGCAAATCAAACACACACAGCCTGATCTTACGGGGAATTAGCACAAATTTGAATGAAAAGGGTTGAATGAGGTTGTAAAAATAAATAAATAAATAAATAAATAAATATAAAAGGCTTCCACTCAGGGTTCAAACAGCCACTTCTTATATAACAACTTAATTCAGTGATTGACAGATCATGGGTGGAATATATATAAAACGAACCATTTGTAGAATTTACTTAGTAAATTAGTAGAAAACATAAGATTTTGTGGACTTTGGTGCATAAATAACTTACTAGATTGTAGAATGTGAAGTGTCTGACATCTCTGACATGTTTCAGCCTCCTGCTCTACTCTGTTACTTGGAGTAATGTGTGAAGCATCCTACTGATAAATATTCACAAAGAAATGCCAGAGACAACTGTTGGATTACAAATTTATAAAATGTTAAAACTAGGTTGTGCCCATTGTGTTTTACATTTTGAGGTAAAGATGAT
>CM074971.1:14488702-14518749 GCA_037577455.1 Pangasius macronema | reverse complement strand
CAATAAAGACTACTGCTGAAAAGATATCCAAGTCTCCTGGTCTTCCCTGGGTATAGAGGGGAAAAAAGTTTCCAACACAACCAAGGTGATTATCAAGGGAGAGATTAGAAGGAACATAATGTCGTGTCTGCTGCCTGTGGTGGTGTTTGTGTTCATAACTGAGATATACAACATATGGCAAAAATATCAACTCATACTCGATGAAATCCTCACAGTACATGATCTGTCACAATGTACAATTCCGCTGTGGTTTTGCTAAAGACAAGTCAACAGGGACCACTACAGGAATGTCATTTTTGTTCGACATTTATTAAAATTATACTATTTCACTGAGAAAAGGAAACAACATTTCGGTTTAATTTCCCGTCACTTTTAACAGCGAGTAACAAAGGACTTATAAAAGCTGGGATACCTGATACTGATATCTACACTTAGAAAAGTTTATCATGTTGTTCTTATATGACAGTATTGATATCAGAAAAACAACATGAAAATAACCTCAAAACTCTCCATTCAGAGGATTTTGGGAAAAATCTTGTCTGTTAAAACTTCTGTTTCTTTTATTCCGCAGTGGTCACAGGGGCAACGGCAGGGATTGGACGAGCCTATGCCATTGAGGTTAGTAGTGACTTTATTTACATTTATTCCCACTTCTGGAAGTTCATATTATCACGATCTTCTCCTTCTATGTTTAGTTTCCAATTTCCTTGCACCAGAATAAATAGAAGGCTTATGAAATGTCCTGTAGCTACAGTAATTTACATGAAATTACTAACAGTTAAGTTGTTAATAAGCTACTGTAAAAAAGTACAAGCTACAACTGAAAAATAGTGAATTACTGCAAAATGCTGTCACTTCTTAGTTTAATGAATATACAGTAAATTACAGTAGAGTACTATTGTTTTACAATTTGGCTAGAATTGTACAGTGTACAGCCAACTCCAATAAATTACAGTAAAAACAATACAGCTATTTACTCTATATAAACAATAAAATCATATTCATATTTTAGCAGAAATTTGTGCAGAAATTCCCTTAACATTGCACATTTCTCCCTTTGTTATTCATATATCAGTATATAAAATAGAAACACGGCTAAATTAAATAAAAAAAGGAAAATAAGTTGCCAGGAGGAACAGACCTGGCAACCCTGAGGAATACCTAAAACATTCTCCGTTTCACACTGAAGGCAAGCAACGAGCAACATAAAAGACAAGAATCTCCATTTGATTTCTGTGAATGTTCCACCAGCTCATTAGCACTGGTGTTTGGCATGGGATAATGTTGAACCCTAGAGACTCCAAACCTCATTTGCATGATCTGTTTTCATGCTTAAATGATCCTGAATAAAGTGCTTTTACACGGATGTTTTTTTTTTTAAATCAGAATAATTTACTATATTAAAATTAAATTTAAAGTAATAAAATCTGATATGATCTGATTAACTCAAGTGATTTGGATTAAAAACTAATAAAAGTCATGAAACAAAGGAAGACCAACCAGCCTAATACCTGAGTAATTAGGTGAATAATTGAGTCATAAACTTTTAAGGTTAAGGAAATGAAAGAAAGAGGCAGAGATGGTTGCAAGGGAATGAAATGAAAATCGATATTCCGGGCAAGAAGGACTTTTACTGCTTCTGAGCTTGTATATAAAAGCACTTAGTCCTGTGTAGAACATCTCACTTTACAAACTCTGTTCTGAAAGGATGTAGATAAATCTTGCAGTTTTGTGTGTTTGTGTGTGTGTGTGTGTTAGCTCGCCAGACGAGGACTGAACATTGTTCTGATCAGTAGATCGCAAGAGAAGCTTCGCAGAGTTTCTGATGAGATAGGTGAGTGATAGCAGGTTAGATGCAGGAATTGCATGTTTGGGAATCAAGCAACAATATAAAGAGAAGAAATCCAGAGCTCATTAGCCAGTTCCTAAATTTTGTACTTATATTCATGGAAAAAAAAGTCCCATCTAGCACCCATAAGGTTTCTGCAATTATGTGTATCTGTTTAGTGCTCCACAGTGTGCGTGGCCTAAACAGGAAGAGCTTTTTAATCTTTTTTTTTGTACTAGAGATGTGCATGAGGCTGGATTTTTAAATCCCACATGGCGAGTTATTATTTTTGTATGTATTTTGTATGTAATGACATTTTCTAATGAGTTATTTGATTCCATTTCCTAAAATACAAACAAACTAGTAGCCATATTTAATCCAGTGTGATGCTGGCTAGGCAGTTAATATGGATGAATGAATGAACGTAGTAAATGCCGTGCTGTAAACGCATTGTTCATGTTCGTGTTAAAGAATGGGGTCTTTCTTTGTCCTGTAAGCTTCATAGCCGACTACTCGCCCGTGTGAAAGTAAAAACCCAGTCCATGCACACCTCTAGTCTCAACCGGATGCTATGTCAACCTTTTTTGGCAAGCTCTCTAAAAAAAAACGAATAGAACTCCTCCTATTCATATCTGTATTTGTATTTGTTTAGAACACATTATCTGTTCATTTCGAATGAAGTATTCAGTTTTGGTTACATCTGTAGTCTGGAGCAACCCTTAAAGGTCCTACAACAGAGTGTTTCCTGTAGAACTTAAGGAACCCTTATTTTCTATACATGTAGAGAGGGTCTTATTAAATCCCACAGAGGAAATATGTCCTAATTACCTCCATAAAGACCAAATCAGGAGCAAAGCTTTCTTTCTGAATCTGTGCTTGTGTTTCAGAATCACGTTACAGACGGCAGACGCGAGTCATTCAGGCGGACTTCACCGGGGGCCACTCTATTTATCCAGCTATAGCAGAACAACTCAAAGGCCTGGAGATTGGCATTCTGGGTAATATGAAAGAGCAAAAGAGCAAAACAAAAATTTCAAGAAAGATTCACAATACCTTACAAGCTCTAACTAAGTTATGTAAAAAACTTATTTTTACAACCTTTGTCACTATCAGGTGAAAGCTAACCACAATGTGTGGTATTTACTGCACTGACATTTCGGCACGAGAGTTTATTTGCAGAAGTCTTTTGTGTAACCGCGGTTGTAAGACTAAGAGTGTTGTAACTACCCTGAGCACCCAAAGAATGGACCCAATAGCAGAGTTTAACCAGTTAAAATGAGAGAAGTAAAGGCTGTGCTTAGTGGAAGCTTCAACCCAGTTCGTAGGCTTGCAGTGGCAAGTGCACTAACGCACGGACCCACCGGGCAGCACTAACTAACGGTGTGGCAGGAACACTGGAAAGAACTAGAGATGAGAATGCAGACAGAACAAAATGAGAAAGAACCCAGATCATCCCAGGCAGTTTTCACTTAAAGCTGGAGAGGTGTTCTTACTAAGACCTCTGGAGATTTACGCCTCCCTCTGCCGACGTGTGCGGGTGTTATGCGGCTGAACGTTAAACATGAGCGGCCACCCTGAAGTTGCTTATCCCAAAGTGTTTTATTCCATTTATACAATTACAATTGGTTTTATTAAATATTGTGGAATATCTACAAAACAAGTTAGTTCCTGCTATCACTTACATTACAGCAGCTATAAACAGTCGTTCTCTCAACAGCCTCTCTTTTTTCTCTCTCTTGAAGTCAATGGAATAAATAATTTTTCGGGAAGAATTCAGGGTTGAATTCAGGGTTGAACTACGCGGTGGCGTAATGTAAGCTATCATGTCAACGCTGTAGCCAGTCTAGCTAGCCAAATGACATAAAGCTTATAATTTGTAGCTTTGCACAATCTATGGCTCAGGATGAAGTTCTGTCTGGGAGGCTGCAATTACATGTTACTCCATCTAGAAGGTGTGTAGATGTTTTAAGTTTTGTTCTCACTGATTAAAAAACGAATTCAATCTCTATTTTTTCCATTTTAACAACTGCTATCTGTATGATTATACTAGCAGATGATGCCTTTTGCACTGGAAAACGTTTGTGTCATATGTCATTGCCTTTATATAAAGATCCAGAACGATGGATGCTTTGGAAGAGTCTCTAAAAATAGTTGATATTGGCCATATCATTGCTCTATACTAGCTTCATATGGAGGCCAATTTCCTGCAAGATCTTTATTACTAATACTACGATATAATGACAGGTGTAAAGCCTCAAATTTTGGACACAATATCACAATGTAACTTGTATAAATTGCATAAGTCTGTTCATGATGGAAAAAATGTGATCAACAATTATGAAAATTATCCAAGTTAATAGGAAAAGAAACCTGCATGAACTTGTTCTTCCTGTCTTCATTTACAGATATGCAAATATCCTATAACAGGCACCACCCTGAGAAAGTAATAGACAATAATGAGTAAATAAAGAATAAGGGATCAGCAAATAGAAGGAATAAATTGAAATAGGCAAGTTGACTTTTTGCATGAACTCTCACACTGTCTCTTTCCCTCTCTCTCTCTCTCCGTCTCTGTAGTGAATAATGTTGGTATGAATTATGCTGGAATGTTGGTAAACTTCTTAGATGTTCCTGACCCTGAAAAGGTAACTTGACACTAGCAGCGATACATAACCACCCATATGTTTGTGTGTATATTGATTATGACATTGAATTCTGTTTAATTTCCTTTCCAGAGAATCACTGAAGTGATCAATTGCAACATCCTCTCAGTCACACAGGTACAAACCTGTCTATATGTACACCAACAAACACCTGTTTTTTTTTTCTGTCTGAATGTGGTACATGTTGTACCGAGAGTACAGTGAGATTATCATATGTTGATGGTGATGATAACGATTGTTGTGTTGTACCTTAGATGAGCAGACTGATTTTGCCTCAGATGGTTGAAAGGTACATGCAGATCTGTCTTGATGACATTAATCTGTGTCAGCGTAGTGCTGCTGGTATTAATGCACATGTCTCTGTGTGTAGGGGTAAAGGACTTATCATCAACATGTCATCAGAAGCCGGTTGTCAGCCTCAGCCCATGCTCACATTGTACTCAGCTACAAAGGTAACTTGAGCACAAACATTCAACAAACACACACAAAGAAAAACGCATGCACTAAATGGTGACTTTTCTCTCTGCCAGATATTTGTCACATATTTCTCTCGCAGTCTTCATGCAGAATACCAGTCACGAGGAGTCACAGTTCAGGTATACTTTAGAGGAATAGTTTACGCAAATATCTCCTCATCTCATACGATCATACAAAGGCATTTGGTGTGTGATGCCTTAAAGAGCAACTCGAGCAAATATACAGTTTACATTATGTAGCTTTATTATCTCTTATTTCGATCATTTCTGATTTTAAACAAAAGTAGTGTTCTGTCAGGTTACATCCAAAACATCCAAATAAAGATGATTAGCCTAATAAAATGGTTTCGGTGCCACTCTGATGCCAATTTCTGTGCTTGGGATTTAAAATGAGCATTTATTAATGTGATACTTGTTATAATGCTTTAATGAATGTTTTACGTTTAGCTACTTTTTAGCACTGCATCAGTTCGAATATAAACACAATTATTTTTGAGAGAGCGTGTTACAAAACAGACAAAGACTCGCTTGTTTTGTCTGCTGAATATTTGAGCTGTGGAAAAAACCCTAATACAAACTTTATATAGCTTTTACAGCACATTGCCTAGCAGCTGGTGACACAGGTGGTGTCTGAACACCAGGGCGTGATAAGGAAAAAGGCTGCAGGCGTTGCTCTTTAAGAAACATTAATTAGTAATGGAATTTCTAAAAAAAAAAAATCTTTCGATTTTTCAAAATAGCAGGGATAGAAATGCATTTACAAAGTTAACTTAAGTGTTGAATTATATTCGTATTCCTTTAACGTGTAGGAATGTAATTTAAACCCAGAATGTTCACTCTTGCTATTGTCTCTCTTTCCTGTTAGTGTGTGGCTCCATTCATGGTGTCCACTAATATGACGCATAACATTAAGGTTAATCCTCTGGTGAAAAGTGCAGCGTCATTTGCCAGAGACGCTCTCAACACTGTGGGTTACAGCTCCTTCACCAGTGGCTGTATTACACACGCCCTGCAGGTAAACACACACATGCGCACACACACAGGTGTACAGTTCAATCCTTCTGCCATCTTGGCACACACTCACACACACACACTGCCTGGGCCTCCAGGAAAGTCTAATGTCATAAACAACCAGATACATCTTCTCTATTGAATACAAGTCTCAACATACAACACAACAGACACGCATAACGAGACACACACTCATGACGTCACATTTAAAACAAATGTTGTCAAAGAGCCAAAACATGTTTGGCATTGGATGTTTAGATCCTTAATTTTGCACTGAACCTACGACAAGCGTACAGCCTCCAGTTTAGCATTGTTGTGTCTGTTACCAAAAGGACACTTCAAAGCATAGCTACATCTTGAGACTATATTACTTTCTTCCTCAGCACTTCATCTGGTGTTACTCCACACCAGCCTCAGACTTAGGTAGAAGGTGTGGCACATTGTTTGAAGCCAAAATAATACATTTGAAATGATTTAGATGATATAGTTCCAATTTTATTTGTGTATAAAATGATGCACTATGCTAATCTGGTAGCTATAAGCCTTCCTTATTTTACATTGCTACAGATAGCATTGCCTCTTTAAAGCCCAGGGTCTCCCATTCAATCCTGATTTCACGTTACTGTCTCTGCAGAGTCTGCATGGGTTTCTGATTACCTCCCAAAAACATGCCAGTAGGTGGATTGGCTATCCTAAATTGCCCCTAGGTGTGAATGAGTGTGTGAATGTGTGTGCATTGTACTCCTGCCTCATGCCCAGCGTTCCTGGGATAGGCTCCAGTTCCACCAACCCTGACCAGGATAAAGCACTTACTGAATATGAAGGTGAAGTAATGACTTAGCCTTGTTGCTGCAGTTAAAAAAAACTAAAGGAGCAAACATCAGACACTAAAACATGCTTGGTACTTTGACCACATTTGGGGTAAAGGGAACACTGTATAAATGTCATTTTTGGCCAAACTGTTCCTATAACCATTCACTCACGTGCACTCTTTGTCTTTCTATTCCCCGGTCCAGCATATCGCTCTGACGATCTTCTTCCCTTGTTGGCTGCGACTGTCTCCATTTTGTGTAGACCGTGTCAAGAAGTTTGCACAAGAAATGAAGCAGCAAATAGAAGAGAGAATGGCACAGTGCCAGAAGAAGCAGGAGTGATGACGACAAACAAATAAATCCACACCAGGATGAAGTCACATGACCACACAAACAACCTGATGTGACTGACATGCTCTTCTGGATATGAATCTCAACAATCACTTCTCACCAAACCCTGCGTTGATCAGATTTGGAAGTATTTCTGGTATACATTCTCAGCATGCAATGAATTTTTATTGGTGTAGATCTTCAGACATTTACAGATCTCAGCCAAAGATGAAATGTAGTTAATTAGCCAAGATATGTTTGGTATCCAAGTTTTTCAGTTTTTTTTTTTTTTTTATTATGTATGGAGCCGTGCAGATAACATGCATTCTTAATAAGTGGGAACAGGATGTTACTGTGTGGCCACGACTTAGTAACGTAAGCGACTGTGATATTTAAGTGTGGCCACAGTTTAATAAGGTGTAATCATTGTGTTGTGGAGATTGCATGCGTCAGCGCCTACAATGTTCTGTTTCTTGACAACCATAGATACTGTAAACAAACTCCATTATGTGGCAGAAGAATATATTTATCTGCTTTATTTAATAACACCTTGTTAAGATGTGGCCATGCAGGAAGAATTATGAAGGGATGACACCGGTGGCGCTCTGTAGTTATGAGGTTAACAAATAAAGAGAAATTTATAGCTGACAATTTAGTATTTTGCAAACTGCAAGTCTAAATCATCCCACTTACCTCAAAACACACTGTGCATAAACTAGCAAATACCTTTGTACAGGGCCGTAACCACCATAGATACTGAGGGGGACACGTCTCACCGAATAATCAGATATGGCCAAATCGTTACATTAAACGTTAAAGTTTAAAGGGTGCGAGGTAAGATGTAAGCTAAGTAGCTAAAGTTTAATATTTGACAACTGGTTTACGATAGAAACGTTCAGTGACTGACAGTAATATCCAGGGATGCAAACATTTACATGATTCATGTAATGTAATGCATTATCGTCATAGATAGAGGACCAAAAAGGGCCATTACATTTGTGACCACCCTTCACCCCGACCCCCACCACATGTTCAAGACGTGGTTACGGCCTTGCCTTTGTATAAAAACACACAGAACAATTTGGCACTATATCAAGCAAATCACTTCTAACTTACAATTTTGGGCCTTGCCTCCTACCAGAATCTGACTCTGGTGCACAGTGACACAAAACTAGCTGACATAGGAAGTGATTTGGCTTCAAGATGGAGCAACGGCTGTTTTTAGCTAGTTTTGTCCATTTTCATATGGCTTTCTCTGTTATACAGAGCCAGAAACCACACAAATAAGTATATTTCGATATACTTTACAACTCAACACGGTTTGAGGTAAGTGTGTGATAATTTAGGCATGTGGTTTGCATATTGCTAAATTGGACGCTAATACCGTACCTTATGTAGGGTATTTAGCTACATTAGCTTCAGACTACTGATGTGTGCGTGCCTTTTTAAGTCTCACTTCCGCAGCTGTTACTTCTGCATGAACCAGCAAAGTTCTTTAGAAAAATAAGAGTGGAGCGGGTACAATGTCTCAAATATATGAACAAATAAGTGATTTTTAAACCACTGCAAATGAATGAAAGTGGCCAATGGCGTCACACAGAGAGTACGCTCTCGAGTTGTCCCGCGAGCTATTTGATGTACACACACATCTACTTCAGACAGCACATGTCTTGGCTGAATGAGTATTTTTTAGGTGGAAATTTGATTTCTGGTCAAACTCTTGTTTTATTCAGAAATGCAGTGTGCAATAATACAGTCACTGAACTGGGCTGTGTATCAGAAATAGAGAGCAATAGAAAAGATATAGGACTCAGAAAGGGAACAGGAAATATTTAACCAGTTTATTGTGTACATATTTGTTATATATATATATATGTAATGATATTACCCTATGTTTGTTAACTACAACAGAATATGTACTGTTAATACAGGACCTCTTTTATATACATTAAATTACAGCACAAGACCATCAGTTGCTTGTACATTCAGACTAACCCCACCGTGTCGAGAAGAGAATCTTCACACCCGTAATGTTTCTCAGCACAAGTACAAATGTATGAACCATACGAACATGTATGAAACACCTGTATTTCTGTTCACTCTACTTTTCAGTGGCTTGGTTTAAAAGGTCATTATTCATGGCTGCCTGGAAAAACATAGGCAGCATTTGCTGACCGATGATGTATTAATCAGAACATTAGTTCAATCAGCTTCCCGAGGCATGTTTACAGAGACGCAATCCAACCCAAACATCAACACAAACTTCATGTATCAATTTCATAATTCTTTAAAAGGGTTATACAAAGTCTTCAAACCATCTCCTATTCATCTCTTATAGAACTCGACAGAAAGAAATGAGGTATGTCAACACCACAAACTAAAATTTGGTGCCAGTAAGTGCAGTTATAATAAAGCTGATTGGCAGCAGCAATGCATCACCTTTTTAATGCATGACTGTGTTCACATAAGCATTTGTATCTATATTTTTGGTCAGCTCTAGCAAACTCTAGCAAACTCTAGATTGTGACCTGCAGCAAATGTACATATACAAATCCACCATATTTAAGGCAACATTACTCAACTAGGTCTTAAGACGCTAAGCTTTAATATATTGTCAGAACAAAAACTATGCACATCCATAAATAGCACAATTGTCACAATTATGGTCGTTAGACTCCTAATTAGACTCCTTTAAAGGAATAGTCCAGCATGTTTTCCAACCTCCGGCAATTTTCAAATTGACCTCGGATGTCTCCATAGTGTTTGTGTGATTACTACGAACAAGATCTGTAACACATTCCCCTAAATTTAGAAAGAACAGAAAACTTGTGCTCAAAACTCACATATATTCAAAGTCTAAGGGCAGTGTTGAACTCAATAAACATTTATGTGAAATGTGTAAAAAAGTAAAGCTTTGGGTCATGCTGTTATAGGAAAATAATTCTTACTATTACCGCTCCAAAGTTCGTTATTTTCCTATAACAGCACGTACCATTGTTTTATTCCTCTTGTACCACAGTGATTAGACAAAGATTCCATTTTTTATTGACTGAAGAACATCAAATATTTGTTTAGTCACATTTATTGTTGCTGAACTTCCGCAAAACAAGTTAGCTCCTGTTATCAGTTATAGCAGCTATAAAAAGCTGTTCCCTCATCTCCTTTTTTCCCTCTCTCTTTAAAGTTAATATGAAAATACTTTACTAATGGGAAGAATTTTGGGATATTCCTTACCTACGAGGTCAGAGTAGTGAAGCGTTTTTGCATGAACACCTCAAAGCAGTGTTGGAAAGCTTTGACAAGACTTTCCATCTTTCACATCCTTCTGATTAGATTATAACATGTTTACTGAAAATTAAACAGACCTCCACCCTTTTTTCATCATTACAATGAAGTGCTTTGACATGTCAAATTAGGCTGAAAACCTCTGGAGTATTCCTTTAAGACAGTCAAACTACAAGGAAGGAGTTGTTGAACACAAAAAGACTTGGAATGGGAAGTAATGCACTGGCCTGATAACACCGAGGGACCAGGTATCCATCAGTCTGCCTGTGAGGACTGCAGTGTGTTAACACAGACCTGTCTGCAAGGCTGTGGGAAAGTAAATCAGGCAGTTATAACACTCTAGCTATACAAATAAAGCATAAATGGAAGAAAAAGAAGGCCATGTAAGCAAGCTGGCTGTGCCATTTGTACAAAAATCACTACCGGATGTTAAAGTTCAAGTCAAAACCATACACGGACACTCCTTCAGCCCAATTGTCACATTCCCTGAACATCCTTCAGCTCACTTTGCTCTGAAATGGAAGGAAAGTGCTTGAATAAAAGCTTGTTAAATGTTTATGTTCCCCTTTAACATAGCAACAGTGACTGACAAACAAAACCTATTATATCTTTTTGGTTCAGTTTATCCCTTTAAATAAGCGTCTTATGCAAATCAAGAAGAGAACAAATAGATATGTTGACAGAGAACAAATAAATTGCCCACACAGTAAGACACACCTGCAGTTTTAACTAAGCACAAGTCACTGCATGTGTGTAAGTACGTTAAAGGGATGGTTTTGCAAGTACACAAATTTTCCCTTACATCAAATATAGTCGAACAGTTGAGACATGTTTGGTGTGAACTCTGGTGTGCAGCTATGAGACCAATGTACCTAATCACCCCAGCCTCTAGGGCCCATCCCCACTTTGAAAATAAATTAGTAAATATGGATGTCCCTGGTATTTTAGAAAAAAAAACCTGAAGCAAGTAGATAAAAGATATTAGCCAAGACAGACTTCCATTAGCCTCATAGTTTCATTGCAAAACTAAAGATGCAAGGGTCACACACCAAACATGTCTTTTCTAAGTAAATTTGGCTTAATAGTGATTTCCCTTCATATGTAACTTCATTTAATTCGCTCAAAGCTCAGTACATGTAACAGGGGTCAGCCCATGAATCAGAAGAGTGGGACCAAGACCTTGAGTGAGGGTATCCAACTGTGCCAAGTACTGCTGTGATTGGTTGGAATCAGCAGGTGGGCAGGGCAAATAGAGGAAGCGCACTGCAGCGGAAGTGCTGTGTTCTTTCAGAAGCCTGTTGACTGCACACAGGAATTCCTCCGTCACCACAGGGGGCGCGATTCTGTCGCTTCCTCGCAGCAGCCGCACCACAGGATCCCACGGCACTATCTTAATAGTGGCACGGATCCTCAGCTTCCCCAGCAGCTCCCTGAAGCGCTCCTCTTTGGCCAGCCAGCCCTGGTCTCCAGACTCCGATTCCACGCAGAGGAAGATGCGCAGACGAGCACGGCGCCACCCGGCAGCCATGTTTAAGACACATGCCATCTGCAGCAGGAAGAGGCTGCATACATCGGCATAGCTTTGGTTTCCACCAGCACTTAGCAGGTTAGATGGCCACACGTCGATCGTGTCAGCAGCATGATCTCCACTTTTCGACGACGTTGCGCCTTTTCCTTTGCTTTCAGGCGGAAGCTGGAAGAAGTATCGGCCCAGGCACACGTTCTTGCCCATTTTGATGGCATCTGAGATGATGCCCACGTACTCATCTGGCTGAATCCAGCGGGGGCTCTCTGCGTGACGCACAGGAGGGAAGTGAGCCTGTAGGGACGGGAGGTCCACACCAAAATTGTCCCCCTCATCTCCAATAAAACCGGCACCATCCACTGCACCCTTACAGAATGTAGGATCCTGAAGGAAATAGTCCTCTGGGTAACAGTTGTCATAGAAGCCCAGGACTAGCGTGTTTGGCTTCATTCCTCCTGTTGTGGGAGAGTACAGTTAAGACTGTAAATACTAATACCTTTCCAAGTCTAGAAAACATACCATGTATTATAATCTATCAAGGGGACAATTTCAGTGTTATTGATGCCTCATTTGAGCTTATATTCCTTTCCAAAGTGTCTCATCGTACAAGCTTAGTGTGAGTGATGCAGCGTTTCTATTTGTAACCTTTCAGGGAGAACACAGACCAGTGTTCAAAAGTAAAATACTCTTGTACAGATTACAGATACATCAGTTTTAGCAGTATGATAATAGGGAGGAAAAGAGTGAATGTGTTTCTTAAACATAATAATTCTATGGGAGAACATCCAAAATATCTGCTGGTGTTAATGTAGGCACTGGCAGTCTCACCCAGTCCAGTGATGCGCAGTAGATGCTGGGTGCCCTGCCTGACTGAAGGAGAGAGGGTCAGATCTACAAACGCTTTAACACCCAGCTTATCCACCAAACTCAACCAGAAGTTATACTGCTGCTGAACAGGGTCTGTTGGCAAGACATCTATCAGGGGGGAGGGAGAGAGAGAGAGAGAGATTAGTAAACACTAGTTGTTGTTCTGCCATCTAATTGTATCTAGCCAGCTGTAGCTACTGTCTATGTGACAAAAACAATAAACGATGTACTATGCCTATGGGAATGCCCTACAGCTCTATACCTTTAAACACAGGACTTATAGACATACCTGTACAATTTGAAAACAGTAGGTAGTTAATTGCTAGCAAACTAGGTAGGCCGGAGTAACATTTAGCCAAGTTAGCTAGCTAACAAGCCTAGCATAATGGGTTTGTGGCTAACAGAATATTTACATACTAGATATGATTAGCTGCAAGGTTATACAGCCTATTTTGTAAGATCACAACCTGAGAAGGTTTTAAATTTAAAAAAAATATATTCATTTAGTACTGTATTAACACATTTGATCCAAATACAAATGTGTATAAATCAGAACCAGCCATTCAAGGAGTTAATCATTTTCAAATCATTTTTAAACATGCAAGTGAGCAGTTTAAAGAAGCACTTTAAAGCCCTTGTGAGATTCCGCTCACTAGATGTTTCACGCTGGGCTTCTATAACGTTGAGGGCTACGTTTAATAAAACAAGTCGAACTGTTATGCATGTGCAAGTTCTCACACTTCACTGTTACTTAATCAAGTGTTTATTAGTATCTGCTGTGCAACATTCAACAGTATCATCCCAGCACAAGCAGCTGGCTCTTGAACTTTGCCCTCTGTGGTGTGCGGTCTTACCCAGGTCTCCGATCTGCACATGGCCCAGCACAAAGAGGCCTCCTTTCTTTAGCTGGTTGACAAAGCAGATGAGCTGGCAGGAAGAGCGAGGGTTGGCCACCATCAGCAGCACCTGTGGCCTCCAGAACTTCACATGGTCCTTCCTCGAGTCCAGCATCAGCAAAAACTTCCGCACCTGCGAGAGGAATCAGCCACACATACACAAAATGTCACTTAAAAGGCACCCGAACTAATAATTGTAGAACAAAATAATCAAGGAGGTCTCTTCGGAAATGATGAAAGAGGGAATGCTTTTGAACTGAAGCACTTCCAAAAATACAGAAGGAATGGATCTATTGGACATTTTGCTCCTAAGATGTTTACACTGTTTATAGTCTGAATAGAAATTGGTGGTGAGAAGCAGCAAGTTCAAATTTGTAGATCAAGCACTTGTTAAAAACATTAACATTATAATTTACCAGTTGTAACTTGGACAGCCAAAAACAAAGATGTGGGAAGTAAGCTGTCTGGTGTGTGTTCCATGTTTTGTTTTTTTTTATTACTACCTCAAGCAGTAGCTCACAGCTTGTGAATTTACATGAAGCAGTGGGGAAATCCCCGGGAAAATCCAACACCCAGTCCTTTTAGCCCGTATGCTGACTACAATACACAGATAAATAATGTAGCTCACATAGTATTAAAAACACAAACATAGATTACTCTCCACTACAATGTGTGAAATGTTCAATGATTTTAGCTTTGGCTGTTTGTAATCTATTCAATTCAATTTTGTTTACAATGGACAATGTCACAAAGCAGCTTTACAGAAATCTGGATATAAAATTTAAATTCAAATTTTAAATTTATCCCTAATGAGCATGCCAGAGGTGATGGGTGGCAAAGAAAAACTCCCTGAGATGACGAAGAAATCTTGAGAGGAACCAGACTCAAAATGGAACCCATCCTCTTCTGGGTGATAGTGATAGTGAAATTATAAATCATTTCTCTTCTTCGAGTCAAATCGACATTGTTACTTTGGTAGTTTTTAGTACATAAAAGTGTCAGTGACTTAAGGTATATAACATAAAGCGATATTAAAATTGTATTACCTGGTGCGCACACTGAAAGTAGATCATAATGGAAATTTTCATTCACATTAGACTACAATAGAACTTAATTTTAATTAGTAGAACTGTCTGTACGTATTGTATTTGTGTGTGAGAGGGGAACTCAAGTTGCTCTGTGTGTGTGTGTGTGTGTGTGTGTGTGTGTGTGTACCTGATGGAAGATGAGCGCTTGACTGATGTAGCCCCAGCTGCTTGTGGGCGATCGATAGTGCAGGAAGAGCAGCAACAGCAGTAACACCACAATGCTGGCTGACGAGTACACCGGATTTATCACAAACATCATCACCAGACAGCTAAGCATGCCCAGCAGGCACGTGTGCCACGAGAAGTACTGAAACGTAGGCCTGAATGAAAATGAGAGCGAGACAGAGACTCACAACATGCTCAGTGTGTTTTTGTTAACACTTTTGGTTTGCAGTATCTGGTGTTTTTTTTATTCTGTCTCTGCACATCATCCACTAATCTGATGCTAATTGCTAATGAGTTCTGGTCTGCGTTATTCTCTGTACCGGAAATTGGGAGCAGATGCCCACTCCAAAGCCAGACAGGCCAGATCTACTGCAGCATAGGACAGCAGATAGAAGACAGTCACCAAACCTGCAATCACATTCAGCTGACCTGCAAACACTGTGCACTAACACACACACACACACACACACACACACACACACACACACACACACACAGTTAACGCCTTTAGTGGGTTTACACAAACAAAATAATCAGATAACTGAAGAAAAGCAATAATCTGATTAAAGTGTAAAACGTTCCATGCATTAAGTCACCTGATAATGGTAAGGCATTAGTTCTACATGAGGATGTTCATTTATTTTTAGAGGAAACATTCACTCCAGGACACAGCTGTAGGAATTTATGGATCATTCATGGAGTTGTTCCCACTGAGTCAGCTAAAGCTCCATACCTACGTTTCACAACATTAAGTGTGTCATTCTTTTCCTTAATCTAGCTTCTGCAAACATGTTGGTTTGTTGAAACTCCTAGAGGGCTGGTTTAGGCAAAACTGCATAAAAACCTCATGGCCAAGCAAATCCGGGAGCTGGAACTGGAAGAGAATGGGAACTGGTAGGACCCCGACGCTCCGCCATCCAGTCTCCATCCACTCTCTCCATCGACGACCAACGACTTCTCCAAGATTCTCCAACTCCGATCTGACTAGAATCCTCTGACCACCGACAACTACCTCCATTCATCAACCAAGCAAATCATATATCTATACTCTCCCAACTTTACCAATTGCAGAACTCTCTAATTCACAATTTAATACCGACGCAGCAATAAGCCCATCGCACCTCCCCCATTCTCACCACTACAATATGTTTCACACTGATGAATTAACACACCTGCCTCATTTTCCCATGAAGAGCTTTATATCAGTCCATTACACTTAATAGTCAGATGAATCCTGTGCGCACACACACACACACACACACACACACACACATAATAGAATCCATGAATACACAACCTCACCTGCACCAGAGCCCAAGTGTAGAGTACAGAGACCCAGGGGTTTCCCGAGTGGGAGGTGATGGCAGCAGGGGCCAGGGGCAAACCTGAGAGACAGCAAACACACATCAGTACACTCCCTTCCACAGCCTCATCTTGCTTTATCTCTCTCTCACTATTCATCTCATTACACATAGACAATAACAGCACACACACACACACACACACACACACACACACACACACACACACCGAAGAGCTGGTCAATTGCAAGGGCATGTAGGATGCGTGAAGCCCCAATTAGTGAGCACATGGCTGCAGATAGCGAGGCACAGTACACGCCGATGATTACAAACGGAGGCCATATGTTTATTTGCTGGAATACGGCAAAGTCGTTAATCAGCAACACCCTGAGTGAAAGAGAGAGAAAGACAAAGAAATTTATTGAATTATTTTATCCGTACATGACTTTTTAGTGGTAGGTCATACACAATTACGATTGTCACGTTTTGAGCACTGATCTGAAAGATAACGTGTACAAAAATATGTACTGTAGGACCCTTCAGTTTAAAACTTGCGGTTGAACAGCTGAACTGTCATGCAAATTGCACAACAACAACAACAAAAAAAACAATGAAAAAAAAATGGTCAGATTTGTGCAATCACTGTAGTGCTTGTGGTTTTTGGATGGCATAAACCAAACCTTGCAACAATGAAGCGTTTAAGATATCACGTAATATATTACTCGTTTATTTATTACAGTATTTGAAAATTATTGCAGGTCAACCAAATTTCTATTTGTTTATGTGATGTACACATTCCCACTATGAAAAGCTGTATATAGAGATCGTCATAGAAACAGCGAAAGGCACACAGAGCTGTCGTTCAGCACAGAGTCTGGACTGGTATAAATGCTTCCATCACCTGTCACAGGTGGAGCTGACGAGGAAGAAGAGGAGTATGTAGACGATGAAGGTGTACAACACAGCCATGATGGTGCCTTTTGGAATGGCCACACTGGGGTTCTTCAGCTCACCTGCAAAAACAACGCTGATGAGTTGCACGAGTCCAGAGTAAACTGAGAAACAAACTACTACAATAGAGCTCACTTATATATATATATATATATATATATATATATAGAGAGAGAGAGAGAGAGAGAGAGAGAATCCCATTCAGTACTGAGCAACATCAAGATTATGCTCAGTGTGTGTGGCAGCAATTAACGGGAAGTGAAAATAAAAAGTGTGTGTGTGTGTGTGTGTGTGTGTGTGTGTGTGTGTGTGTTTGTTTCTATACCTGACATATTGGCTCCTGCCATGATGCCAGTGCAGCTGGTGAACATCACAGCAAAGACTGTGGAAAATGACATCAGCCTGTTTGTACTGTAGTCTAACGAGTAGCCAGCTGCAGACAGAGAGAGAGATATGCAGAGAGAGAGAGAGAGAGAGAGAGAGAGAGAGAGAGCGCAAGAACAAGTGAGAGAGCAAACAGGCAAACAGTGAGATTGAGAGACAGGAACAAGAGAGAAACAAGAGCAGGAGAGTGTGAAAGTGAGAGAGAGAGTGAGACAGACAGACAGAGATTAAATGTTGTGGATAAGATATATACACCTTGCCTTAACTTTACAGCAGAAGATAAACCCCTGGGAGCTGATGAGGCACTGTGAGCCAAAAAAAAAAACCCCACTAACTCTTCTTCTGCAGAATAATACTCTTGTAAAAAAAAAAAAAAAAAAGTTTCACGTCTGCCCAGCTACTCACACCACAAGTTGTTGGCGAGCGTGCTGCTGTTGAAGCCCGTGTAGCTGGCGTTGCGCGTGACAGTGTTGTTCAGGCCGAGTGTGTGTGTGAAGCTGAAGTTGCGTGGCCCGACAGCTAGCGGGCTGATGAGGATGGACAGCACGGCCACATTCACCACCAGCAGGATGATGAAGGAGGCTTTGGCGTAGATGTGAGCGCCGACCAGACAAATGACCAAACAGAGCAGCAGCAGCACGGAGGAGTAGAGCACTGAGAACCAGTAACCCTGAGGCAGGACGCGCACTCCCTCCGCCACCCCCGTAACTACAGAGACGGAAAAAAACAGAGAAAAAACACAAAACAGAAATGCCTCAACAATACCGCAACCCATTCTGTCTTTCTCACAACATACACATGAATATTCCGCATTTGTGGCAATCAGAAATCAAACAAAAAGTCATTAGAGAGCAGAAAAACTAACAGAAGCACGTTTATTACGTTCTAGACTAACTCAGATTCTCCTGTGAAATGTTTCTAATAGAGCAAAACTGCATTCATGATCATATTCAAGCCGAATATATGAAACCGATGATGAATAGAATTCAAGGATTTTACATTTTTTTAGGGTGTTTAGGGTGATTTTAAGATTCCCTGCTTTTATAGCTTATTTAATTATTGACTGATGATTTCAAAATCTACTAAAACTTGTTCCTGAGAGTTCCTTCCAAAAATAAGTCAGACACTGAACATGGCCAGAGCTTATAATGAATCAATTCCTGTATGTTCCAGAGATCTGACCTAGTGCTCACCTGGATCCTGTCCAAAAACGTTGAGTATGGCCTCCACCAGCCCGAGCACGTACACGCCGCATGCACACACCTTCGCCAGGTAGAACATGAGGCCAATGCTGCCTCCAAACTCCGGACCCAGAGAACGACTGATCATGTCTGGAGTTCAGAAGTTAAGAACCAGCACTTTTCTTTTCTCCGCGGAGTGGAGTCAACTAGTGAACTAGTCAGTTCTAGTGACAGTAGTTCGGGCTGCAAGCTTTATATTAACGCTCTTGTCCTAATACAAATGCACTTCGCTAAGGATACAGTAAGCTCCGCCCCCCTGCACTGCCCCATTAGTAGAGATAGCACAGATTGACAGGATGGTCAAGGAGATGATGAAGTATGCCACAATCAACATGAGCAATCCTTGGAGAAGACCAGCATGACCGACGACAAAACCTGCAACACACACTCACATGTATCACACACACACACACACACAGACCTAACAAAGATAATTTATTGTCCTGATTCCCCGCCCATGTCTCTCCACCTCACATTCCCTGACCTGTGCGCAGGAAGAGGACGATGCTGAACATGGACAGGATGGTGGGCACCATCACCCCAAAGAAGGTGTTGAGTTTGCGGGGACCGGATTTGGAAGCGTCGTCCCCGGACGTGGACCCCTTCCTGGAGTCGGCACTGTCCCCCAACATGCTGTACGCTCCATGGGGCAGGAGACGACTCCGCTCCCCCGCCATGACCTAAAAACAGGAAATTAAAACTTCTGACTTCCTGTTTTGGTGAGTATAGCGTTGTCTTGGTTATGACATGTGATAAACTAACCTCATTTGGTTCAGTATACACAATAAAAGCTAATAATCTTAATCTATATCCTGCATTCGCAAATATCCAAAGTTCATGTTCAAGGCTTGTGCCATATCACCCAACGGCGCACATCGGAAAATCTGATCTTATACCGATTCAGAGATTTAGATCACTATTGGATCAGTGCATCCCGGTCATTAAGTATAAAGGCAATATTAATATTAAAATAAAATAATTGCACTGACTCAGAGATATAAAAATAGCATGAAGATGGTTAAGTGGAAAAATGAAAACTGAAATTAAAAAAGTAAATAACCAATTTTACAGTTTTAAAGCATAATTTATTTTATATGTTATCCAGGTACTACAGATAAAATATTATCTGTTATACTGAATAAGATTTCATGGAGCTCAATTTATATAAAGCTCAAAAAGCTTTAAAATGTCCAGCATTATTACTGATTTTTTTTTTATTCTACAGCAAGCATAATAATGTACCGTTAAAAGGCCATGAAATGGTTCCTAAGTCATATTACCTTTGTTTTTGTTTTTTTTTGCCATTTCCTTTAAACTTTTAGCAGATTGTTTATACGTAAAGTTTTGTCAGCTGAGAGAAGAAAAAATGTCAAGAGTCACATGAAAGAGAAAAACAAAAAGACTTTGGGGATTACACCAGCGTAAAAAAAATGTCCTTGTGACTCTAGCTTTAACTACATACACTGTCTGCTTATACAATAACAGTTTTTTATATATTATATATATTTTTTTTTTTGAAGGTCAGATAAGCGTGCATGGTGCTCAGCTGTTTTCTGACATCATTCCAGACATCCATTCGCCAATCAAATAAATTGAAACAAATCAATCAATTTAACTGAATAATGTAACAAAATATATATTAAAATATAAAATATACCTGGTGTTAATGCAAAACTGATGTGTCTGATATATGTATGAGAAGCAATGCCACTTTTACCCCATCAAGCCTAGTACAAACTGAACATTTGATTACAAATAAAAGTATTTTAGTAACATTATTACACATTCTCCACAGATATAAGATGAGGTATCAGGTATCACACACACACACACACACACACACACACACACACAACAAACAAAAACATTGTACAGAACATATTTCTGTGAGAAATCTGAAAATCTAACATTAGGGGAAGTCAAAATGAATCTGCAGCTCAGATCAGATCATAAAGAAGAAGAAGAAGAAGAAGAAGAAGAAGAAGAAGAAGAAGAAGAAGAAGAAGAAAGAAGAAAGAAGCTCCAGAATAACAACTGAGTGTTAAAACTGTCACTGATGTGATCATTAGCAATAAATGTACACCTTGTGTTTACACACTTACTGGAAGTATGAATCATGTACATATTCTTTATTAGTAGAAAACCATTTGTTACAACTGAAAAACTAGTCACCGTGTAACATTCTTACATTAGTGAAAAAAAACAATGAAGAACACAAAAGCAGGATTTAAACTTCATGAGTTTGAACAAGCTACCATAAAAAGCCGTTTGTATCTTCCGTTTGGTGAAAGAACGTCAAGCAAAACAACAAGGAAGCAAAACAACTAACCAAAACAGATAGTGAGGAACGCTATGTAACGTTCGGGCATCTTTAACGCTGCATGTCATTGTATGTGTATGTATACAAACATAGGCGGTTCATTTGAAGCTAAACGGTTAATGTTACCTGTACAACTCTTCTTCCTCTTCTTCTTCTTCTTCTTCTTCAAAACAAGCTGCAGACCCGAAGAGAGAAAAAAATCAACATGAAGAGTTCTTAACCAACCACTCACTCATTTCACTCACTACCAGAAGGCTAAACTTATTTATTTATTTATGTATATCTTCTGTAGCTACCAGTTTGTTAACAGCATCCCTCTTTGTAACCGACTCTTCCTGCCTGCAGTTTGGCTCCGTCCCAAACCGATAGCTAGTCTGCTAAATAGTATGGACGAAAAAAAAAGCACGCCACCTACTGCACGTGACTACTTTGACCGTAACCATGGATACGTCCTCACCTTGGCCTCACATACTAACTAGTACGCTAGACTCTCAGTAGTGATGTGCATTATTGAGTAGTATTAGCATTAGGATAATGTACTAGCCTTCTATTTAGTGTGGTAGTACGCAGTTTGGGACGTCCCCAAGGTTTGGGATGGTCACGTGACCATGCATGTGACTCTGCAAAAGGGGAAAGAGATTCATTTGTTCAGGATGTTATATAATCAGACAGAAATGTACTCAGTTTTACATTATAAAATGATGCATAAGGCATTACCTCATTGCCTGGGAGCATTATCCAGATGAGAGCATTAGCATGAAAGAATTAGACTATGCATTAAAGTAAAACTCCACCCTGAAACAGATTAAATATTTATTTTTTTACTGAAATTTTTGTCATATGTTCAGTGATTCTGGCACTAATATGTTGGCTGTGTTTTTTATTATTTTTGTGAGAAGCTGATGGTTGTGTGTTGTGCCGATGTCTCAGGGGGACACTGCAAGAACAGTTACAATGAACAAGGGCTTCTTTTCTCACTCCCCATTTTCCAGCCACATTTAACATCATATTAATGAGAAAAAAATATAAAAAATCCAGTGTAGAAGTAGTGCCAGAATGCAGCGTAGTTTTATAAAGCGATTACGTCGAGTTACGTACGGCAGAGACGCGGCTCGGAGTTAGTTAGTGATCTATGAGATGGCGAGCGTGATGCTGTGGATGGTTTTAACACGAAAGATGAAGTTTTATAAGCTGATCTGTCTGAGCAGAGTGCCCTGATGAGGACATTTAAAAGACTAAAGCGCTGCTGCATCGCTCTCTTTAGGTAGAGATGAAGTGAGGGCTAAATGCCACTGCACCACTATCAACCGGTAGCAGAACAGCATTGTGGGAAATATAGGAACTCGTTAAACCAAGTGTAAATAGACCAAAATGTCAAAGAAAGAAGTTGAAACTTTAAAAAAAAAACAACCCCTGTATCACTTATCCTACACAGGGAGCCTGGAGCCTATCCCAGGGGACTTGCAGGGGCAGGGGACACGCTGGATTGAGTACCAACCCATCACACACACTACGGACAATTTGGAAATGCCAACCAGCCTACAACGCATGTAGACTATGGGAGGAAACTGGAGTACCCAGAGGAAACCTCCAGGGCATGGGGAGAACATGCAACTGCCATAGAGCACAGGCAGGAAGTGAACACCCAACCCCTGGAGTGCAAGGCAGTCATGCTAACCCCTAAGCCACTGTGCACCCCTAACTCCAGTTCATTACCAAATAAATCTTGGACACATATTGAAGCTCATGTTAATATGCAAATTGTGTGTGGCGGCTTTTCCCTTAAACGTTTTAAATTATATTTGGACATTTTGCATCGCACCATACAACATGACGCAAGTAATGGCTGACGGGTAAAAAGCTGACATTCTTTCCTTCTGCTTTTGTGTATTTCAGGATCTGTGGTCCTCCAGCGTGACGGAATCGGCAGTTAAAAATAACACCCTCTCAGTTCCTCTTTAAAACAGATGCAATGGGGCCAAAATTCAGTCAAGTAAGATTTTAATAATAACAGCATTTTAAACAATATCATTCCACAAAGCACATTAAAGCTACAATCAGCATACTTTATGAACCACTGGCTGCCATAGACACAATATGAATAATAAAATAATAAGACATAAAATGAATGAATGACCATTTTTATTTCTGCTGTTTTGCTCCACAGAGGTACTGAAATGCTCGTACACATAATACAGCTCGGTTTAATCTCTAATGTCTGTGTTCACAGTAGACTTATTTTGTTTTTATATATAGTCACTTCTCTTAGCTCACAAGAAAAAAAGCTGGTAAATTCACACGTTCGCCTAGATAAAGTTGGTGTGAAGCGAAAGTAACTTCAACCAGATGACATTTTGCGATTTTCATGTCTTGTGCCCTTTCCCCTTCAGTGAATTCGCTCTTCCGCTATGTGAAATTTACTTGTGTTTATTCTGACCACTGCTTAATCTGGGGGAAAAAAACCCAAAAACAAACAACAACAACAGAAAAGCGTAGTTTTCAGGTGTCTCCCATATCAGCGTAGCAAGAAATCAAAAATCCTACATGCTCCTGCTAAACCATAGATGTAGGCACCTCTGGCTTTGTTTGAGTTTTGCATTACAATACAGCGTGTACAACAGCTTTAAATGAGACTGAACATTCATTGCTACTATTACGTGTTTGCAGCAGATTAAACTTTTGAACTCAGGCACATAATAACCTTGTGTTTGTGTAGCTTGTGTAGTTCAGGAAGCTTGAGCAGATCAGACCAGATCCAGAGACTGGGAGTTGAGGTGTGGCCAGGTGTAGGAGGCTGCAGCCGGGAGGAGCGAGAGCGCAGGGTGGGCAGGCGGAGCGGCGGAGGTGGGCGAGTGTTTGAGCCGGTGTTTCTTGAGCTGGCCCAGTTCGCGGAAGCAGCAGCCGCACTGAGCGCAGCGGTACGGCCGCTCGCCCGTGTGGATGCGCTGGTGCTTGTGCAGACTGTCCAAATGGCGAAACCGTTTCTCGCAGTAGCGGCAGGGGTACGGCCGCTCGCCCGTGTGGATGCGCTGGTGCGTCTTCAGGCAGTAGAAGCGCCGGAAGCCTCGGCCGCAGACGTTACAGCGGTGCACTTTGTCAGTCGCCTCGACGGGTGGCATCAGACCCGGCGGTGCCTCCACATCGCCAGCAGACATGGGAGGCGAGATGATCTGGGGTTGAGTGTTTGAACAGGAAGAGGAAGCTGCAGCCATAGGCGGAGGGTCTAAAGGCTGAACTTCAGCTTCGTCTTCGACTTTCACAGAGTTCTGCTTGATCTCCTCGCTCGCGTCCATCACCTGAATGAGGCTCAGCTCGTTGACGTTACCCGCCGGAGCTCCCATCTCAAACTCGAACCTGCCGATGTCGCACGGCTCATCGGGGGCCTTCGCAGACGAACCTGCAGTGTCTTGTTCCTCCTGAGGCACTCTCCCAAAATCCTGCACAGCACCCGCAGAGGACTTATACTCTACAACACACAGAGGGACAAGTCATACACAAACCTGTAAGAACTCACTTGTAATAAATAGCCATTTTATAAAGTGCTCCTCTGCAAAGTGGTGACACATGTGCTTTACAGTGTTTTGTAATTCTGTAACCGAATGTTGTTAAGGTTAAGATGAATTTGAACAGCGAGTACTGTGATGTCCAAGGCAAATTTCTCTCAAGACAATAAAGCATATCTTATCTAATCAATCGGTCACGACAGGTCTGGTAACTGAAGTCGCTTCTTTAGTTTTGCTTTGGAGCTGCGAGGATGCTGAGGGAGACTTACGGCTAGCAGTTAATAATACACATGTGTTTATGTGTATGTGGTTTCTGACTGTGTGTGGAATCATAGCTTCATCACATGAACCACTTTTTTTCCCTCAGACTCACACAGATGTGGCCCACGGTCTAAACGAGGAATTAAAAATGATTTGTGCATTTCGTTTAAACAAACAAAAAACGAACAAACTACAGACTCTGAGGGAAAGCGAGTGATTTAGACATGCAGTGTGCACAGAGCTAAACTTGTAGCTATACGCTTCAGGTACTCGTGAGCCGCATTAACCAGAGCAAAACTTGCCACCAGAATTGTTCAGGCTGATCTGCTACATTTGGGATACAGGGAACATTGTGTACATTTCGCTTTGACCAAACTATTCCTTTAACACCATGCAGATTAGATTCCTCTAAACATCATGCTATGAGTCATGCCATGGGTCACACCCTTGGAGGAAAGAGGGGGGAAAAAAAGGTCTCGTGCTTGGTGATCTCGTGATGACGTGCTTGGGAATCGACTCCCTTGAGAACCGAGTCAATTACGAATCACCTGACTACGCACCCTTCTCGATCACTCCTTCCTCTGAGATGTAAAACTGATCTTCTGTGGCCTCTTCACTTCCGGCCTGCACAGAGTCAGACTCCAGAGGAGCTCGGCTCGACGTGTCGTTGATGGCGCACGCGCTGTTCGCACGCATCCTCCGTCGGTTGATGACGCTCCGGGGCCAGTCGGACTGCACTGTGGGTAAACACAGGCCCACACTAGGCACGGTTTTAGCGCCGGGATTCCTTCCAGATGAGTTCCTGAAGGATTTGAGATGAGTCGAGTCTCTGGTTTCTGGGGTCGATTGTGAGGAAAGCTGGAGATCCTCGGTGCTGCAGGATGGAGAACGGTGTCGGTTTAACAGCAGGCACTGCTTTATGTTCTTCTCAGCGGCGGTCATGTAGTAGCGCACCGCCTTCAGCTCGCTCTCCGACACCTCGAGCCTCTCGCGCAGGGTGCGATTCTCGCGCCGGGACTCGGCGGCGGCGTCACGCGCCTCGGTCAGCCTCGCGCCGACAATCCGCGCCGTTTCCTTCAACACCGTGTCCACTGCGCACCTCACCGCCTGGTCGATAGTAGAGGCGAGCTCGTACTTCAGGAACGACACGCTGATCCCATCTAAAGCCATGCTGCCTGTCGCTATAACCTCAGCCTTAATACCGCCGCCGCTTCCCTCACAAACACCTGCAGCTGCCAAGCTTTAACTTTTCCTTTCCCAAATATGTGCTGCAAAGATGTTTCTAATCTAGCACTTCATTTTCCTAGTTACAGAAAATGAGTTAAATAAGAACACACTCCCAAAAAAAAATTATTCTGCGCAAACAAATTAGTAAACAAACCTTACAAGCCTCCGCTTATCGTCGCGCAAGTAAGGCGTCGCACGCTAATGACGCAATTTCCTGCAGTCCTTCACGGGGCTTATGGAGAATGAAGTTCTCACGTACTGCTGTGACAACATAGCAGATATGTTAGAAAATAAGATTTTAAACATTTTACATTTAAAATAGCCCAGTCCTTTTTTTTTTTGGAGCAATTAATTAATATTCCTGATTTTTTCACCAATCCCACAGTCACACTGTGTCAAAGCATACACTATATAGCCAAAAAGTTGTGCACACCTGAACACCACACCTATATGTGCTTCTTCTCCAAACTGGTACCACAAAATTAGAAGCACACAATTGTATAGGATCACAATCAAGTGACCTTGATTCTCCGGGTTTGGACTAGGTCGTACAGTTACGGTGACCCGTGTTTCGATCGAGGTGAGATTAGAAATTCAAATTTGATCTATGTATATATAGATCAATATGTCATTTTGGAGAAACCTGTGGTACAGCAGCTGATTAGAGGTTATTTATGGACATTAATAGCAGCACAGAGGCAGAGATGTGATGATGGTTGAGTTGGAGTGCTACTGGAAAGACGGAGCCCCATCCATCTTTCATTAAGATACGTGTAAATAAAGAACTGCTGTTTGCTCATAGACAGAATCAGCACTATATCATGATGATCGAGACTTTATTTATTCTATTTTCTCTTTATGCACTACCTTTCAGAAGTAAAGTTCAATAAGTCGACAGTGAGACTTTAAGCTCTCAGGGTTTTTGACCTTTATACTTTCAGTCATTGTTTGTTTGATAAACATTTGGGAGTTAAACATTAGTGAGGACATGTACTTCAAAAATCAGTTGAATTCTGAGTCTGAGTTTTTCTTCTGTGTGCTGACTGAGAGTTATATCTTAAAGTTTTGTTACTATGGAACATTGTATGATACTTGACAAAAAAATTGTAGAAAAAAAAAACATTTTGCATTTGAGTGTCATTCTCCAAAATAAATGTTTCACCATGTCAAGGTTCCCCATGATACTTTCTTCAGTCTGATATTTTAGTATTCAGTAAGCCTGAGTATTTACTGTACAATTTTGTGAAGTAATAATGATAAACGACTGTAGGCTGGAGTAATGTTGCCCTCTCGTGGTCAATATGTGTAACTACAGGTATGTTGGTGATACAGTTCTGACTATTCTGAGTATTTTCTCAGACTTTTGTTTATTGTTGTTTATTTTCATCATCATCTTCCTCCTTCTCTTCACTGAGTCTTTGGTGTTGAATGGGCTGTCTGTGGATTAGATTATTTGCACATTATATATTATATACTCATATATGTATTGCAGGAAAAAGAAACCAAAAAAAAGAAAAAAACTTACTTACAATAACCTGGTTGCACAAGTATAAACACCCTTTCAGAATCGGACATCTGACTTTGCTCAGAATGAACCAATCACATTCAAACTCATGTTCAAAAGTAATTATCCTACACCTGTCCTCAGTGAAAGGATTAAGATTAACCCCAAATAAAGATCAGCTGTTTCTGTAGAACTGTCTTGGCATGTTCTTGGTTTCATCTGACTGCTGAAGTCATGGTCCGCAAAGAGCTTACAAAACATCTACAGGATCTCATTGTCAGAAGTTATCGATCAGGAGAGGGGTACAAAATTTCCAAAACATCAGATGTACCATGGGACCCTGTGAAGGCCATCATCAACAAGTGGAGAAAATGGGGCACCACAGTGACATGATCAAAAACAGGACATCCCTTCTTTCTCATGAAAAAATAAACATATAGGTTCGGGTGTATTTAGTGGGGTCTGATACACTGTTTTACACAATACTAGACTACTTTGGTTCCATCTAAAAATGGGGGCATAATTTTAGAAAGAACACCATACCAACTGTGAAGCATGGTGGTGGCAGCATCATTTCTCTTCAGCTGGGATTTAGGCTCTCATCAAGATAGAGGGAATTATGGACAGCTCCAAATTCCACTCTATTTTTGGCACAAAACCTGCAGGTCTCTGTTAGACAGCTGAAGAAAAAAAACCCTGAAAATGTTGCTTTAAAGCATGTTAATGACTCGAAGCACAAATCCAAGTTAACAAAGTGACGGCTTCAAACGGAGAAGTTCAACATTTTGGAATGGCCCAGTCAGAGCCCAGATCTAAATCCTATCCAAAAGCTGGAATGATGTGAAGAAGGATATGCACAGGAGATCCATTCACAATTTGATAGATCTGGCACTTCTTTTTTTTTTTTTTGCTGCAAAGGAGTGGAATAAAAATGCCAAATCAAGATGCACCAAGTTGGTAAACTCTTGCCCAAAAAGACTGAATGCTATATTACAAGCAAAAGGTGTTAGTTAAGGGTTGTGTATACTTTTTCTTTTTCCCCCATAAAACATTTCTATCTGTTTTTCACTTGAATTTTGTTGGTGGCGATATCACGTTAAAGGTGGAATAAGATGTGGCATGATTTACCTTGGTTTCACAACCCAGGGTGTGAAAACATTTTATATATAATCTAATTACTACTTCGGCATTTCAGTCATTTAAAAATGTATTTGACAAAGAGAAATGTATAATTGCTTTGTCATTTTCTGTACAGAGATGTTTAATTTCTAGAAGGAGTCTCCAGTGTCAGCTCTTTCAGTAGTCAGTAGGTTTTCCACCACGGTTGTTATTTTGTCTTATTATTTCAAGAGAGTGAGAGAAAAAACAAAGGTTTGTGAGGGGATGATTGTTTAATTGATCAACTGAAAAATTCAGCAGTTCTTATATTTGGTAAAGTGCTGTGCTATAAGACAATAAAACACGTGTTGTTACTGAAACACAATCAGCTTTGGGCTGGTGTCAGTAACTCCGCTTCACGCTGCATCACACCATCCTGTCTTTGAATATTTTCAATAACATTGTGCCCTGTTATAGACTATTAAAGTCCTGTTAGGTCCTGAACCACATCAGCAAGTCTGGGTGTACTTGTTATGTACTGTATACATAGAGCCTCATAGCTGTGGTGCAAAATTTAAAAAAAAAAATGTTTGACACAAAAGATGCTTTGGCTGATTGACTCCATTTGAGGTAAGTGCAAAATTGTGTAAAGTTGAATTTGTGTCATTCCATTCTTTTAAATACTGTAATAGAGGAGTGTGTGTATGTGTGTGTGTGTGTGGCCACTTGCTTGGGCCCACTGCAAATGGTGTTGCTAGGCAACCCATCCTCAGCTACTATAGTCCCTAATGGAGCCTTAAGAAGAGCAGGGCAGGTGGAATGTACCATTATATCAGTGAAGGGGGTGGGGCCGTGATCACCAACCCTTTAAATTTACTTATTTACAATAGCTGTAGATTAGGTATTGTATTTTTATATTTATTTTTTAATGTGCTTATTATTATTCTTACATCTCTCTCAGAGAGAGAGAGAGAGAGAGAGAGAGAGAGAGAGAGAGAGACACACACACACACACACACACACACAGTGTGTGTAAGAGGGTAATTACACCAGGTGTAATTAGGAGTGAGTGTCCTTTGGGTGGCGTCTCGGGTCTCCTGAGAGGAGGAACACAGTTCAATGGCACTCAACCAGAGAATAATTTTAATTAATGCTAGTGTGAAGTTATTCAGATCAAATCTTTTAGGCATGGGGTGGCAAAAGTGGGCAAGAGCACTGAAGGGGCGGAGCCACCTAATTGCAATATATATTAGACCTGTTCCTTGGTTACTAAATATAAATGTTTAGATAATGGCATGGCTTATTTGTATT
>CM074971.1:14477070-14488673 GCA_037577455.1 Pangasius macronema | reverse complement strand
CACACACACACACACACACACACACACACTCATTTACACCTAGGGGAAATTTGGCATAGCCAGTCCACCTACTGGCTTGTTTCTGGGACGTGGGAGGAAACCAGAGAACCTGAAAGGAAACCAAGCTGGACAGAAGAGAGCATGCTAAACTCCACACACAGTAAATCCAAGTTCAGGATCTAACCAGAGACCTTGGAGCTGACTGTCAATACAATATTTTTCATGCATTAAAAAAAATGGCTCCCAGTAGTGGTTTGGACATTCTGAAAAGTCACAAATACCTGCTTTAAATTGGACTGTGCTAATTTTGACAGCATGGGGTGCTTACAATGTCTGTGAATATTTATGTTTAATTCTTGTACATCCTCTGCTTTTTATTAATGCATTTTTTTTAAAGTTCAGATCTCTGTAGATGGGACTTTTAGTGTCTCTAAAAGCTTGCTCTTCCTTAAAAAAAAAAAAAAAAAGGAAAAGAGGGGGCGGTGTAATGGTACGGTCTGTATAAAATGGGTGTGGTCGAATCTCACATACGAGACGTTGGAGGATATTTTACACACCGAACCGTGAGCTTTTATCCTGAAAGCTGCAGGACTCACCCCGGCGCGTGCGCTCATTAGCTATTTAACACATTTGAAATTAATGACATCATAATAAGCTCCTTTACTGCTGAAATCTGTCTGAGGTCTGGGGTGGTTTGGTGTCTGACACTGGAGAACTTATGGGAGGCTTGTGCGCTCCACCGGCGAGATAGCCCCGATTTTTTTATTATTGGTCTTATTATTATTAATATTATTATCAATATTATTGAATTTGTTTGGGTTCCAGTCGCGTGCACAGAGTCCGTGCATTGCGGTTTGATTTGAATAATTCATTCCGCGCAACGAAACAAGGAGAGAGAACGAGAAGCACAGCCCAAGCAGCAGAGGAAGGGAGGAAGCAAGGAAGGAAGGAAGGAAAGAAGGACGGAAAAAACGCAGAGAAAGCCAAACGAGCCTTTTATTTAAAGCCTGATTTGGATTTTTTTTTTTAAGCAGCAAAAGACCATCTGCAAGCTTGATTAAAGAGACAAACCCATCCAAGCCGACGCAGCCCCGGGTGTGTGTGTATGAGAGAGAGAGAGAGAGACAGAGAGAGAGAGAAAGAGAGAGAGAGAGAGAGAGAGAGCTTCAGGTCCATTTGGAGAAATGCAGTGATTTTTCTGCTGCGTTTTTGCAGGCCTGCTTCACGGCCATCATGTGCGTTCGGGTCTGAATTTTTCTCCAGGAACAAGAGATCAGACTGAAGCACTTCCTCAAGCTGCCAGCTCTGTAGTCTTCCTGTGCTGAGGACAACAAGCTTAAACACCAGGTATTGTATAATGCAGCCTGTCATGGGCCTTGTATCAGCATGAATAACTGATGCAAAGGGAAAATCTGGAGTAGAGATATTTGCCACATGATCAACAAGGCCTGATCAACTGTTTCTATTACATATCATCTTGCATGGAGTGGATGTCATTTTGGTGAAATGTTGCATGATAACTAGCATGGAGCTAGATTTGGATAAAGCTTTGTCATTCCAATAACAGGTTGTTCTCCTCCATCCTCATGCGCCAGGCCTACACCGCACACACTGTTACACTGGTCACGCTCCAAAGACACTATGTTACATTTTAGCACCTGTTCAGCAAATATTGCCGTTACTGAAGCTCAGAGGAGTGTGTTTGAAGGTTACATCACTGACCTGTGTAGTCAAGTCCTGAAAGGATGCAGTGGTGCGTCCAGATTTTTAAACAAGTTGCTTTGCACAAATGTTTTGTTCCTTGTTGAATGAATGGCCATTTTGACAGAAATGACTAATTTCTGTATTGTCCAGTAATCATAACTGCACTATAATCATCCACATTGAGCGGAGGTATCCACAACACTATAATAAAATTGTTTAATGAAGCATGAGGTAGACGAGGTAATCATACATGAGGTATGATTTTTTATGAATTGGGGAAAAAAAAAATACATAAAGCCTCAGCATACTCGATGTAGAGACAACGTCCGTGAGGGTTACACGAAGACAAAACCACATCCGTGAGCTTACAAGCGTGCGTACGATCTGTGGATTTGTATCGCAAGTGCCAAGTGGTCTGGTACTGCACGTGGCACTATTAAAATTTCATGACAGTTGCCACACCTACAGGAAGAAGATTGACGCTTCTCAAAGTCATCCATCTCGGAAAGGATTAGCTTGGGCGCACCTCGTTTGTAACGACCAATGGTTATGTAGTGTGTTTGTCCAAGGAGTTTGCCCAGCTGCCACGTGCACGACATGGCGAGCGATGGGGGTCATACTTCAGGTAAACAAGACTTTAATGCGGTACAACAAGTAACTTCGGTGAACTTTAAGATACATCTTGGGCATAGTCCCTACCTTTAGGAAGATAACTCCACCCTGCTTTTTGGAGGGATTTAATAATTTAGTCATTGTCCATACCTAATAACCAATGGGGGTGCCATTAGTTAGGTCTCCTATCAGTCTGACATATGGCAAGCACATGCTTATTCTGAGATGTGTGGAGCCATTGCTTGATGTACACAAAGGCCATCAAGTAGTTATTTTTCTGACCCATTATATCAAGAGCACTACTTATTTCCGTAGGTTTAGTGAGAATAAGAACTAAATCACACTTCTAGATATTTGCTACGATGTTGGTCAAAAGAGGAAATCTAATAATAACCTTCCAAGAACAGGGGAGTAAAAGAACAGCGGCTTTAGCCAACTATTTCATTAAACATCTCTGTGTCTTGTGATGGAGTTTGGGCTGCTTATGCGCTTTGTTGTGACAAATTTATCTCCAGATCATGAGAAAACTAATCTCGGAATAACAGGGTTAAAAATACCAATGGTGATTAATTAAACAATGACACCGTGTACTTTTTTTTATCCATTTAGAGTTACCTTTGATATTGTGGAATGTCCGTGAAACACGTTCCTATTATCACTGACATTAGAACAGCTATAAATAGTCGTTCCTTCACCAGCTAAAGATAACTTAAGCAGAACTTCAGTTAATCTGTTTTTTTTTACGTAGAACAGTACAATGGTTCTTGGACGTTTTACTACGTGTTCAACAATAATACATTTTAATTTGTTTAATAATTATTAGGCTGTTTTTTTATGCCTTTGGAAATCAATGATAATGACCGATTTTCTGCACTGTCCTTCCTTGTCTATATATGTGATGCAGGAGCGTTGGCCACTGTATATTATTTATATTATTTTTATTCCTATATTTGATTGCATTGTATATTATTTAACACGCCTGATTGAACTCATCAGCTGAATTAGGTGCTTTACTAGAAAGAAATACAAATCTCTGTAGGCCCTCCAAGACTGTGGGCTGTGTTGGTGTAGTGGTATAAAGTCATCCAACTACTGCGTGACAGTTTTGTTTATGTAAAAGTCCTGGGCGAGTTCCTAATCTGTTACTTCAGTGTTCAAGCCTTCACTTGTTCCGCATGCAAAGCTCTCAGACTGTGCGACTCTTTTAACGGGAAATATGCAAATCCAAGCCCCATGCAGAGGTCGCTGATTGGTCAGTGGTTTCAGTGAATTTGAATGCACCCACAAATTATTGCAAAAAAATAAATAAATACACAGCTGATCCCATTTTAATATTTCTACGCAACGAATTCAGAAGAATGCAATTACCAATTCCAAGAGATTGCAGAAAGATAACAGCCTCACGAAGCCATTACAAAGCATACATCGAAACTTCGAGACAGGAACGTACTACTATACCGGCGTGACATGACATCATTATGCGTTAGCATTGTGCCTACGAACGGCGCTGTAAATAAGGTGGTCACAAAAAAGATGCGTTGGCTGGAGATCAATTTTTAAAGGCATTTTTACTTCAACTGAATTTTGATAGACTACTGAAGGGTAAGAACCTGACAACGTGTGTTTCTCCTAACCAAATGTTTGCCGTTGTTTCTCATCGTTTAATGGTAAATAGCAGATATCGTCACTGAAAGCTGTAGTGTCGAGTTGTACAGATTATACTGTTGACATTTTCATGCTAATGAAAATGAGATTTTCTTTTTTCGTAATTCTGGATCACTGCAAAATGCTATAAATCTTTAAATTTCATTAATGCCAAATCCAATCATCAAATCCAATCCATATTTTTAATCTCGTACGGTTTTGCAGTAAGGGTAATCTCTTTTGGGTGTTGTAAGTGGCCTCTGGAGCTGTTGGATTACGCTTTTCTCCATTAGGGGAGATTAAAATGGCCATTTCTTCTTCTTCTTCTTCATCTTCATCTTCATGAAGAACGAGGTCTGTGACCTCGTGATTTTAACGTGAAATTTCGGTTATCGCGGTCCCAGACACGTAATTTATAATTATATTAACAAGAATAATGCATTATATTATGTATTTATGAAGCATTAATAATTCCCTGATGTTTTTTGTAGTTGCAACAATCCTTATGCTTTTTTTTTTTTTTTTTTTAATTGATGTTGGTAACAAATATCTGATATCAAAGCCTTTGATTAAATACTATGATTAAAATGTTCATTTGTTTTAAACTTAGAAAGCACTTCTAAAATATGAGGAAGTGAATAATTAATTACCACGAGTTAACACAGTGTTAATACAAGGTTTAGAAACTGAACGATGTTTTAGTGTTGGTGATATCAGAAGTGTCGTATAAATGGTAACCTTTTTTCGTCTTCCTGTATTACCGTACGAGCATACACACACTCCATGACAGTTTCAGTTTCAATAAGTATAGGATGTACTACTTATATATTAACACAATTAACACAAAATTAACACTACAGCACGTGATTCGTGAGCATAGACATTTCAGTGGTCTGCTTTTTAGTGTTTGAGTTTGTAAATGATTAAAAATGAGTTATAATCAGAGTTGACGGAACTATCTGCAGATGAGGTCGGAAAACTGTTCGGGTTTCTACCTTTTTTAACTTTATTTAAAAAAATAAAAAATAGACAGACACTTCCAGCAAACTCTGACGAAAGTGCCTTTAACCCAACTTCAATTTTCCTCCTATTCTGTTTACTTCTTAGCCTTTCTTTAATGGTATGCCAATGCTATTTAATGGTGTAAATCAGTTGTATATGAGCGTAAGGTGGGCGTGTCCTGTGCATATGATATGTAAATGAGGCACTAGTGGGTGGGGAAATTGTTTCCATGCAGCTGAGGCTGATTCATTCATCTTGCGTTCATCATCTTCATTCATCTTGCGTCAAAATCACAGCTCATTTTGTTGTCTTATGGCAGTTTCATGACTCAGACACAGGTTTGGTAATACCTCATCCCGTGTGCTCAAATCTGTGCTCATGTCTACGTAACTTTGATAAATGAAGGCCAATAGATTTTTAATCCTTGAGGTTATAGGATTCTTACAGTTGGCTGTAAGCAAAACTGAGTCACTCGCTCGAGTCCAGTCTTGAGTCAGAGTAGTGGCAAATATGTATTTGGAATATGTATTTGTTTGGAAGTTTCTTATAAGTTTGTCAGATTTAAGATTCCGTCTATGTGCAGTATCAGTACATTCCACTGAACAATCTGGTTATTGGGATAAAATCCAGATGTCTTAGCTGGATTTCTCACAGCCCAGTGGTGGATTTAATCTGATTTAAGATATCATAATGTGCTGTTTACATGGCCACTTGTAAAATCTGATTGTAAAGCAATAGATGGTAAAACAGTTAGATTAGTAGATTACATTTGACTTTTGTTATGTGGTTTGACTTCAAAGGTTGGTTGTGGGAGTGACTGAGCTTAAAGGTCAAAGGTCATTTCAAGATGAGTGAGCTGGAGCAGCTTCGGCAGGAGGCTGAGCAGCTGAAGAACCAGATACGAGTAAGAGAACCTGCATAAACTTCATACTGAGCACTCTAAATATGTAATGAGCATCATCACAGTGTTATAACTCGTGGTTCAGGATGAACTTATTAACACCATATATGATAATGATATCGTGGTCAACTGTGTCATGGTGCACTTCTCAAGTAAGTATAATCTTTAAATCGTTTTTTACAGGATGCAAGGAAAGCATGTGGAGACTCTACACTCACTCAGGTAAAGCTCACATATACATACACGCAGTTCACCACCCTGACGTTGATTATTTTCCTGTAACAGTACGTCCTGAAGTGTTTAATTCCTCATATATCACAGCAACTTCTATTCAATTCTAATATTTTTTTTTGTCATGGGATATCTATGACACAAGTTAGTTTAGTTCCTGTTATCACTTACATTATAGCAGCTATAAACATTCGTTCCCTCATCAGCCTCTCTTGTTTGGTTAATAAGACCAAAATATGCAGTTTGTCATGTTCCTGAGGAAGCGAAAAGCACAAACTAATTCATCCTGAAGACATTCCAGTGGTTGAAAACAGACACCAGGCACTCCTTCCATAAATATTTAATAAACACGTACGAGAGTAGGACTTGTAACCCGAAGGTGAACTCGAAGGTCGTGGGTTTGAGTCTCGGGTCTGGCAGGGATTGTAGGTGGGGGAGTGAATGACCAGCGCTCTCTGCCACCNTGGATGGGTTAAATGCAGAGCACAAATTCCGAGTATGGGTCACCACACTTGGCCACAAAGTCACTTCACTTCATTAACAATTTTTTAAAAAATCAATTTATATGGTGTGCCTATACAACTCCCTGTGTATGTTGTTGCTATAGAAACGCTAACAAACTAGAATGAGCGCATTAATAATAATAAACCTGTCCGAACTGCTGTTATAGAAAATAATCAACACCTTTTGACCAGAATTTGATCGAGAATTCAACAGCACTGTTGTATAAATGAATTTATAATCTATACGCGTGTGTTTGTGTGTAGATAACAGCGGGATTGGACCCAGTGGGTAGGATTCAGATGCGGACAAGGCGTACTCTCAGAGGTCATTTAGCCAAAATCTACGCCATGCACTGGGGCTCCGACTCCAGGTACCGTTCTTATTGTGTTGTTCTAGTCATTGTGCAGAAGGTGCTTTCTTTTTTTTTTTTTTTCCATACGTTGCACTGTGATCCTTCAGGTCTGAGATTTCACCCCACTGTGTACATGTAAATGGATTGACTAACAATAAAACCTGAAATGACACGGATTAGGGGAAAAGTCTTTTGTGTCTTGAGTCACAATGAATGCTTTTAAAATTCAGACTTTTCCAAGCTTGCTTCATTTTAATAAGAGATCACTGAAAATCTTCATTTAGTCGGTCAGGATTGTAATTTTGCCTTCATCCACTAGAGGATGGTATTTATAATCACTGTGTTGTAATAAACACCTTCAGCCAGTCATTTTTTTCCCTCTTCGTCAGGCTCCTGGTCAGCGCGTCACAAGATGGCAAACTCATCATCTGGGACAGTTACACCACTAACAAGGTACATCACAGTGATACGTTTAGAAATAATAAATTGGAAATAGTCAGAAATGATCATACCGTTAAACCAGCCCTGCCACACCCTAACTGTGCCCAGTGTGTGCTCTCTTTATACACTGCACACATAGAAACACTGCATACCTTTGGAAGTACCTTTCAAGCCTGATGTGGGTCATGCTGGATGTTTGTGGAGTGTTATATTTATAACCAGGTTATATAAAAGTGCTCTGATTGGACAGATCCACGCCATCCCGCTGCGCTCGTCATGGGTGATGACGTGCGCTTACGCTCCGTCTGGAAACTTCGTAGCCTGTGGCGGTCTGGACAACATCTGCTCCATCTACAGCCTGAAGACCCGCGAGGGCAACGTGCGAGTCAGCCGAGAGCTCCCTGGACACACGGGTACACACACACACACACACACACACACACACACACACACACACTTACACACGCGCAGCTGGATATTAAAGGCCATCAACTGGCTGTCAAGCCACTGCAGAAGATTTACACAGCATTTTATGTTCGCCATTTAGAAAATTAGCTTTATGTGAACATCAGCGCTTGAAAATTTGGTCAACCTTTTAGCTCTTTTTTTCTCCAAGTTAGTTCAGTATTTAATGCAAAACGAAGCATGACATGATACTGAAGGTTATGATATTGGTGTCTAACAGGCTTTTTTTTTTAACACAGTCGTCTGTTTGTGTCAGTGTGTCACAAGTGTGCGCTTCCTGCTTGTGCTCTTCCTCAGGTTACCTTTCCTGCTGCCGTTTTATCGATGACAATCAGATCATCACGAGTTCTGGAGATACCGCCTGGTATGTTTAAATCCTCTCCTGGATGTGAAATCTCTGAAAATCTCTTCAGCAGCTAGTACATCCAAGTACAAGCACTAAAATATTCCATTAAGTAATATTACACTGTAACTTCATTGAATGAAAGTAGTTTTGCAGCAAATAAGCTCTGAAATGCGTTTCATGTTTTTATCACTAACTCAGGTAACCGCCTGCTCATGCATTTGTATTTGTTTGTGACTGAATTTACAAAATCCGACTCCTAAAATTGGTGGCAGTGTGGGGGAAGTGTTTGCTGCGTAGTGCACGTGTGAATTACTAAATTGCGATGCTCATGGAGCAACAGAACAGCATTCACCCTATCGTCAGGAGATTGGCCTGGAGTCAAGAGAGCAAAACTGGTCATGCTCTCTGAGTGCTCTCTTTCCCTGTCAATCATAGTGAGTATAGCCAATCGTGGGTGTCTTGTGAGCTCGGGTATGTTGAAGAGGGCAGATAGCGCTTTCTTCCGAATGTGTTACACTGCCCTGCGAAGTGGAGCAGTTTGAAAAGATGTAGAAGTTGGCTTCATGTGTCTTGGAGGAACCCTCCCCTTTGGTAGTTGATAGCACAGAGTTAGCTATTGGCTGGGAATTGGCAAGAAAAGGGGGATGTACCCTTTGGAGGGAGTAGGGCATAGTGATGATCACTGCAGAATTTCAGCAAGATCGCACTCAGTTTGTAGTATGAGCTCTAATAATGTAGGTGAATTCTTCTTGTGTGTCAGTGCTCTGTGGGACATCGAGACAGGCCAGCAGACTACGCTGTTCTCTGGTCACAGTGGAGACGTGATGAGTTTGTCCTTGTCTCCGGATTCGCGCACGTTCATTTCAGGCGCGTGTGACGCCTCGATCAAACTGTGGGACGTCAGAGACAGCATGTGCAGACAGACCTTTACGGGCCACGAGTCCGACATCAATGCTGTGTGTGTGAGTACACCCTCTCGCCCAAGGGAATTTCATGGCACTGTAATGGGGAAAAATCTGAAATAATTACATAGCAGACAAAAGAGTTTGCTTATTTATGTACTTTTGTGTTGTCTCCACGTCTTCAGTTCTTCCCCAGCGGCAGTGCGTTTGCCACGGGCTCAGATGATGCCACGTGCCGCCTGTTTGACCTGCGTGCGGATCAGGAGCTCGGCCTTTACTCGCACGACAACATCATCTGCGGCATCACGTCGGTGGCGTTCTCACGCTCAGGCCGGCTGCTGCTCGCCGGCTATGATGACTTCAACTGCAACATCTGGGATGCCATGAAAGGAGACCGTGCAGGTAGAATCCTTACCAACAGTCTCTATCAAAGAGAATTTACAAATCTATTTATAAATCATTATAATAGGGGGCACGATGGCTTAGTGGGTAGCACATTTGCCCTACACCTCCAAGGTTGGGGTTCTAATCCCGACTCCGCCCCGTGTGCGCGTAGCTTGCGTGTTCTCCTCGTGCTTCGGGGGTTCTCTCCGGGTACTCGGGTTTCCTCCCCCAGTCCAAAGACATGCGTTGTAGGCTGATTGGCATTTCCATATTGTCCATAGTGTGTGAAGGTGTGTGTAATCTGCCCTGCATTATATTAACAATATAACTGTGCTTAGAATTCCTTGTAAATATTGATAAATAAAGTATTCACTGCGAGCGACAAAGGTTGCCTCAAAGGTTGCCAGATTTTTCTCGAGTAGAAGCACTAGAGACGGGGTTTTTCAGCAGCCTTTAAACACAAGCACTTTAAGCCTGAAAAAAAAAAATCAGGAATAGAAAATGCAGACTGCAGAAGCAGATAGTGTTTGCTGTCAAATCTAATACAATGGAACATAAAAGCAATTTAAAACCCAAACATAAAAAGACTATTATGATGATATACGAATGAGAACTTGACAAGGATTGAAATAAACCTAATAGCAGTCTAGTAGAGTGTAGTCGAATTAAAGAAAATGGTTTCCACCCTCATTATTCAACCGCTTATAAAATAGCACTTGATCCAGCGCATTCTACGTTGCGCTTATACCGTGCACCGACAGCTAATCGTGAGCACAATTTAATGAAGCCATTGTAATCTTCAAGGCATTTTATAGTGCTTTTAATTCACTAATTTGATTTGGCGAAATAATAAAATAACGCTAATGTCTTTGGAGGCATGCAGTGATGACATTTTAAATGTTTATGATGCTTTTATTATTATTATTATTAATAAATATTAGAGTTGCTTTATAAATGAACATTAGTTATAAAGGTCATTATCAAATTAGAAAGAATTATAAGCACACTTACCGAGTCAAATCATGGTTTCACTCCCCACACACACACACACACACACACACACACACACAATATGACCTGTTCCTTTCCTAACAGGAGTCCTGGCCGGACATGACAATCGCGTGAGCTGTCTTGGCGTGACCGACGACGGCATGGCCGTGTGCACCGGCTCCTGGGACAGCTTCCTCAAGATCTGGAACTGACATCCCTCTCTCTCTCTCAAACACACACACACACACACACACACACACACACACACACTCTCTACTACACACTGTATGCCTGTTTTACTGTATATATACACGACAAAAACACACACACACACAAACTCTGACGCATATTGTACATAATATATTATGCCAACTAGGTATCTTGAGTTGTTTACTATGGTAATTGCTTTGTATACATAACCGCACCTGAATCTGTACACCAGTAACTGTGGATGCAGGTCACAGGTTTGACCCACTGAAGCTAAACACGAATGTTCTTTCTTTCTCTCTCTCTTTCTCTCTCACTCACACACACACACACACACACACACACTCTGTACATGTTGGCAGAGGACTTAAACACAATGTAGAATATACACTCGAAACTCTTAAGTGACTCGGAAACACACTCGGAGAGAAAAGGGGAAGGAGATTTGTTGAAGTGCGAGTCCAGTAATTTGGGATTGTATTTATGTTTATTTGGACACACTCACTGCTAGTCTTGGGCTCTGAGAAGACAAGAGATGATCTTTAGGACTTTCGTATCTGAACTGCGTTTTCCTTTTACACGTGTCTGAAATGGACGTGTGCCTATATTTGGTACACCTCGGTATTAAGAACACAGTATTGCTATTGTATATCCTTTAGGGAAGCTGAATGGTTACTTTGGACTAGCGAGATAATGGAACCCATCAGCCAGGCATCTTAGCCATTAGCAGTTATGTCAGCTTAATACAAAGCAAACCCTTTTTTTTTTTTTTTTTTTTTTAAATAAAGTCAGTTTTGCATACAATTGCAAAAAAATATAGCTGCATGCAGCGATCAAAGGGGTCCAAGCACCAGGAGCTTATCAGGGGAAATTGTAGAGCATCTACTAGCTAATGATGACCCATGTCATCGGGGCAGT
>CM074971.1:14454448-14457091 GCA_037577455.1 Pangasius macronema | reverse complement strand
AAAGGAGGTGTGGCCTCTGTGTTTATCAGTCTCAGTAAAGGGGGTGTGGCCTCTGTGTTTATCAGTCTCAGTAAAGGGGTGTGGCCTCTGTGTTAAATTTCCTCTGTGAGGGAGGCATGGTTTCTGTGTTTGCCAGTTCCAGTAAAAGGGGCGTGGCCTCTTTTCCTCACTTTTTATCAAAATTCTGCAAAGTACTGTATTCCATCAAAGCAGCTCCAAGTCGATTCATATTGTATTATTGGCTGCTTCAAAAGTGATCTTTCATACATCATTTATCATGCATCAAGAGGCATCTTGGAAAGAGAAACTTAAATGTCTAGAGGTATATAAAAGGCCCAGCATAAACAAGTTAAGAATTATGGAGAAATGTGCACACTGCAGTGTGGAATTTAAATGAGTGGAGGCATTTTAGTTGTACAGTTTTGTATATCTGTGTTTTTTTTTTTTTTACCTGGACTCTCTCTCATCACCTCTGTTTTCATCTTCTTCATCACTGCCGCTGTACTCATACTCTGTCTCCTCTGTGAGTGACAGATTCTCTCTCTCTCTCTCTCTCTCTCTCTCTCTCTCTCTTGGAAGTCGAGACACTTAAAGTCTCGACAAATTACTCCTTCGCCTAAATTCACCTCCAACAAAACACAAGCGGAAATTCTTAAATATGCAAATTTCAAACATTTATTCGTATGTTCTTTGTGGTTCATGAGCCACTCTGCTTTCCCTAAACCATGGCAGCAACCATCTGCAGACGTGCTGAGGCTCTCTGTGTGTGTCCAGAAACCATGTGGTGGATAAAAACTCCGAGGGGAAAACGTGCAGCCTTCACCCACACAGCATGGTGGTACTACCGACGCATCCGAAGCATAACGCGCTGGGGACTGACGAACACTAGAATAGCACGGAAGCCAAAAATACGCTTCTCCTCATCTCTTTATAGCTACACTCAACGTTGTGGAACGCACGTGAAAAAGATTCGCTCCTGTTATCATTTACAACAGCGGTAAACACTCAGTCCCTCCCCCAACTTAAAGCTGCAGCTTTACACCTGACTGTTACAAAGCGCTGATACTGGAGACTCCTTCCATAAATGCTAAATATGAAACGTCTGCAATACGAGTCCCCATGCAAGTGACGTATTATAATCCAATAAAGCCGGAGCACAATTACAGAAACTGGATCAATCTTCTGACCAATCAGAACACTCGGAAGCTATTGTGACACATATACACTTCCCCTATATACCTTTTTGACGTCGCGTTTTGTAATCTCTCCCTGTGGGGGACAAAAACTAAATTAGACCTAACCAATAGAGGTGTCTTAAGCCTGATATGAGCTAACAGAGCAATGGAAAACACCATTAGCGTAACACGTCTACCAACATGATTAAAATCTCTGGATCTCTGCAGGAACGACATCTTTTGTAGTCGTGTATTAGTCACGCCCTCATACTGACAGCTTTATACTGCACCAGTGTCTGTTGTGGCTATTTACTTACTCATGCACATCCTGTGTGCACGTGGAAAAAGAGGCGCATTCTTGCGTGTGCGGTCGATGTGGTCTTTGAGCTGGATGCGGACCTGGCGCTCGGTCGGCTGATCTCGGATGAACGAGTGCTTCAGCAGCTGCTCGGTGGACGGGCGGCTCGGGTACGTCTTCACCAGGCAGCCCTCGATGAAGTCGATGAACTTTTTGGACCTGAAAGAAGAGCGAGGTCTTAACTGGAAATGATTATGAGCTTCAGTAGCTCGGGTGTTGTCTACTTTATGCGTATGGTGCAAGGGAGAAATAAGGAAAATTATTTGCTTAATATCCCTTATTAAATTGTTCAATTCAATAGCTAACCCTTCACGCATTACTGCAGTATTTCTGATCAAATATGTTGCATTTGTGGTCAGTTTTAGTTTATAAGGTTTTATAGTTAAATCACGGTAATGCATAAACCGTGTGGAAAAACCAGAGCCGGTCAGACTGTAAAATTATAGAAGTAGAAGTATAAAGAAGAGTCCAGCTCGAACTGGATTGCCCTCCGGACGACTGACTTCAGAAATACTCTGATTGACCGACTGAAGGCTATCACTTTCCCCAGAATAGCTTAAATATAATAAGCTATATATAAGCACCAAAGGAGGCAAACGGTAGGACGTGAACGCTGAAACAAACATAACTAAAAAAGGACAGAATGAGGAAAAAAAAACGCAAGCAGAAAATAAACAGAGAGAAGAGAGAAGTGGCAGGGAGGGAGCAGCTCTTATGTAAGCCATCTTCAGAATAACAGAGGCAGATAAAGTGCATAGTGTATAGATAAGAAGTCCGGTGGGGAGCTTTTTAATAAAAGGGAAGAGGAAAATACAAAAAAAATTTATGTAAACATCAAGGCAGTACATCATACAGAGGGGGAAAAGCACAAGTAGATAAATCACCGTAGGACTGGTAAAGAACCTGAACTCAAAACCTCCTCCTAAGGCGCCCTACTCCTTCTCTCGGGAGTATCCTACGATATCGCACAGTGCTGCGAGGAAAGAGAGACACTCGTGAGCAAATATACAGACAGACAGGCAGATCATCACTAGCACTACATGCCAAAAAGCTGTGTGGAGCGACGAGAATCATTCAAGTTCAACCAGAAACGGTACTACAGGGCACCGG
>CM074971.1:14431948-14449448 GCA_037577455.1 Pangasius macronema | reverse complement strand
AAGACCAAGTCGGAATTCCGAGTTAAGGGGACGTTTTCTTTGGTAAAAGAGTTTTAGCTGAATGTAGCGCACACCCCGTCCCGATCACTGGCCCCAAAACCTTGTAACCAAAGATGGAACTAAATGAAGAATTCGCAGTATGTGAGCATCAACACAATGTTTTTTTTTCTGCTATATCGCACCCAGAGCTGGTCGTCGTGGCCGGGCGGACTCTTCTTGACGAAGGCGCCGTAGTACGTGGCGATGTTGCGGTGGTGACTGTACTTCTTCAGCATGTTGATCTCGGCCTTGATCTCCTCCTCTTCCTCCTCGGTGACGTCCATCACCTTTATAGCAGCCAGCTGTCCCGTCTTCACATGGCGCCCCTGAGGAAGGCGGGTAAAAAAAAAAAAAAAAAAGTGTGTGTGTATATGTGTGTATAAAAATAGCACAAAGCAGATGTGTAGTCTATTAATAGCTGAAGAAAGTCCCGTATTGGAAATTCGAGCGGGATGACAGCGACCTCTTTCTCACCTTGGTACCCTGCATTCACACACTCCAGTAATTAACGCCTCACTTTACACTACACCGGTGACGCCTAACTCACCCTTGTCCTTCTGCACACTCAGCACTAAACCCACATACTCACATATCTCAGAAGGGATGACGCCTAAATTCCCCAACAACGACGACTACTGTAGTAAAATCTGCAGCCTTTTTTTTTTCTTCTTCTTCCCTCTCTCTTATCTTCCGCATCTGTTGGTCCTGCGCCTCCATCCCTACAGCAGATCCTCACAATTGCAGTAATCTGATAGCAGAGATATAAACACATCCATCACGCTAAAACCTGACAGCATCTCGCATTTCATCTCGGCTTTCTGTCTCAGGGCAGGAGACGATACTTATTGCTGGAAAACACACGTTTAGAGAAAAGAAAAGAAAAAAAATAAAACGTTTACGCTATCGTCTCATCTCAGTTTGCACCAAAGACATGCTTGGTGTCCAGATTTCTGCTCTTTAATAGCGTGTTTTAGAGCAGCGGTATTCAAATACGACTTGTAAAAAGTAGAGCTGAGTAAAAAAGTCTTTGCTTATAGGGTCCCGGATAGTCGGCTAAAATGCCTGAATGGTGACAGCAGCCATTTATAAGCAGCAGCCTTATAAAAATCAACCGTTGCTGATTACGATTCGGTTTGTAGTGGCGCTCCATGTTGCCAGTTTTGACTCGGAACAGATGAGACATCTGTTTTGTATTGGACACACAAAGAAACAAACACACACTTCTCTGTCCTTTTTGTGTTTAAACATTGTTTTCACAGTCGATTTTTCTTTCCTTTAAACAAATAAAATGAAAAGTATAATAACTCTCACTTTCCTGAAAGCATGGCTCTAGCCCTGTAGCTAGCCTCTGGACTGATGAGCTGCCTTCAGCTAAAGTATTTGCATAAATGCATGTGATTGGCTTCAGATAATGTTTTTTTGTTTTTGTGAAGCTCTTATGCTCCTAATGCGTCCAGATCATGCTGTAGACTAAATGGGAGTTTGTCTAGCTTTATTATACATACAGCTTCACAAACACACTGCTGCATTTGGGGACCTGGCACTCAGTCACTCCCTCCCTCCTTCCCTGACTCACCCACGCGTATGTTAAATAACACGACTGGAGCCATCAAACATCATGAATCCATCCTACTCTCTTTCTCTTTCTCTCTCTCCCTCCCTCCATCCCTCCCTCCCTCCTTCCCTCTTCTCACCTTGTACACCTGCCCGTAGGTACCGTTGCCCACGACCTCCACCAGCTCGAAGATTCCTGCTGGATCCTGGCACAGAGACACACAGAGTGAGGGAAGTGTTATTAACACACACAGAAAAACACACACACACACACACACACACACACACACACACACACACAAAAGTTATAAATACACTGTATATCAGAGCTCTTTGCTGACTGACAGCACAAGGTCAGGAAACCAATCAGCAGAGAAGTAAGTGTGTGTGTGTGTGGACGAGCTGCGCTGTGTTTCACCTTGCCAAAGTTCCCAAAGAGTGAGTGAGTGAGTGTTATGGTACTAATCTGGCACGGTCACCTGTCAGGAGTCGTTACGTACACAAAGGTAACTTGGGGCTACATGAAACGTCGCCAAACACTGGGAAATGCAGTGCGCACGCGCACACACACACACACACACACACACACACACACTCAGTGGGCAGACACGGCTGCCGTTCATCACGAACACACACACAGTGTCATCTTTTTCCAATAAAACCACTCTCTCTTTCACTCTTTTCCTTTTCCCCCTTCTTACTTAAACACATCACAGCAAGAAAAAACACAAACTAAAACACATTTCTAGCTGATGCAATAAGTGGACATGAGAGTGGAGTGTGTGTGTGTGAGTGTGTACACAATACACAGATGATTGTGCACAAAATGATTCTATATACAGTATATGATCACATATCTGAAATTTGCCCAAGACACAGGTTCCAAAAAAAAAGCACTGAAGAACCAAAATATGAGAAGAACTTATTCCAGTACTAGCCAATGAATCCGCTGCTCAAGTCATGGCCACTTCACATACAGGAAATGATGTCAGTGAAGTAAAAGGAAGTAGAATACTTGGGGTGTGCTGATGTAGGACGACGATCAACGACAGGGCGGCGTGATGAAGCAGAGCTACTGTTAACTGGAAAGTGCAAACTCCTTTATGAAGTGTTCGGAAGAAACATTTACTGACACTGGAGACTCCTTCCGGACATGTTAAAGAAATGTCTCCTTACAGAAAACTTCACTAGCTAGCTAATTTCATACAGGGAATTTCACAGCTAATCGAGGCAGCTAGCGTAACCCCGAGGGTGTGTCAGTGCTTAGCGTGATCGAGCTAACTCGCGTGTGAATGACTTGACCTTTATAACCAGTTAGCAACATTAGCACGTCTGAACTAAAGACTGTATTGCTTCTATCAGCCGTGGAACTTAGCAGTAGTATTAGTGCAGAGGTGACTAGATTCATATTGGGACAACACTAAGTGTGTGTGTGTGTGTGTGTGTGTGTGTGTGTGTGTGTAAAACCAGTGGGGGTGAAAGAATAGTGAACTGGAACAAGAACAAACAGATGATGTAAAAGGAATGGGGGGGGGAGAGCAGAGAGAAAAGAAGGAGACAGAAAGAGATTAGCTGAATGTGATGACGGCTTGCCAGCCTCCGGCTCCTGAGTGGGAAGATAGGAGGATGAGAGAGAGAGAGAGAGAGAGAGAGAGAGAGAGAGAGAGAGAGAGAGAGAGAGAGAGAGAATGGAGGTGTGGAGAAGCCGTCTGGGGAAAACGTGCCATCAAAAGCCTAAAGATCTTCAGGCGACTCTTCAGTCACAGGCTGCAGAGATGGACAGAGGTGAAGAGTCACAATCAAAACACTGAAAGGATGAAAGAAAGAAAAAAATCTGGCTCCGTCATTCACACCTGCAGAAATATACGTTTCACGTGTTTAAAGGATGTTTCCCAGAATGCCGTTAGACACGCTGCTACGGTTAGATGCGTTTCCTTATCAGACGAGAGGTTTTCAGCCGTTCTCGTCCTGTAACACTGAACCACTTTTGCCAGGTTGCTTTGGAACACCCGAGCACAAGCACACGTGCCGAGTGAACCAGAGTGTCTGTGGCTTCAGCCTCACTGCGCTTCCTTTTTGTTCCTTATAGGAAAGTCCAAGCTGCTGAGGTTTTGCTGAGTCAACAAATGACAGTGGAAAAAGCAGCAAACGCTGCTACTGTTCTACTGTCAGGCCTGCAGAACCTCCAGTGCCATCGAAACGGAAGATCGCGCTTAAAAGCATGGCAGTGAATTTTATACAAATCATATAAAAGCTGCTTCACTACAGCTGTGTGTGTGTCTGCCTCCTGCTGTCTGTGCATGTCTCTCTTTATCTGTCTGTCTGTTAGTCTCTATCGGTCCAGACATGTCTCCTTCTGTCTGTCTGTGTCCACCTGTCTGTCGCTTTTTAGCTGTTTGTCTCTATCGGTCCAGACATGTCTCCTTCTGTCTGTCTCTATCTGTCCATGTCTGTCTCTTTTTATTTGTTTCTCTCCATCTTTCCATGTCTGTCTCTTTCAGTCTGTGTTTGTCTGTTAGTCTCTATCTGTCCATGTCTGTCTGTCTCTTTTTATTTGTTTGTCTCTAGACTCTCTTTTAACCTGTTAGCCTCTGTCTGTCTGTCTTTTTTTATCTGTTCATCCCCTTCTGTCTCTTCTTATTTGTTTCTCTCCATCTGTCTGTGTATCTCTTTTTGTCAGTTAGTCTGTCTGTCTCTGTCTTTTTTTATTTGTTTCTTTCAATCTGTCTGTCTCTTTGCCTGTCCTGTTTTTGTCTCTATCCCTTCCTGTCTGCATAGGTCTCCTTTAATCTGTTTCTCTCTATCTGTCTATCCGTGTGTCTGTTGCATTCTGTCTGTGTATATCGTGGTGTATATCTTTGTGTGTGTGTGTGTGTGTGTGTGTGTGTGTGTAAGCCAAGCCCAGTATTATTTATCAGAGCCTGGTAACCTTTGATACAGAGCATGAGGACTCACTCTCTCTCTCTCTCTCTCTGTATCTTTGCACAGAGTGATAATGCTAACAAAAGCTACCTGTTTCCTCAAATTGCTTTTTTTTCCCCCCACAGCTGACCGCAGAGATGCCATTTTTAAAAACTGCTCACACACCTACGGAACTGTAGCACACATTACTTAATCATCTCAGCATTCAGAATCGATTAAATCCAACAGGCCTAACTGACAGCGGCAATTTCCACATTCAGGCTACGCACTTTGGGAATTCTAATCATCCATAATGAGCTCATTTATTGTTTTCATCTCTCTGATGACCCAGTGCTCATCACGTTCGGGTTCGTACTGCCCGCGGGCAACGTGCTGCTTGCATAAGACCCCAGTGGGATGGGATAGAGGTTAGAAAACGGGCTGAAATGGCCCAGACAGTGTGTGCGTACTGCGTGCTCATGTATCTTGTAACATTTGTGCGTGTATCAGTGAGTGGGCGATTCACAGGACAACCTATTAAACAAAGAGCTCAAGTGAATCATCGCTCTTAACGGCGCTCTCTCGCTCCGTCTCTCTCGAGAGATGAATTCCACACAGCGGCCTGCAGAGTCGTGGCACGTAACTCGCTGTACCAGCTCACTACTGCTCACCACACACACACACAGGGAGAGGGAAAAAAATGAAGCGAATGAAAGACTGAATGCTATGTTCCCGCTGCTCTGTCAGCTTGGTTAAACCAAAAAATTGCTCCAAATAGACAGATACAATTTCATCTGCGTACCGTAGCTGTAGTTCCTCAAAGCCAAGAGTTGTCATGCTAAATGTTTCTTTAAATTGAACAGAATTACCACACTGTCCTGAACAACAAGTCACTCCGGCATACAGGATAGACAAAAAAAAAAAAAAATTACATCATATATAAGCAGACTTGCTAAGCCCCATAATGATGAGGCTTAGTCCTAGTTGCTGGGGAAAACTGTGAAATGCTTCCACACAGCTGACATCTTCACTGTTGATCTGCCACATTAACTCTCTGACCACGTCTAACCGACACTGGTGATCATTTTTAACCCCCGGATGTTCGGTGGTGTCCCGAATACATACGGCTAACTGATGTTCACTGTATACACTTGTCTGGTGCTACCTAAACTGAACATGCATTAATAGATTTTATTTCTCATTAATGGGCTCAAAACGTTCTCAGCGAGGACGCCGCATCGGGGCATTTTGGGCTTGGGGTGACTGATGATAGTGTCGGGATATCGATGGCTGACAGTGACGGCCATCGAGCTGGATGTCTGGCCATGTCCCGCCAAAGCCATAAATGATACCATCGTCAATCGGTGATAGTTAGGGGGCATGACAGTATGTCATCATTCTATACACTATCTCACAAGCCTAGCGCATTTTTCAAGTGGGGATAATACATGTCAGATGAAAGAAAGGGGGCGGGGCTTTCAGGGGAGTCAGTTAAATATTTGGAGAGTTGTCACGTGTTCCAGAGCTGTATGCTGTTTGGCTCGTGTGCCATTTTCTTTTGGGGGTTAGGGGGAGAGACAAGAGACGACATTTTTGTCATGTTGTCAAGGTTTCATTTTATTTATCTGTCAACATGCTTTCATCAAAAATGACTTACACACTTTGAGCAGCTGAGGCTCAAGGGTCCAAGAGTGACCTTCTGTTAGTCCTGGGACTTGAACTCATAATCTTCCAGTCACTAGAGCTAGACGTTTAACAGCTAAGCTAATGCTGCTCCACTCCAGTTCTCACTGATAGTAACCATGGAGTCTGGGTCAAAGCATGGCCTTGGTTTTCCAAAGACATTCAGCACTTTCAGTTTGCATAAAAATCCCTAGCATGAGCCAGAAAAACAAAAGTTTCCATTGTTGATGAGCAAAACAAACTGCCGAAGGCTCTTTACGTCAGCCTCAGTAGCACTGTGCTGTCAGGTCATGTGCTCATGAAGGTTCAGATGATCTCAGGCTCTCAGATACTCTTACAAAGTTTTCTGTCATGATATGAGGAAAACATCAAGGGGTTTGTATGAACTTCAAGAAGATTCATTAATCACCTACGATGGCTGATCAGGTTTACTAAATTGTGACTGCAACACTGAAATAAAGACTGAAAAGCTCAGCCACACATCCCTTTAATGGACCCGCATCTAACTCGCACTGAGGTTTAAGTCACAGACTGTGTTTCTGATAACTGAGCAAACATCAGGGTTCACTTCTTTCTTTGCTTCTGTGGATTACGGAGTTACTGGATTGTTGTCGGGTTTTGACATGATCCTGGATTTGTCCTTTCTTCTTAGTCCACAAGTTAAAACCTGAAGTGTTCGAATCAATACATGTCCACTATCTATACAATACTAACTGTACTGTGTGACTTCTACATCATTCGTGTAACTGCTCTTGCTGGTCCTCGAATTAATGAAATTTGTCCTCTTGTCTAAGGGAAAATGTCTGAACAAGAAGCTAAAGGCAAGCACATTAAGCCTCTGCTACCGAGTTATGTCTATGGATACATCTTTTTAAATTAGCGTTAGCTTGAGGATGTGAGATATATTACTGCACTGCCATCCAATACTAGGTGAACTAAATGTTTTTATGGGTCTATTCAAAATGGAGAATGAACTATGCCTGCGTAAACAAATCCTGCACACCATTTCTAAAGACATACAGGCAGAAAATCTTGAAATAGCAAATTAATGATTTCTGCCAATTAATAAACTAAATACCCAATATAGCCAAGTATGTGGGCCTTCTTCAAACTGTTGCCACAAAAGTGGAAGCAGGCAATTGCATAGAATGTCTGTAGCATTCAGATTTCCCTTCACTGGAACTAAGAGGTCCAAATCTGTTCCTGCATGACGATGCCCCTGTGCACTAATCAAGCTCCATGAAGACATGGTTTGCCAAGGTTGGAGTGGAAGAACACAAAGAAGAACCCATTATTTGTCACATATACATTACAGCCCAGTGAAATTCTTTTTTCGCATATCCCAGCTCGTCAGGAAGCTGGGGTCGGAGCGCAGCCATGATAAGGCTCCTCCTGGAGCAGACAGGGTTAAGGGCCTTGCTCAGGGTACCAACGGTGACAGCTTGGCAGTGCTGGGGCCTGAACCCCCAACCATCTGATCAGTAGCCCAGTGCCTTAACCACCTCACCCAACGTCAGTATCTCACCTCAATAATGCTCTTTTTTTTTTCTGGATGGGCACAAATCCCCACAGCCACGCTCCAAAATCTAGTGGAAAGCCTTCCCAGAAGAGTGGAGGTTATCATAACAGCAAAAGGGGGGATAAATCTGGAATGGTCAGGGGTACACAAACTTTTGACTATTTTGTCTCACAACTTTACTAAGCGCATAGCGCATCCCGTTTCCCTTTTAACGAACAGCAGTGAAATGACACGAAACGACACGAAATGTATTTTAAGCAAACCAGTAGATAAAGATACTTCAAATCCAAACACATTTCTGGAAGTTAATGATAAGTGGCAATGATTAGAGCGTTATCCGATCCAGATCGGAGGCAGCTGCATCGCAGAAACAATTTTGAGTTTCCTGATATGATATCGTTGTCATACTCAACTCCTACCACGCAGATCTGTGGAAAATTGTGGTTTGTACCAGAATTAGTCGACGCGGCGTCTGTTTTCAAAAACGGAAATGACAAACTTGCATATCCACAGGAGGCTTCCTCAAATGTGATCAGAAACCAGGCACGCATTTTAATTCAGCTTGAATTAAAATGCCTGTTTTCCCAATCAGCTGGCTAATTCGGTGTTGTTGTTGTTGTTGTTTTCAGTCCAAGACCAAAGATCAAATCAGGGCAGAGACCTGAGACCAAAGGCCAAGACCTAGACAAGCCTGAAGGCAAGTACCAAATACAACCGAGTTAAAGATTAGGTTAGCGCTGTTCTTGAGGCTTAACAAGTCACAGTGTACCGAAACGTATGAAACAGAATCGTCTCTCCGTCGGTGCGTTAGTGTGCATCCAATAAGTGCACTATCAATGTGCACGGAAATGAATTAATTACTTATCTCTCGATTTCGTTTCCACAGAATGCATTACACTTCCTGAAATGTATGTATTATCCTGTCTGGCGACATTCTGGGTCTGAAAGCTGTTAAAGCAAGAAAGAAAGAACAAAAAGGTCCGTTTGTGAGGCTTTTGGGCCACTTAAAAACAATCATTTGAGGATCTGGGCCAAAATGCCACAATAAGAGGCCTACTGTGTACTAGCTGGATTTTCAAGGGAATTCCCTGCGTATAACAACAGAGCTTAAGGTAATATGATTACACTAAATGTACGTATTCAGTGGCACCGCTCCTTCTGCCGTAAGCCTATCCCTCGTTCAGAGAACAGCTGTGCGTGTGTGTGTGTGGGTCATTCTATCCTGGGAGAAACAGAAGGAAAAAGAAGGGAGCAAACAGAAATTTACAGACAGACAGATGTATATAGACATAAGGGTTACAGGGCTTCACTGCTCTCGTTTATTTTCCTTTTTTTTCTTTTTTGTATATGATACCGATATCACTGCTCTGAATATCTGATGCTGATCCAATACTGACGTCCTCACAGTAACCGAGTCGAGCCTCTGCAACAGCTTCCACTATCAGACTGGTGCATCCCTAATAGACAAAAATAATTTATACACACACACACACACACTCATGGCCCAAACACAAGCAGATGGACGATCAGCCAGTCAGTCAGTTAAATAGGTCACGCATTTCAGTTACAGCCATAGAGCACTCATCAGGAAAAAATTACAACCAGTCAGCCTCCATGAACACTTTGTCCAGACACACACACACACGGTAAACACAAGGAAGAGAAGCCCTTCTGTTTGTGCTCATACAGATCATACTCGGCTGACGGGTGGAGCTTTTTGGAAGCTGAAATGCTCGATGATGCTGCAGCAGGATGTAAATGATGCTATAACGGATCAGCTGTGGACCATTCTGCTAAACTGAACTGTCCCAAGAGCTGGGTCCTTAACATGGTCACACGAAGCCTCTATAACTACTGGCAAGTGCACAGGGCTGATCATCATAAAGCACAAGTGCACAGGGCCAATCATCATAAAGCACAAGTGCACAGGGCCGATCATCGTGAAGCACAAGTGCACAGGGCTGATCATCATGAAGGCCAAGTGCACAGGGCCGATCATCGTGAAGGCCAAGTGCACAGGGCCGATCATCATGAAGGCCAAGTGCACAGGGCCGATCATCATAAAGCACAAGTGCACAGGGCCGATCATCATAAAGCACAAGTGCACAGGGCTGATCATCATAAAGCACAAGTGCACAGGGCCGATCATCGTGAAGGCCAAGTGCACAGGGCTGATCATCATGAAGCACAAGTGCACAGGGCTGATCATCATGAAGCACAAGTGCACAGGGCTGATCATCGTGAAGCACAAGGGCACAGGGCTGATCATCGTGAAGCACAAGTGCACAGGGCTGATCATCGTGAAGGCCAAGTGCACAGGGCTGATCACCATGAAGCACAAGGGCACAGGGCTGATCATGAAGCACAAGGGCACGGGGCTGATCATCGTGAAGGCCAAGTGCACAGGGCTGATCATCATGAAGCACAAGTGCACAGGGCTGATCATAATAAAGTGCAAGTGCATAACAAAGAGCCATGGAAGCTTATAACAAAGCACAAAGTGCACAAATGTGCAAGTGCACAGGCCCAGTCACACCAAAACATGGGCACAGGCCTGATCATGGCCAAAAACAAGACAAACCTCACCAGCAGGACAAAGATACAGATCAATCAGAGCAAACAGGTTTCATTATGAAGGGAGCAAAACAGCACAACCTAAAGCTGTATGCAGTGTCAGTGCCTCAGTGTGTGTGTCTTAATCCGGGGATTACACTGTAATGTGGACATCTTCATCATCATCATTGTTATTATTATTATTACTACAGATATTAATTCTACCAGCGTCTCTCACCCTCAGAGCTGCCAGGTCGATCTCATCCAGACTCCGTGTAGGTGCGTTTTCCGACATTTTTCTCAGTTTTGTAAGATAAACCGTGTTTTATGTCCAAACCGTGAAAAAAAAAACGCCTCAGAAAAACTTCTCAGGTCCCATTAGAGTCTGCGGCTCCTAATGTGACAGGCTCGACGACGTAATGCTAGCAAAGTGAGGAAAATGGGCGTTTATTCTTGTGGATTAGGAGTGAAAAGGACATGTGTGCTAGCTAAATTTGTGAAAAAGAAGCGTTGTTTTGTACAGGCCCGCTGCCACAAGGCTGGCGTGTTAACGCGCTGTTAAGGCGCTGAAAACGTTAGCACTGTGGCTAACTCCTCAGACTGCGTCGCAGCGCGCTTGGAGCTCGAGGCGCCCCTCGGGTCGAGTCACAGCTCCGGTATTACCGACTCTATCGCTCAGAATTCGCAAACCGAGCTCCTGTTTGCCGGTCATGTTGCCCCACGGCTTATAAAAACGCCAGTTTTTTTTTTTTTTACTACAAAGTGTCCCCGGTTCTGAAAATCCACTCCTGACGTCCACGAAAGAAGTTAGAGTCGCAGGCTAGCTGAGCTAATAAACATCAGGGCAGTCCGCATCGGCGTCGTCAAATCCGCCGTTTAACGCTACAGCGCCTCGCGCACCGAGAGGAAAAAAAAAAAAAAACACCACCACGAGCTTTCTAATCACATTACGAGCTCGTCGCGGTCTCTGACGCCGTCTCGTAGCTCGTACAAGCGGCTTAACAACATCGGAAACGTCGCCGAAAAGCAGCAGCACTGAATGTTTATGATGTGGAATAATCCGGCCCGCCTCGCAAAACTTTCGCTCCTTCCGTCAGGCGCTGAGAGAGAGAGAGAGAGAGAGAGAGAGAGGGAGGGCTGGGAGTCGATCCCAAAAGGAGTCGATTCTCCGATTCCAGGCTTTGGAACAATCGACTCTGAAGCTTTGCAAAGGAGCATATAGAATTTACAGCAACAAACATGAAATTATATTGAGGGTTGCTTAAGTTTTATGGAAACCTGACCATCAAACTGTTTGAAGCACATGTTTGTATGCTGTAGCATTACTGTTTCCCTTCACTGGAACCATCCATCCATTGATCCATCCATCCATCTTCTGTATCACTTATCCTACACAGGGTCATGGGGGGTCTGAAGCCTATCCTGGGGGACTCAGCGCACAAGGCATGGGACACCATTGCAGGGCACAATCACACTCTCTCTCTCTCTCTCTCTCTCTCTCTCTCACACACACACACACACACGCACACGCACACACAAAATTTAGAGATGCCAGTGCCAAAGGAAACTGGAGTACCTGGAGGAAACCCCCCAAAGCACTGGGAGAACATGCAAACTCCACACACACAGGGTGGAGGCAGGAATCGAGCCCCCAGCCCTGGAGGGTGCAAGGTAAACATGATGCCCACTAAGTCACCTTGGACCCCGACATCGTTCACCAAGTTTGGAGTGGAAGAACTCGCGTGTCCTGCACAGAGCCCTGACCTCAACCCCACTGAGCACCTTTGGAAAGAACTGGAATGCTGACTTGCAACCCAGATCTCCTCAACATCCCAACATCAGTGCCTGACCTCACTAAGGCTCTTGTGGCTGAATGATCACAAATCCCCACAGCCACGCTCCAACATCTAGTGGAAAGCCTTCCCAGAAGAGTGGAGCTTATTATAACAGCAAAGGAGGAGTAAATCTGGAATGAGATGTTCAACAAGCACATATGAGTGTGATGGTCAGGTGTGATACCCCGTGATCGATGTACCTTTCAGGGTTTTATTCTTGACTTGAGCCCAATGTTCCCATGATGTTGCTCTGTATCCCCGTAATCAGGGTAAAGCGCTTGCTGAAGATGGATCCATGAATGTTTGTTTTACTCCATCCACACCCCTGCCTTGTGACTGAGTTTTTCAGACTGAGAATCAAGAAAATGATTGTGAGGAATCGATTCTCAGAATTGAGAAAATGACTGCGAGGAATCGACTCTTAGAATTGAGAAAATGATTGCGAGGAATCGACTCTTAGAATCAAGAAAATTGCTGCGTGGAATCGATTCCTAGAATCTACATCATTATTTTCTAGGAATCGATTCTTGGAATCTTCTTCACGGATCACACGCAGCTGAAGCTTCACTCGGAGTCGACTCCAAGATTTCTGGAATCGAATGGATCTTGGGCTCGCGCGCTAGGTGGGGTGGGGGATTCACAAACTCGCACCCATCATTTCAAGGGCTTGTTACGACAAGAAATGTTTGTTGCTTAAAAAAAAACAAACAAAAAAAAACTGTAAATGAAATTTTAAATGAGTAAGATTCCACTACATGTAATCATGTACAGTAGATGAAATATCTGAGAAGCTTGTTGGAACAGAGCTGAATCCTAAACAACTCCCTGCTCCCTATATTAAGCCACAAATAGACTTTGCAGTGCACTACTTATCCTATAGGGAGTCATTTGTAATTCTGCCATAGGTACAGCTAGGACTATTTTTTTTTAATTTTTAACACAAAAATCATTGTTGTATCAGGTACAAATACAGGAAAATAACAACAACAACAATAATACCAAACTCCCAACATATTTCATTAATGAATACATTAGAATAATCTTTTAAAAAAAAAAAAAAAAACAGTTGACAAAAGTTGATTAAAGGTGCAGTTTGAATTTTTTTCAGATCTCAAGAACCATAATAATCATATAATGTTGAAGATATTTTCAAAATATATGATTCCTAACCTTGCCATGTAAGTGATATCACTAGTTTTTTAATTTCAGGCATCTGTTTACATTTTTTCTGGCCCAGAAATGATCTTTACCCTTTCTCTCTCTTTAAAAGGCCACACAGAAGGTTTATGTAATTTCAACAGTAGAGAGGGGGTTAATCAGGGGTTAATGTTTGTCAATGCTTTCTTTGTAAGAGTAATTCGCCTTACAGGCAGTATAGGGCTCTAAAAATGACAAACCGCTCCTTTAAAACTTTAAAACCGGCCTGATGATCTTCATGATGCTCAAAGTTGATTTAGAATTCTGAATCCTAATGGCGTGCGTAATTTGTGGCATTGAGAAAGCCGGCAAGTGATGTCTGCACATTGAGACGTATTTATCCTGGGTCAAAAACAGTAAATGAAAAGAAACGAGGCAGTCTTTAGGAAAGGTTGATGTTATTTTATTTTTGAACATTTTGCTGGGCTAGCAGCAGCTGGTCAGTCAGGTAGTCTGTTAGCTAGCGAAAAAAAAAAGATCAGCACATACAAATATCACGTCAGTACTGTATTCTGTATCAGTGAGGTGCAAAGAATAAGCGAGAACCCTACATTACAACAATCTGCACAGGGTTCGAGAATTAGAGTTCTGCTAAAACATCTACCATTTAGGAAAAAATGAGAGCACAGTATACAAAAATATACCACCATAAAAGTTCATTAAAAAAAAAAATCAGATAGTGATTTTCAGGTACAGTATACAGGTATTGCACTAACCATCTATATTTAAAAGTGACAGATGAAACTCCTACGCTGAAGAAATGATAATCACTAAGCACAACAGATGATTATATATATCTACCTGAATTTCCCTTCGGGGATTAATAAAGTTTATCTTATCTTAAAAAAACAAACAAAAAAAACTAAAAAGTCAGTAACACAAAATAAACATTGTCTAACGTAGCTGGAATATAGCAAAGAAAGTCTTGAACCGAAACTACTGTTATAAAAGGAATGCAGAAATGGAAAGTCAGAAATATCTGAATATGATTTACCATAAGTGTATGCGGTTTCCATGGTGACCTACTGTTTTGATGTATTATGTAGTACAGTATTATGCATATTCCATAAATGGTGTATTTGACAAAATAGCACAGGTTTTTCCGTATGTGGTCTACTCTTTACTACAGTAGCACCCACATTATTTCTGTCAAATACTAGACCACCAACGAGTGAGTATCAGTAGTATGGAATAGTATTACATAGTATCTAGAAGGAGTGTTACGCAACGATTCAATCCGGACCTGTATCTGTATCTAGTGAGTGCTCCAAATATCCGGATCTAGATTCATACTCGGAGTGGGCGTGGTCTAAACCAGACATTTTAACCCCTGGAATCAACCCAGATGTAGAAATGCCAGCAGGATCAGTAAGGTGGCTCTGACAGTTCCTCAGCCTCAGCTACATCACTCGAGTTCATACTTGGTCTCAATTAGAGACCTGCAGTGCAGATGCTCGTGCTCACCTGCGAGGTTTTCTAACAAATTTAGGTGGTTCTGTTTCCCAAAATATAAACAAACTAGTAGCCTAAATGAAACCGCTGTGGCTAGGCCTGGGATGACTGATCATAGTATGAGGAACTGTCGAAAGATTCCAACTACCGTGAAGCAGGATGATTTAAATGTAGGTCGGAAAACAGTGTCTGAAGATTTAAGCTCGACAGTTTGCGAGTTTGCGTAGTCTTGTATAAACCTTATGTTGTCTGTGCTAAAGCCATGGACTAAAGCCAAAATGTGAACAGGGCTTAAATTAAGAAATTCATAGTTGTATCTGTATTTGTAGCCTTTTAGAACACATTGTTCGTTCTGAATAGCTTACACTATATGACCAAAAGTTTGTGGACAACTGACCATCACATCAATATATAATTTTTGATCATTCCACATGTAGTCCCCACTTTGGTGTCATAATGACCTCCACTCTTCTGGGAAGGCTTTCAACTAGATATTGGAGTGTAGATATGGGGTTTTGTGCTCATTCAGTCACAAGAACATTAGTGAGGTCAGGTACTGATGTTGGGTGCAGTCGGAGTTCCAGTTCATCCCAAAGGTGTCCATTGGGGTTGAGGTCAGGGCTCTGTGCAGGCCACTTGAGTTCTTTCACGGCAACTTTGGCAAACCACACTGTGTCCAAACTGAGCTCTCTTCGTGCACAGGGTCTTTGTCATACTGCAACAGGGTTTGGGTCTCTTAGTTGCAAGGAAAATCTAATGCTACACCAAACAAAGACATCCTATACAATTGTGTGATTCCATCTTTGTGGCAACAGTTTGGGGAAGAACCACATATGGGTGTGACGGTCAGGTGTCCACAAACATTTTTCTCCATATGTTGTATTTGTATATCCGGGTACATCAGTACTATTTAGTAGTATTTATCATGCTGTTGTCTTAAGTGCTCTAGTGTTTGCCATCCAGTAGTCATTACAGTCCAGCAGTATCTGCTTTCCATGGGTGGTCCACTATATGACACACCATTTAGCATGGCAGTATGTAGTATCTCAAGGTGGTCTACAATTTTACTTCAGCAGTGTTTTTTCCCCACCGTGTAGTCTGCTTTCGACATAATGTTTAGTATAGTAGTATAATTTCAGACATAACAAGAGTCTTTGTGCAAGAAAACCAAAGAAAAAAAAAAGTGGGGATATTCTGGTGTTTATCATCCTAATATCTCTCTCTCTCTCTCTCTCTCTACACACACACACACACACACACACACACACACACACACACACACACACATCTCATCTGTAGTGTATGTGTCATAACCACCAACACTGCCCCGTTTTTAGTGGGTTTCAGGTTTGTTGCTCTTTTCTCAGTACAGGGAAATGTTTCGAAATCCTTGTCCGAGGTAATCACACACAGATCACGCGGTGGATAGACATTAGGTTGGCAGATGATGGATATTCCTTTAAGTGAGTGTCACTTACAGCATTACATAAGCAGTTTGAACGCGTGATTAAATGCAGGCCCTGGCCAGGTTGTGTACGCATTCTTTTTTTTTTTTTTTTTTTTCCTGCAAACAATCATCAAGTTTGAGAACAACTTTATTACATAACCATAATTCCCAGGGAGAGGGATATTATTGCAGGGCTCAGGCATAGGCTCATTTCCCCTGCGCATCCCTCTATCATCCCTTAAAAGGGCAATCCCTCCATCCCTTTCTCTCCTCAATCACCATTTTAAAACTGATTCCCTTCTTGCTGCTATTTGCTATTTAGCTACACTTCCTCTCTCATTTCTGCTCTTCTATCTCTCTCTCTCTCTCTGTCAGCTCTTCTTTACCTGTCACCATAACAACCACAAATGTTCGCGCAGATTTGCTGGAGCCGCACCGAGAGGTGTAGCACCAGCGAGAGAGAGAGACAAAAAAAATGAAGAGATATAAGAAAAGAGGTTGAGAAAGTGGTGCAGTCCGCCTACATGCCGCTGCAACACAAAATGTACATTCTGTCCTGATCATTTCATCCATAAACACACACACACACACCCCGCCATTTTACAAATCTACAGCAGCCCAGCTCTCTCCCGCTTCCACCAAGCCATTTTGAAAGAAATCCTCTGCAGGAGAGTGCACGCTTCCTCTTGCTCCCGCAGAGAGACATGAGTCACTACACTTCAATTTGGTTCGGGGAATCACTTTCCAACCACCTCGCCAGATCCTTCATCACATCACCACAGACAGGAAACACTTTGGTCCACTATCTCACCAAAACATGACTACAGGGCAAACATTAGTGTCCAGATTAGTGTTTTTTTTTTGTTCTTTGTTTTGTGTCTGTGTTTTGCAATCCACTACATCACTATGTCCACACATCCAGAGGAACCATCCTCTCTTTGCTGACGGCTGGAGGAAGCAGGTTCTCCTCGCACAGGAAGTGCAGGGGGAAGTGGACGAGGGTGCCGCGGATGGCGCGCAGCTCCTCAGCAGCCTTCTCCGGGTCGCTCTGGGCCAAAGCGACCGTGCTGACGCGTTCCTGCAGATCTCGAAGGTTACGGATCGAGTCTGATGGAAGGCACCGGAAAACCTACGGAGGAAGAGGAGGAAGAGGAGGAAGAGGAGGAAGGAGTCATATTATGGTGTCCAAAAGTCTACTAATCCTCTAACAAATCCCCCCCCCCCATTTTCCCCCCACCTAGCATGTTTTATGTCGTTTTCTTTCATACTGTTCACATCGTTTTTGAGGCTGCACTCGAGCCTCATACTCACCGTTTCATA
>CM074971.1:14420040-14425080 GCA_037577455.1 Pangasius macronema | reverse complement strand
AATTTGCCAAATTATTTTTCTCAGCCAAGTCTCTAAATATAACAGCAAAATGTAAGCAACTCCAAGTTAAAAAAAAATAAATAAATAATGCAGAAAAGGAAAAACTTGAACCAGCTGCTTTCAGTTTGTTTAAAATATGTAAAACGATATCCCAATCCCCTCAATACCTAAGAAAAGTGTATTGCGAAATATTTATCATCATATTGATATTATATCATCTTGTTGCTCAGCTCTTCTGATCAACTGAAAGAGTTTTTTTTTTTAATTTTAATAATAATTTTAATAATATTGAATAATATTGAAAAATATCAATAGATCAAGTTATATTTCATAGTATTGTTTAATTACTGGTGCTATTAAAATATTTTTGGGCATATATTCAGCCTTGTATATATATATTCAGCCTCATATGTGTGTGTGTGTGTGTGTGTGTGTGTGTGTGTATACCTGTACAGACGCTTTGGCTGTTCCAGGCACGATGAAGGGAAGCTCGTTGGCAGTAGTGTGACTCTTGGGCAGCAGGTACGGGTAAAACTTGGCTTTATACTTTATCTTAAAGTTCTGAAAAACAGCAGCACGCAGACACACACACACACACACACACACACACACACACACACACACACACACACACACAGCGGTCTGTCATTTAACCCTAGCGCGTATGTAATACTAGGCTTCATTAAGCTTGACCTCTGACCTTGCTGAAGTTCCAGCGCTGGATAAAGTGGCGTGCTAGGTCCCTGGCTGCCTTCCCGTGAACCACCGCTCCGAGGTCGCGCCATGGGATACGAGGCACGTGCGTCCGGTCCACGTTATCTGCGTGTTTAGGTGATTTTATAAACTTGCTTATTGTAATAATCTTTTGTATATTTGTGCTAAATGAACAATAGCGCAGGCTAATGCTACCAAACGGAACATTACTGAGTGGAAACTAGTACCACTACGATGTTCATGCTAGTGTGACCTAGCATGTATACTCCAGTGTCAATACTAGCGAAACACTAGTATGCATGCTAGTCTAACCTCAGTGTATACACTACGGCGTACACTCCTGCATGCTAGCACAACTCCAGTAGTTCTTGGTACCTTGGAAAGGCTGGTCCAGCTGTGTCCAGTCCTTCTTGATGAAGTTGCTGTAGTCTTTTCCCAACCATAACAGTGTGTTACTGCTCAAATCCACCTCATCATAAACTCCTCCAGCCGCTCTACCAGCTAGAGGTACATTATCTGCATCCTCCCCTTCAGTCTAATAGATAGATAGAGAGAGAGAGAGAGAGAGAGAGTTGCATGAGACATACAGAGTCATATACTATAATCCATGATCTATTAAATGTTTCTTAACGACTAGTCATAACCACCTCGGGAACTGGACGTGCGCTGTGATTGGCTGTTTGCGATTCCGTGATGTCAAACAACCTGTAGTTACTGTCGTCCCATCTCCCGAAGGCAAGGTCCAGCCCGCCTACGAAGGCCACTGCTTGGTCGATGGCCACCATCTTTTCATGGTGGGCCCAGAGGAAGACGGCGGAGGCCACGTGATCGGGATGACGCATCACCTAGGCAACAGCAAGAGGAACACGCCGAGAAATTGAGCGTCACTACAAACAAGAGTGGATCGTTATTAGAGAAGCGACATATAACACACAGTCAGTGCTGACAAGAATAAACTATAGTCCTGAGTTTGGCTTTTTGGCTTTGGTCATGCTGTTGAGTGTAGTGTGTAGTGTGTAGTGTTGTGTGTTTTGTGTAGAGTTCCCACCTTGATATTTGGGTGCAGGCCCATCAGGGTTCTCTTACTGTAGCCGCTGTTAATGCCCAGAGCCAACTCTACCTCTTTATACAACAGCACGCACACCTTCACACCTTGTTCCTGAAAACGCCACAGAGAGGGTGACACACACACACACACACACACACACACACACACACACACACACACACACTGAAGGAAGAATGTTCTTATCTGCATTGCTGCTTACTGCTTTGCGCTTGAGGATCTGATCCAGGCGCCAGTACGTCCCTCTCGCAGGACGCTTGAGGTAAACTTCGGGACTTAACCTGAGAGAAAACAGAGAGAGGAAGAACACAAAGCAGCAATTAATGCCCTGACGCACAGACCACAAAGCTCACGACGGAGAGTCAGACCTCACTGCTCAGGAATTTAATCCAATTAAAAACTGGACAGGACAAAAAAAAAAAAGAAAGCTGAAGATAATATGAAGATAATGTAAGGAGTCTAGTATAAATCATTATAAGCGGAATGAACTAGACTCGTAAATTTAATAGAAGGAGCACAAAATACACAGAAGATCTAAGCTATCAGCAGATTCAGGATGTCTACACTTCCTAACATTACGAATCAGCCAGTTGCCAGGTGATTCACACTGACAGTTAATTAAATACAGATATTTTCCAGGTCTGACAGAGTAATTAGGATCGCTATTGTAGCAGAACCCTGAACTATAGCTACAATAATAGAACAAAAACTAAACTAGACCGTGTTAACATGGGTCTACAGTGCCTCTGCGTGTATGTTACGTGTNGACCACCAGTCAGTGATGAAGATCTCCTCCTTCGCCTTCTCCAGTGCGTCTGCCAGGTCTGAGAAATATCCACTCCCATTCACGTACCTGTCAATCAATCCATCAATCACTCACTCCATCATTAATAACAACACGCAATACAGCATACGTGATGATATACCCACACAGATACTAGTACGTATGGGAGGATGTAAATAAAAATGCTAGGAAGTCGGCAAGCATGCAAATATCCACCAATATAGTTATATGAGTAGAAGTATATATGTAGGTATACACTAATATACTTGTAAGTATTTAAGTATGCAAGTAGCTACAGAAGTATAGACTTAGTTATGTACATATATACATGGAAGTATGTAAGCATGCAAGTATGCAAGTATCTATAACAGTATATACTCAGTTAAGTACTAAGTATTTACTTAGTAATATATTTATACTTGTAAGTATGCAAGTATGCAAGTATGTACAAAAGTATATACTTAGATAGTTATATACTTGTGGGCATTCAAGTGTGCAAATATGCAAGTATACATATAATAGTGTACACTTAGTTCTATACTTTATACTTGTAAGTATGTAAGTACACAAGTAGCTATAAAAGTGTATACTTAGTTATGTACTTGTACACCTCTAAGAATGTAAGTATGCAAGGAGCTATAGAAGTATATACTTATTTATGTACTTACATGCTCATATGTAAGTAAGCACGCAAGTGTATAAAAGTATAAACATGTGTATGTATAAACATATTTACTTAGTTATATACTTGTGTACTTGTAAGTATGTACTACGCAAGTATGTATATAAGTGTATACTTTATTATGCCATGAATATTCATGTGTGCGAGTATGCTAATAGGAATAAAAATATATACTTAGTTATATACTTGTATACTTGTAAATAAATGAAGTTTTCTTAAGTTTCAGTGTGTGTTGTTGTAGTAGTAGTAGTACTGGTTTAATTTAGATTTATTAGATGTTAGCTTCTTTATTAGTCGCCTCTCTAATTTGCATATTTTGCGAGGTTAAAGCGACACTAAGTGTCCTCTTCATCCCTCTATATTTTTCTCGTCTTATCCGTCAGCCATTTTGTGAAATTATGTAAACCGGATGTATAAGTGTGTGCTTAAAACCTGCAACAGTGAACTTGTTGAATAACTTTGAATAAATGTACATCAGTACAAAATAAACAAGAAGTAAGACATAAGGAAATGCAGCAGTCGTCCAAAATGTATGAATTTACAAAGGATTTACAAGAACTCTGTTATATTTAGCTCAGGGCTCCGAGGTGGCCATTTTGGCCTTTCCGGTTTCCCAGCATACATTATTCCACTGATTTTTTCACCAGATTCCTTACATTTTTGGCAAAGTCCGTCACTGCTAAATCATCACTGCTGCCTTTGTGTACAACAGAGATCACAGAACTGTTTTTCCACCGATTGTCACTAAATGCTCTAGCATGTCCTGCGCTGCCTTGGAGAAAGTGCTTTCTTGGCAGCAACACTGAGGTTGCTTTGAAACCAGATGATATAGATGCTACACACTGAGCCAGAACTCAAAGTGCAATGGACCATTAAATCCTATTCATCAGATGCCAGCTTTCTGCTATTCAGCATTCTTGGAAACTTCAAATGACTAACGTCGTGAAAAAATTCAGAAGGTCCAGTTATAGCTTTCTTTTAAAAAAAATAAAATAAATAATAATTTAAAAAAAATAGCCATTAAAATATTTCGCCATCCTTCTTCTTCTATCCACCTCACATAACATTAATACCTTTTTGGAAAATACAAGGAACACTTTCTCTAATACAAATAAACACTTACTGGATTAAAAGCTTACAACGACTCCTGCACAGTACTCTACTTTCATAATTATAAGTATGCAAGTATGCAAGTACACAAGTAATGGGTATACGCATGTGTTTGAGTGTGCATTAGTATGCAAGTATACATAAATATAATCAAGTATGTAGCTACGACTAAATAAGAAACCACATAGCAAGAATCGGAGTATGATAAGTATGCAAGTATGGATTCACGCATGTAATGAATGTAAGCTACAGTCAAAAGTTTGTACACCACTGTTAGTAGAAGATCTTCAATTTTACCATTTTCTACCATTTCACTAATAACACAGACATTTTCACTATGGAAAAAAAAATGTATAGTGGCCAGGAAAAGAAAATATATCTTTAATTATATTTTTAAGTTCTTATATTAATAAATACTTCTATTTCCTGATGAAGCTTAGCACATACTTGGCAGAAAGACATTTGAACCCTGAGCCTTTAATCAGAAAATGTTTATATATATATTTATAAAAATTGGAGTACATTGTTTGCGTTGTAAAATTTCCCAGGTTAGTTTCTCTCTGGATTACATCTACAAATAGTTAAATATAAACATAAATAAATATACCTAATCATATACGCATTAGGAACACATATACCTGTACGTATACGCTTACAGTACACTTATACTATAACGAAGTGTGC
>CM074971.1:14410040-14415040 GCA_037577455.1 Pangasius macronema | reverse complement strand
TACTCTGCTAACTCATTTGCCTCGACTTACGAGTCTTCTACGGAGGGAAAACAATTTTATTTTTCCACCATATTGTGCATGTACTCTCACTACACATGACTGAATAAAGAAGTTAGCCTCAAATCTGGTGAAGCGGTTGTCACTGAACCCGAACAATTTACCGCAAAATGAACCACTGGGGGAAGTTCATGTAGAGGGCGTTGTTGGAGGAAGAAGAGTCAGAGTCAGAACGCATCCCGCTGTCTCTGGCAAATTTCAGTAATATGCGGCACAGCCTTCAAATATTCCTCCACCCTCAATACTCAACAGAAAGACGATCTGCTTCGCTGTGCTGTCAAACAAAATTTATTCAGCCTATAAAACAGTTGTTTATGCTTAAGGAGGAGTCAGACTTCCTCCTCATACTAAAAAAAAAAAAAAAGTCCCGCACCATCAGCTATCTTCCAATCCAGCAGAGAGTCTCTTAAGTGGAGCTTAACTTTGAAAGACACATCTGGAAGGAGAACTTGATAAATTGGGTAAGTGTTAACAACCGATTCTTGAAATTTGCGACTATTGCTCGTTTTCTTTTTTTTTTTTTTTTTTCCTCGGAGAGAGCTTAGTGCACGTTATACACAAACAGGAAGACTAGTTTCCTGTAACTGTTGCCACAAGCCTCTAAATCATATTAAGTATGTATTAACACATTATGTACGGTCTTGTTTGATACCATTTGTTCAACTCTGTCCTTGTGAACATCAAGACTTCTTGTGAAATGAGCAACAATCCACCCCATGAAGTAATCGGCATGTGTTTGAGACCTTTCAAAGCTGGTTTGTGGCACTCCGAGGAAGGAGAAGTATTGTCGATAAATTGTAAAATGTCTGTAGTTTAGTTGTTGCTTTAGTTCTTTGGAGAGTGAACTTATGGAATAATTAGCCATGTACATTTAAGGGTATATGTTTGGTAAATCTTCAATCCATCAAAAAACAAGAGGAACACAAGTTTTTTTTTTTTTTTTGTATTAAGACTGAATTTTTTTCATTTTCCTATTCCACAGGCTGAAAGAACTCCAACATGCTTGAACAAGTGATGCCATATAAGCCAAAAAACCTGGCAGAAGACTTGATCTTATGTGCTGAATTAAGACAAAAGGGAAGCAAGGTTTCAGCCAAGCGTTTGGCTAAAGAAAAGAAGGGCACATACCCCCAAACAGGAACCCCTGCTGAATGCAGCGTTTGGTGGATGCAGTTCAAAGAGGGTAAAAAGAAGAACAAAATGGCGATGGTAGTCATGGCTTCTCACTATAACCACGTAGTCAAGCTACTGGACATGCAGCAAAGTGAAGTGTTACAGCTCAAGGCTAAAACAAAGTCTCAAGAAGAGATCAAATTACTGAAGCTGAAACTCCAGCAACGGGACAAAGAAATCATGCAACTAAATCATGAGAGGTTTATCAATTCCAATAAAGTGTTACAACTCGAGTCTAAAACAACGTCTCACAAGGAAGAGATCAAATTACTGAAGCTGAAACTCCAGCAACGGGACGAAGAAATCATGCAACTAAATCATGAGAGGTTTATCAATTCCAATAAAGTGTTACAACTCGAGTCTAAAACAACGTCTCACAAGGAAGAGATCAAATTACTGAAGCTGAAACTCCAGCAACGGGACGAAGAAATCACGCAACTAAATCATGAGAGGTTTAACAATTCCAATAAAGTGTTCAAACTCGAGTCTAAAACAACGTCTCACAAGGAAGAGATTAAATCGCTGAAGCTGAAACTCCAGGAGTGGCGAGAAGAATGCGTGCAACTAAATTATGAGATGTCTAAAAATTCTAGTAAAGTGTTACAGCTCAAGTCTGAGACAAACTCTCTAAAGGAAGAGATCACCTCAATAAAGCTGAGAGCCCAGGAACAGAACGCAGAAAATGAGCAACTGAAAAACAAGCTTGCTAATTACAATCCTTCCTCTGATGACTTCAAAAATTCCTTACGACTTCCAGTACCTGTGACTCGCAGTGCAACCTGGCAGAGATCAATTCCTGCTCTCCTTATAGAACTTCCAGACTTGCAGTATGACAACTCCAACTACGAGTTCTGGACCAAGATAAAGAGTTGGCTCCTCAAAGGAGAAGTGGATCCCAAATGTGTCTTTAAACTTGTAAAAATGAAATGCCCTCTAAAAGCTTGGCAGGCAATAGAAGAGAACTTCGACAACAGAGACCTGACTGAGATGGCCTTTTCTAAGCCAGCAGTGATGGGCAGTCTGTTGGAGAAGCTCTGGAAGTGTGTATCAGAAGCTCTAGGGCCAGGTACCAAATTGTTTGCGCGGTACTACTACCGGAGGCAAGAAGTTGGTGAAACATTCGAAGAGTATTTTCAAGAGAAGTTCAGGCTGTATTGCTCCTATGGGGTGTACAACACAGAGCCGAACAAGAACGACCAACATTTTCTCTGTAATGTCATAGAGAAAGCGTCAAAGAGCTATCAGGCCTTAGAGTCGCAGTGCCCCAAAAGCTACACTGATTTGCTGACCAAGGCCATGTTTATTGACCGGATGCTAACGACAGCTGAATTTAACAACGAGTGCTTGAACTGCGGAAGGAAAGGCCACACTAAAGCTCAGTGCAGAAGACCGGGAGGGGACGCAGAGGTCGGTCCTAACCAGTGCTTTACATGTGGGAGGTTCGGTCACTGGGCCAGGAACTGCTGGACTTAGTCTATCAGCAAGTGATCAGGAATGTTGGGAAGGTTAAAAACTTGATCACAAGTGTGTCAGATAGCATATGATCCATGTTAAACTACCATTCCGGCAATTTTCGATCCCTTGTTCACTTGAAAATCCACTTAAAAGTTGAGTTTCTGTCACCCATAGCATCATATGCCATATACTGTACTCTTGTATAAAGCAACGTTAATGTCACCTACATATAACGTTACGTTTTCTGTTTTTTACTTTGTTAGACAAACTAGTAGGGTTATAAACTGTATAAATTTTAGAAAGAAAATCAAGTATTAGGTAACTGACATCCACTCTACCTGCCATAGCAACTTAATTATAAAGTTTCTCGTCTTTCTTTAGTTTTTAAACTGGTTATTTAACTTTATTTTACTATTATTAAGCCTTTGTCCTGTCAGATTTTGGTTTTAGGGTTGAAGTACACTATGACTACTTTACCAAATGAACGGTTAGTAATTTTTAATGGATTTAATGGTACACTGAAATCTGTATCGGCTCTTGATACACTGATTACATCTACGAAACTATAAGATACAGAGTAAAAAAATTTTATGTTGACCTTTGGGTCTCTTGTGTATTTAGCGCATTGCAAATAAAGACTTTGCTCTCAGCTCAGCTTGTTTTCTTTTGTGAACTTCTATTCTCTTGGATTCTGCTTCCTCCAACATGCCTGGTTTGATATTTATTACCGATATTTTAGTTCAATCCATATTTATACACTATGTTGCTGTGCATGAGTATGGATTCATCATATTAAAAACAATAAAGTATGACTTTGTGTAAAACATACATACACCAACAGAGAAGGGGGTTATAATGAAATCAAGGTTGCCAGATTGACTGAACTGTTCCTATTCCTTTCTAATTGACTATAATATATATATCCATATCCGAACTTGGGTGGCACAATCTGGCAACCCTGGTAGAAATGCACACTTTCTACTGGTTACAACTACTGGTTGTATGCACATACAATACATTATGGACTTTCTTTAAAAAAAAAAAAAAAAAATGAAATGTTAACCTGCATCATCCAGTGAAGGTTTCTGGAGTAAATATAAACATCTGAATACACGATTAAATATAATGTGATGAGTAATTAAATTTCTAATTGTGTATTTGAATTTCTCCAGTTCATTGTGTGATTTAATTGAACAATTACCTGAACTTTACACACCACACATGACTTTATTTATTTTTTTTTTTAGATAGGATGTAAGTAATTAATTTGGATTTTCTGCTACCATAAATTCACAGAAATCATGTTAAAGCATGAAACCCAATAACAATGAGGTTAGATACTTAAAACGCTAGTTTGGCATAGTTGAGCAACTACGTCTGGTCGGGTTGCGCTTGCGCGTGCACGGACACACACACACACACACACACACACACAGTTTTAAAAGTGACATGAAATACAGGGGATGAGTGTTTGTTAAATGGAGGTAATATGAATGCAGCCATCATCACATACACTCAAACAAACACACAGCTGAGTACACATATATATGAACTGAAGGGGAAGGGAGGAGTCATTAATAAGACTCATCCAGTTCTGCTAGAACTCTACATTTATTTCAGTCATGTGAGCCTTGACATTAGGTGCATATGCTGTGTCCTGACAGAAAATTAAAAAAAATACACAATCGCACATGTGAGTTTTTATTAACAGCATGGGAGTGTAGGAATAAAGGATTAGGGCCTGTTTTTAGAAACTAACTGTCATGACTACCCTTCTCTTTAAAGCCTTAATTTCACAACAGTGGTTTTCAATCAATGGAAACGTGTGTGTGTGTGTGTGTGTGTGTGTGTGTGTGTGTGTGTGTGTGTGTGTGTGTGCGCTCTCACCATTGTTGTTCCTGATGGAGTCGAGCTGATCTTCAGTCAGACAACCACAGTCGTCATCTTGAGACCACTTCTTATTTGTGTTGACCTCTGAGCTGGCCATGATGCTACTGACCTTCTCACACACACACACACACACACACACACACACACTTTAAACTTTAATCTTTCATGAAGTTTGTCACAAAGACTTTTTTTTTGACAGCAAAAATAAATACCCCCCCTTTGGCCCCACTGTAAGAACCCAAGCACTATTGGTGTTCAAAAATATATAGCTGATGGTTGGGTGGAGAAAGGTATCGGGAGTTCTGTGTGACAGAAGAATATCAGCGAGAATCAAGGGGAAGGTGTAGGAGACAGTGGTGAGACCGGCCATGCTGTATGGTTTAGAGACAGTGTCACTGAGGAAGAGGCAGGAGTCAGAGCTAGAG
>CM074971.1:14376613-14392441 GCA_037577455.1 Pangasius macronema | reverse complement strand
AAGAAGAAGAAGAAGAAGCAAGATCATATTTAAAGATATAGTCAGCACTTTTGGCAGACATTAGCTGGAGCTAGCTGTTTTGAAACTCAGAATTAAAACAAATACAGCCCCTCCCCTCAAACCAGTGCTCCCTCCAAACATGATGTGCATCAATCACGTCATGTTTCGTCAACTTGGCAAGAACCTCTGAATGCTTGCGCAAGATGGGAAAAATCTTCTGGATTAACAGGCAGACGTATTCTTGTCGGTATGATGTTGGTCGTCCACATGATCCTATGTAGATATTTGATTAGCATGTTGCTCTATTGTGCCTACCTGAAGACCAGCGTGCAGTTTTGCCAGTCGAAGGGGAAATAGGTGATCTCTATAGCGCAGGTGCTGCGGTAGATGGCTGGGGGCAGCCAGTACATGGACCCATCACTGTTGATTAACACATTGGCATAGTATGCTACATCAAATTTTCCATCAATGCTACAGAGAAAAGGAGAGAGGGGAAAGAAGGGTGAAAAGATTGGTAAAAGGCATTCTGAAACATTAAAACTTTTAATATCAGGATTTTTTTTTTTATTAAATAAAGGACTCATGGGAAGAATCAGAGGACGGTCTTACTTGTTCTCCAGTACTATATCCGGCAGCCACACAGTGGTGCAGGGCACACGGATAATGTCGATGCCGTAGTACTCCGAGGCGTTCCACGCCAGGCGATAGTCACTCCATTGCTGGAGATGCGAGAGTTGGGAAAAAGAGATACATAAAAATAACACGAACTCTTACAATGAAAAAGACAGACATGAGAATAAATCAAAAGCGGTAAAGCAAAATAGACATCACAGAGTTAAAGTAGACATTACAGGGGATTACTGCTTAAAAAGAAATATTATAAATATTGGTTTCCATGGTTTCCATCCATTCTTAAGTAACACATCCAGGACATTAGCTTATAATTGTATTTAGCTTATAAGATATACACATTCTTTTTTTTTCCTTCAACATAATCTCGGTATATTACATCTGATCACTATGTACAAGAATGATCCAACATGATTCCCAGAACTGATAAGAGACTGAAAAACAGATTTTAATACTGAATATCTAAGGGCAGCTGTTCAATTCTTTCAATAAATGCTAATGTGAAACATTATTATTATTATTATGATTATTATTATTGGAATTATGAATTCTTCAGGCTAAGCTATTAGTAAATGTAGCTCTATAGTATGCATCCTTTTAGAGATTGGATACTTTTTTATTTACATTTGCAATATTTTGATAATTTCTATATATTGTGCAGCCCTAATTTCTACCTAGACAACCCTGAATGTTGGTCTTCATGAACCCCTAGAAAACCATCAAACACTCATAAGAACTGATAGCATTGCAACTAGAATTGATAATGAAATTGCATCATTTTAATTTATATATATTTAATAATGATAATAAGTTAAAGTATACATTGTGATATACTATACATACATATGGGAAAAAAAACATAAATACCAATAACAATCTTTATAAACCATTTTTTAAGCATTAAGAGGAAACATGGACTCTAGGTAAATTACCAGTAGTTCAGAGGAGGCTACATTTCCTTTATAACGTTATCATCATTGTCTAGTTCAAATGACACTGATCAAGGGAAAATTTTGGGACATGCTCAGAGTGTTCAGAGGTTACAGCAGAAGTCAGAGATTGGGACTAGCCCAACACATCTGCCTGATTACTCACGATCTCAATCCATACATTGGTGGTCAGAGTCTCCTCTTTCTCGTTCTGTCGAAAATCGAAGCAAAACCAATATGAATTGCTCGTAAATAAAATTAAAACCAACAACATTTCCAACAGCTTGATTTGTTTGGTAATCTTCAGTAAGAATGCTTTGAAATTTTGGGGGAAATTTTCCTCACGTTCTGGAAGCTGTCAATAAAAGCAAAGAATGCGCACCAATTGTGCCTGTCAATCATTTGTCCTAATATTTTCAGAAAGTTAATTCAAATATCCTGGAAAGCTGTATTTGCTTGGAATCTGAGCCAACGCCTGCTAAAAACTGCTGACTATACCTTTACCTACTGCAAAGCTGCAAAGCGTGTGGTTCATTGGTACACACGTAGTATGAAATGTGAAGTAAATGTGACAGCAGCCATCTTGTTAATGTATAACACACTGTCTATTGTTGTTGTTGCTGTTATTATTATTATTATTAATATGAAGAAGAGGTAATCGAGGTTGTTACCAGGGAGATGAGGTTGGTGAGGGTGAGTTTGACCTGAACGTCCACCTTGTCATCCGCGTGCCTCGCTGGCCGGATGTTCTTATTGTAGTTCTTAAAAATAGCTGCTATGAGCTGAGACTCTTCATTTCCACTGACTGGAGACACAGAGAGAGAGAGAGAGAGAGAGAGAGAGAGAGTTGAATTTCTACTGTTTACTAAACCACAGCTCTGTTGAATTCTGGATTCTGATTGGTCAGATGTTGTTGACAAGAGTGTAGCTGCAAATCACAGGTTTATATTAAAGTGCTCATTCGAATACATTATTCTTTCTACAGTAACAATTTGCACCAGGTGAATACTCCACTTGTTATGGTGAAGTTTTCTCTAAGGACATGTTTATTTTGCATTTATGGAAGGAGTCTCCAGGGTCAGAGCTTCATAACAGAGGGAAAATAGAGACTCGTTGAATTGAACGTGCATATCCTGTGCTAAAACATTAAATGCAACTACAAATGGATGAAATGTATGATGTGGCGTTCTTAAATAAATACAAAGCCGTGACACTGGCAAATTGCTGTGGTGTAAGAACAATAAAATATGTCAGAATGTCCAGTTATTGGAAAATAATTCACTTTGGCATGGTGAGAGTCATTGTAGCACCTCATCATTTATTATTTTCCTGTAACAGCATGCACCAAGTGATGTTACATAGTGAACATCCAAAACTAAACCAGTAGCAAAGGATATAGCTGGAGAGCCAAAATGATCTAAAATAGAGATGATCTAAAAGAGATTCTTCCCATTCTAGGACTCTCTCCAACCCATCAGAGATTTACAATACCTGCAAGTGTGACAACTGCTCAGCATGTGACTGTTACCGTGGTTAGAGATTTTGGCCCAAGTGGACCAGAGGCAAGAAAATAGAAGAGAAAGTAGATGCAAGTAGTGAGGTTAGAGAGAGAGAGAGAGAGAGAGAGAGGAAGACAGGACACTACAGATATGAGCTGCATCCAAAAATCCACACCTACCTTGCACTACCGTATTCACAAGCGCAGCCACAACCAAACAAGTCCAAATCGACTGGGCCTCCATCGCCACACTCGGTTGACTGCCACCCTCGATGCGTCTCAGCGAGACCTCGTAAGAAAGAAACACCAAGAGCACTTCTGTCTGAGTGGCTCCTTGCCCTTCCTGAGCTTCAGCTGTTGTTGAGTTCGGCTCGGGTTACACTCCCACACTTGGCACAGCTCTTAAAGTCAGCCCCCTGGTTTGGCCCCTCTTCATCGGGGCCATCATTAGAATGAGTCTTGGATCGTTATTTCCCACTTGGTTTAGACTTAAAAGTGATAGTAGCGATAATTTAGAAATATGTTAACATATATGATAACATTATAGTGCTAATAATAAACTTAGGGTAGTAATATGTAATATTTACGTTAGATATACAGTATTTGCATTAAAATGCCGCTATAATAATCCGATATATACACAGTGTTAAAGCGTGACAAAGTTTCCAAAAAGTTCCTGTTACCGCAGATTCCTTTGTAAAGAATCAGAACAGATTTACCCGATAGAGTGGAGAGCTGGCTGCAAGGCTCTTGTCCTTTTTACCCCACTATGATATAAATAACCAGCACTTGACTGCCAGGGTCAATGGCACTGGAAGTGTGTGTGTGTGTGTGTGTGTGTGTCTATATAATTTTTAAGCTTTGTCAATGTGCAGAGAAAATGGTGACTTATCCTACCAACATTGTTCTAAAGGCAATTAAGTTCAATAATAATAATAATAATAATAATAATAATAATAATAATAATAATGCAGTTTATACAAACATAAAAAGCTCATAATCAGACGTGTTACGAATTAGATACAGTCTTAATAGGCTACTAATAACAGAATAATAAGATTCAAAATAGATTCAAAATATGTACACTTGAAACTGATTACAGTTAAGTTCCCTTAACAATGTGCTTTTTAAGTTTTTAGAATATCTTTCATGTAAGCTGTAAAAAACTTGGGGGCGTGCTGTTGTAGGAAAATAAACAACGACAGGGTGGTGTGACGTAGCCCGACTCACATCAGATTTTTTTTCTTAGAACAGTATAACAAAAGCAGTTGAGAAATGTAGCACTAGTGAATCCCAGATCTGATACTCTTGTTCATTCAGAACTACTGATTGTCCTGTTATCAGAGGCAAACACCTTATCATTTAGGTGTAATTTATCAGTGGCAGTGATCCATAAGTAGATACCAGAAGTATTAATTCCATAAGTAGTGCAATGGCCTGAGTATAATGGGGTTAAGGGTCTGAAAGGGCATTCATCCAGACTGCAGAGTTACTCTCTACCAGTCTACCAGTATTATTGAACTCGCTGCTCTGTATATTGTCAAATCAACATACACAAATGGTGAGTAGTCGAGACATGTATTTTACTAGGGAAGAGATCACTCATGAAAAGAATACTGTGAAGCCGGACGTGGAGTTTCCGGTTACTCTTCCGTAGCATGTCTCAGTTTCCACTAGTATTTTTAGAGAGCTGTAGATGGAGATGTTAGGAATCCATGTAGCGCTCCAGTTAGATCTAATGACACTTGGATAGAGTAGCCAAGGAAATGTCAGATGATCAACAGCTGTGTCTTTCGGCTTGTCCACTGTCCTTAGGGAACGTAATAACAGAAACGTGATGCTTATTGTTACGTATTTGGATGTTTTTGCTTCTCTGGTTTCCTGCCACCTCCCAAAAAATCCTCTCTTTATCCCAGACTTCCAATCAGAATCATTAATTCAACAGCACTCTGGTATAATGAGAATTAATCTGGTATAAAGTCTAATACAAGACTCTGAATGTTGGTATTTCATTTCGTCATTGATTTTTACATTTACCAGAATCCAAACATCAAGCTGGCTAGGCGAAGATCAAGGTCCAAAGGTGGCTTCCTGGTGGTGCTAGACCATTTACAATATAAGCAAACTAAATGGAGGTCTCAAAAATATTACTGGTTCACTTTCTTATTGAATCTGGATTTACCAAAAAACAGCAACTGCTGCTCCAGTTATTCTTTGTTGTCTTTTTTTTTTTGACTTTTGCATATGTTGTTTGAATTCAAGGGGCATGTTCACCCTGGTGAGTATCACAATGACACTACATATCACTGGCCTCTTGGGTCACTAAGCGCTTGACTTGTTCATGACATATCAGGAAAATATGACATAATACTTGTCAGTGAGCTCTTACCCAGGTGATTCAGAGTAAGAGTATTTGCAGTCGTGTGCACTAAATGGGGTTGCTGTAGGACATTGCCTTATAAGCAACAATTGGTTACACATAACTAATCTATGGACCCACAGACTGAACAACCCAACACGAGAGAGCGAAAGAGTCCGTAAAACACTTGAAGTCCACAAACTGTGAAGAGAAGTAAGAAGAGCAGAACCAGGACGCTATAATACCAAATAAATACTTTTTTTTTCTCCAGCTATCTCCAGCTGTGGGCTTTATTAATGTTCAACCACAGCATACAAGAAGACCAGACAAAAGTAAAAGAAGGAAAGATATAGGAACCGATGAAAAGCTCAATATGTGGTTTTGGAAAGCCAAAGATCTAGTGCTCGCAAGCATGGGAAGTATGGACCACCCTGTGAACATGTGTGTATAGAAGAAAATATTGGAGAGGAGAAGGTAAATAGCAGGGGAGTATGGGAACGAGAGGAAGGGCCACCTTGGCTGTCATCTTCATCGCCATCTTTCTTTCCTCTCTATGGCTCTGTAAGTAACTTTCTCATGGTGTCATCGTGTTAAAATGATTCCAGGATTAATCCATACCTCGATAGCACAAGCATTTCATTTTATCATTTAATCAAGGTCTCACTGATAGCATAATAATAACGATGTTGGACAAACTAGTACTAGACACACATGTAAAGGCTGACAGACAAGTGCATTCGTGATTTCTATTTTTTAAGTCTTTCAAGTCTGTAACGCTGAAGTTCACTGAATGCTGCATGTGTTTCTTCCAAATACCAAAGATTGTGAACAGAAAAGCTGTAACCCAACAATAACAATGCTAAATACAATGCCCCCCCCCACACACACACACACTTCATAACTTTCTTTTCAAATTTTTCACTGCAAACATAAGGAAAGTTTTCTAATAAAAGTCTCTTCTGTTTTGTTAAAGGTGCAATACGTAATAATTGAAAGTGTCCCTACATGGCTAATAATCATATAATTTTAAAGATACCATGGAGCCAAACATGTTTTACAATATTACTAAGCAATAGAAGTCATTAGTTGACTAAATTAAGGATGCTGTTTTACATTTTTCTGGCCCGGAAATAAGTACCGCCCCAAATCGAAGCAAAGCTGCTCCCGCAAAGGCAACAAAGAGGTTGGGGTCAGTTGCAGTATGGTGCAGTCAATGTTCTTACTGCAGTTGCAATTCATCTCACAGCCAGCAGAGGGCTCTAAAAAGAATACATTTCTTTAACTGTCATGCGTATATTGACCTTAGATCAGACATGTTTTAAATTTTCTGAGAAAGACCCTGCTGTGTTTCCTGTAGTATACTGCAGTGTGGAAACAACTGGTGCCCTGCTTTGACTGTTTATTATAACAGATGATGATCATATAAATGATGTTTATGTCACAGATTAGAAATGCTTGATTTTTCATTTTGGTTCATTCTGAACAGAAATGATATTTTTTACATTCTTGCTCCAGCATTCCAGATGCCCCCCTTTAGTTATAGGAAATTGGAAAACTATTGTGATATATGACTGAGAAGTCATAATATTTAACTATATGGCATCTGTCCTCATTGTTTGGCTTATAAAATAGCACTTGATCCAGCACATCTTATTTATATTACCCACTTAATTCTGTCTTAATTGTGACAGTTATTTGTCTGGTGGACCACACATTCACGCAGAAGCTTGGGACTGGCAAACCAAGGCGAGCTCATTCTTTGCTATGATTAATCCTATGCTGCCTGTAATATACCTGTATATGATGTCATTTTATTACTGGGAAAGTTTACCTAAGCTTCCAGAACTTGTTGGTACGCAAACTGCTGCAATTTTCTTTTACTCTAGCCTTTTTTTTTTTTTTTAATAGATGGTGGTTTGGATCATTACTGGGACTACTGCCTACAGGGTTCCATTAAGAAAGATCAGGTATGTCTATTGCTGTGAATCAAATACCTACACCATAAGAGAGACTCAGAACTCTCACTTTCTCCACTTTATTACTTGCTCTTTGACCTATTGCACTTACTTCCTTAGTATATCAGTTTGTACGGGAGTAACACCTCATCAGAAGTCATCACACCTCCGGTAGAGGTGTGTCCAGGACAGAAATTCCAGTTTGCTTATTTGCTGATGCATCTACAGGCTGCGCCTGTCTCAACCAATGATGTTTTGCTAAAGCCGTACTTAGCCAGCTGGGATGAGCTTATCAAGTAAGAAAGCACATAATACAAGTTAGAAAGCAAATACAATCTTTTTTAAAATAAGAGAGAGAGAGACAGAGGGTTAACTTGGTTCTTCAGATTCCTTATAGGTTCTTTGATAAGTTCAGAGTTCTTAGCTTCCTAAAGGGGTTCTACTTGACACATTAGACAAATGATCTGTTATAGGTTTCGTCAGGTACCTTGGGAGATTTTGGTTAGTTAAGACTCCTTAGCTTGAAGCCCTCTCTAAAGAAAGCCTCTGGTATAGAATTCTTCCAGTTTCTCAAAAATTCTTCGGCTAGTTAAGGCTTGTTAGCTTGCTACAGAGCTTCTACTTAGAACTCTCTCTAGAGGAAGTCTCTGTTATAGAGTCCTTCATGTTTCTCAGGCATTATTTGCCTAGTTAAGAATTATTAGCTTCCTAAATAGGTTCTACTTGAAACCCTCTCTAGAGAAACTCTCTGTTATTGGGTTCTTCAGGTTCCTCAAATGTTCTTTGACCAGTTAAGAAGTCTTAGCTTCCTAAAAAACATTCTTAGGAGAAACTCTTAGTTATACAGTTCCACACAAAACTTTAAGGGTTGCCCCAGAGGTATCGACCAAAACTTTGTGTAGGACAAACAGTAGAACACTGGAATACTAATTAGTCGCAGCGTGTACCAAACAACAATCACACCAAATGTTTTTTTTTTTTTTAATTTTTCTTTACAAGGTCCAATTTTTGAAAGACGTTTTCATTGTTTTTCTCTGAACTGTTGGTCTTTGCTTTTAGGTTCATGGAGACCTTGGGACCAATGGTGGGTATAATCTCCCAAGAAATTGAGTCAAAGACCTCCATTATCCGCAAGCTTGCCAAAAAAGAGGAGGAGAAAAGAAATCAGCAAGCACAAGACCCAGCCTTACATGGTGCATATGTTTCAGTGCGCTCCATGATTGTGTCAGAGCTGGAGCAGGGTTTAGTGAATTTTGGTCAGTTGACGGAATCGGGTTGCAGGACTCTTCTGCGCCTCCATCGTGCTCTACTCTGGTTGCAACTCTTTCTACACAGCCTGGCTGAAGAAAAGAGGGACATGATGGTGCACAGCCCATCCGAGCTCTGTCGAGAAGCTTATCGACTCACACTAGCTCAGCACCACTCATGGTGGGTGAAGAAGGCAGCGGAGCTGGCGTTCGTGGCCATTCCTGACAGAAAGTCCTTCTACAAAATGATGTGTGTGAAGACGCAAACGGAGGCAGCAGCTTCATTGAACAGAGTGGTCAACGCCATACAGAAAGTGTATGACAGGACTCAAGTGGCATTGGAGGAACATGATATGCTAGCACTACCATAAAGACATGGAGTATGCACATACCAGTGATATGATTAGGTGTCCAGTAAGTGCATGCAGTGTTGTTGATACCATATGGAAGCACAGCCCTTTCCTGATGCCATGATGATATAATGGCAAAGCATGCTAGCAACATGCCATAAGGACCCACAGCATGCTAGCAACACCATAAGGATGCACAGCATGCTAACAGTACCATAAGGACACACAGCAGGCTAGCAATACCATGAGGACAAACAGAATGCTAGCAACACCATAAGGGCACAGAGCATGTTAGCAATGGCATAAGGAGCCAAGGCATGCTAGCATACTCCTTATAGTGTTACTAGCATCCTGTTTGTTCTTATGGTATGTCTAGCCTGCTTTATGACTTTATGGTATTGTTACCATGCTGTGGTGCTAGTGATAATGTAAGGAAGTACAATGTGCTAGCAATACCATAAGCATGCCTAGCATGCTATTTATGATTAATAAAGGAAATGCAGAATGCTAGCAATTCCATAAGGACACATGAAAGTTAAACGAAGTTCAGAGGGAAAACGCTGCCATGTGCGCATGTAATTGGCCCACATTAAGATCAAGGCTCTGAGTCAGTGTGTAGTAAATATCTGGCAGACACTTTTTGCAGGTCATAATTTTGGCAGGTGTGGTGTTATTTTTAAAAATTAGGTCACTGTTTTATCATATCAGGGTTTACGACACACTGATACTTGGCCTTAGTGATTTCACAGACAGACAGATACACACAGAGAAACACTATCAAAAGGTATCACCATTCTGTTGGTACCTGTCTCGAACAAGTACCAAAGACCATACAACTGCAATCATTGGACCAACGGGCAACTGCAAAATGCAGTTCCAGTTTTAGTGTGCTGAACGTTTATAGTACAGGTGTGCACTGGGATGAGATCCTGTGAGACCCAACAAACAAGTCATGTGGGTGGGAACATGTGGGGTCAGTTGTGAAGCATGCAGGACGGAGAAAGGTCATGTTCATTAATATGGTAGCATACTGGGTGTTAACAACATGCATTTACCATGATTATTCATCTTCAATAAATGCTTTTCCTAGTAATAATTTAAGATCAAGTGCAAACAAAAATATTAACTGCAGGAGTGGGCGGGGTTAGTCAGAACTCTAGAGATCAACATTTATTGAGGCCATGAGTTATGTTTTTTGAGATCTACATGTATTTTGTGGTCCTGAATGACTTAATTCATGGCAACTATTATAATGATGAGACAGGGAACTCAATTGAATTGGACCATTGTGGCCACATGAAGCTAAGCGTGGAGATAATATTCCATTTTACTTTTGTTGCCACAAAGCTGGAAGCACACAGTTGCCTAGAATGTAATTGTATCTTCCCTTCTTTTCCTTCCCTTGAACTAAGGGGCCCAAACTTGTTCTAGCATGACAATGCCCCCGTGCACAAAGCGAGGTCTATGAAGACATGTTTTGCCAAACTTAGAGTGGAAGAACTCAAGTGTCCCGCACAAAGCCCTGACCTCAACCCCATTGAACACCTTGGGGATGAACTGAAATGCTGACTGCTCCACAAGCCTCCTCACCCAGCATCAGTGCTTGACCTCACTAATGCTCTTGTATCTGAATGAACACAAATCCCCACAGCCACGCTCCAAACTCTAGTGGAGAGCCTTCCCAGAAGAGTGGAGGTTATTATTACAGCAAAGGGGTACTAAATCTGGAATGGGTCGTACAAAAAGCACATATAGGTGTGATGGTCAGGTGTTCACATACTTTTGACCATATTGTGTATTTCATGACCTCAAGGTGCATTAGGGAAGACTAGTGAAAAAGAGTTTTGAGAGGATTGCATCTCGAACAGTCAAGTAGGTGTGTTCAAGAACATTTGGATGACTCCTTGAGCCCGCCCCCTGTTCTGCCTATGTGCACAAAAACTCCGCCCCCAGAACCTGGCTCTATTTCATATTGTAAAGCTGGCCATTCACAGCATTGAGAATTATCTGTCTGTGCTGGGCACTTACTGATTTCAGCCATGTTTTTCTTTCCAAACAGACTGAGATGGGGGGTGGAATGGAGGGGTGTTTGGGGGTGGCTATAAAATGACCAACAAGAGGCCCATGTAAACATCTTTACATTTACAGCATTTGGCAGATGCCCTTATCCAGAGCGACTTACAATTATCTCATTTATGCAACTGAGCAGTTGAGGGTTAAGGGCCTTGTTCAAGGGCCCAGCAGTGGCAGCTTGGCGGTGCTGGGACTTGAACTCTCAACCTTCCGATCAGGTGTCCAACAGCTTAACCACTGAGCTAACACCAACGGATGGATAAATGGATTTTCTCAGCCATATAATACACTTGTGCTGAAGCCATGGCTTGAACCATTATATATTTTTTAATCATTTTCTACATGTTCTACATATTTTCCATTATTTGTACAAAAAACCCAAATAACCGTGTCATCTCACTGCGCACAGCTCTGGCTTCTGGTACTTTGTGTACAGTGGTAGAGCTCGCTGTGGGAGAACTGCACCCATTGACTGTAGAACCTAAACTCTTCCACTAGGAGGTGCAGTTAACTTCACCAAAGAGCGGAACTGCAGTAGAGACCCATGCAGCATGCATCTTAAGCCATCTTCAAGGTGCTCTAGTTCAGGAAGTGATTGAGAACTAAACAGAACATTTATCAAATCAGAAATGTCCTGCTCTAACACATCTACATTTCTAAAGCAGATGTTAAGTACAACACTAATAAAGACACTTTAGTCTGTCACGTGTATTTGAATCTTATGAAGTTTATTTCACAACAGCAAACACAGGCAGGAGTGTTTTATAAATTAAATCTGTATAATGTGTGTAAAGTGTATCATAGTGTTACAGTAAAATCTGACCTGTGAGAGCACTGTGTGTGTGTGTGTGTGTATGTGTATGTGTGTGTATGTGTGTGTTTGTCACCTGCTCATTATAGGTCTATTTTAGACTCCCAAATACCGTTAATGCGCCCTAATCTCTCTCTCTCTCTCTCTCTCTCTGTTATTGTCATTCATACAGAGAGAAAAAGAGAGGAGGGAGATGTAGAAAGAGACAGAGATTACAGTAATGACATATTAAAGTCAGGCTGGATTGAGATTAAATACGTTTTTAAATTATTCTCAGCAAGCAATGTCAGTGTGTGTGTGTGTGTGTGTGTGTGTGTGTGTGTGTGTGTGTGTGTGTGTGTGTGTGTGTGTGTGTTGGAGGTTGCTAAATAGACCCTCTTTCCATCAATGAACTCACTTTTTCACCCTGAGCTATATATTATAGTCAAATGTGCTGTATTAGTTTGCGTATACTATATATGACAAAATACAGAGCACATAGGAGCGTTCGAATTTCCATGTAGCTCTTAAGTTTGCATTTTATTTGGTTAATAATTTCAAGCTTAAAACATTTTTTTTTTTTACATTCCATAGCATTACATTCTTCTTTTTCAAATGAGAAAGCAACAAGAGTAAAAATACACACTGTTTTTTTTTTAACTTTCGAAGAAAAAAAAAATAGCCACACAATCAAACCATGTATTATATATCTGACTTTCAGATGTACATAGAATAATATATCTATCTATCTATCTATTTATCTATCTATCTATCTATCTATCTATCTATCTAGAATGCCTAGAATATACTACATTTCATATTGCTACACTCTGACCAACTCAAAAAGGCAATCTGAAAGATAATATGCCGCATAATATTGCTTTTTCAACGCATCACCTTTGTCCTGGTTGTTTGTTTTGTTAGCTGTGAAATGTCTTCAGTGATCCGGGGGGAAAAGATCAGTTTGTCACTTCGGAAAGCAAAAAAAAAAAAAAATGATGCAGTTGACGAAATCTGATTTTTCTACCAGGAGGTAGTTTTTTTTAAAAAATCGGATTTTTACATTTTAAACATCGTGGCTATGTGTGTTATGTTTCAAACTCTGAAAAGTCATACCTATGTCTGAATTTGTTATGTAGCTTTCACTTTTTTTCATAATATGCCAACAAGGATGGCTGTGACAGACACGGTTAATGATATGCGATACGAAACCTGTGGCTCATGAATATTTATGATTTGGACCCCTGCGGTCTGAAAGATCAGCTATCCACTGCATTATCAAATATGCAGCAGAGAGAGAGAGAGAGAGAGAGAGAGAGAGAGAGAGAGAGAGAGAGAGAGAGACCACAGGAATTGCCTCCAGCACACAAGCTCACACACACACACACACACACACACACACACACACACACACACACACACAATTACAGCAATAAGGAATGGCTAGAAATACAGGAGGGAGAATGGCAGGGTGGGAACAAAAGGAAAAACAAAGGTAAACAAAAAAAGGTGCTAAGCAGCACTTTGAAAACACACACACACAAACACACACACACACACACACACACACACACACACACACACACACACACACACATACACACACACACACACACACACACACACACACACACACACACACACACACACACACACACATACACACACACACAATGTGGTTAGTATGTTCCAAAGTAAGAGACATCAAGAAGTGTACAAAGAAAGAATGAAATAAAATAGAGATCAAGAAACGAACAAAGAAAGAAAAATCCAGAAAAGGAAGGAAAGAAAGAAAGAAAGAAAGAAAGAAAGAAAGAAAGAAAGATCATTTGATATGAAAAAAAGGGAAAAAAAAGGAAAAGGGGGGATGGGATGGAGGGATGACATGCCCTCCCTGCCCCGGTTTATCCAATTAGATTTAACAGATTAAACAGGTAGAGGGAGAGCACACATATCTGCTCTGCTGGAGGACACACTGTGTGTGTGTGTGTGTGTGTGTGTGTGTGTGTGTGTGTGTGTGTGTGTGCGCGTGCGTGTGTGTGTGTGTGCGTCCGTGCCTGCCCCTTAATCAAAGGGCAAAAAGGAGGTAGGACAAAATAGATGGATTTGTCTCATCCCAGGTGAGCATACTGAGAAAAAAAGATAAGTGAAAAAAGATGAGTGCTGATGAGAAACAGATGAGAGTTTTATGTGTTGTGTGTGGAATGATTTCATATTTATGAAAAAAAAAACAAACAAACCCTAAGACACTCCACTTTTCCTACTTTTCTACGATCTCTATCACTCCACTATTAACAGAGAGTGAATGCTCCCAAAAATATATAAGACATAGAACAGAATGAGGATAAAGGACACACACACACACACACACACACACACACACACACACACACACACACACACACACACACACACAAAAATAAACACANTCTCTCTCTCACTCACACACACACACACACACACACACACACACACACACACACACACACACACACACACACACCTTCATTTTCACTCATCAGTCAAACTAGTCCAAGTGCAAATCAATACAAACAACAGCATCCTTTTTTTAAAAATCTACATGAAATACATTATTATACATGCAAAACTATAATATATTACTTATTTATACATTTAGATATATATATAAATAAGCATAAAAAGATACACCTCATGGAAATAAGGCGTGCTGGATGGAGAACGTGTGCGTGACGTCAGCAGTGATGGTCAAGTGAGAGCGAAATTTAGAAAGAGTGTGTGTTTTCTGGATTCTAGCGCTTTTTCGCCCTTTTAGACACGATAGTGATCATTTTGAGCCTAATGTTGCCATCTGGTTACATTTATATTTATATTTATATTTATAACATGTAAAAATACTAACATTGAAAGCAGCCGATACATGAACGATACAATGGCACGTGCTGATATTTTCTGATACATGGGGACGCTTCGGTGGGCCGGTCTCTTGTACCTGTTGGCCAATCAGAGATGAGTATTTTCCACGGCTGGTGTATGTAATGAGGTCAAATCCAGTGGAAAATGTAGCTAGCGTACAGCCGTGTGGGTGAAATGTTCTCTATATGCGTCAGCCATTTTTATATCTATATATATATAAAAACGCCGAGTTACTTATATTACGAAGCGTCACGTTTATTGATATCTGAGGAATTTCAGGGTGGAAGTATACATCGTATACCCTGTAGTTTAGAAAACATACGTATCATTGGTGTGTAAGCGTAGGAGAGAGTTCACACACATACACACTCACATGCAGAAAAAAGGTGTTAACAAGAAAACTACACGCATATTTTTTTTTAGCACCCCCTCGCTCTTGAGTCGTACCGTACGATTTTAATGTCGAGTCACGTGACCTGATTGATCACGACCTTGCCATCTCTCCGTCAAATCCTCACTGCTTTCGATCATAAATGTTTCTTTTACATTATAGTCATGCAGTATAAATATATTTCTCAGATAAAATTGATAATACTTGTAAACACTCAGTGTATATACACACACACACACACATACATACACACACACACACACACACACACACACACAGACACAAACAAATTCGGCTTATTTTTGATGACTTCAGTATCACGTTTGATCATTTGAGAGTGTTGTGTCTGGTGTGTTTTTCTCGGAGCATCCTGTATACGATAAGATTAGAGTGCATGGGGGATGTGTGTATAAAGCAGTTGTATATGTGTATACACAAGAGCGTATAAAGACGGCACAGACTTCCTTCGAATTATTTTCTGGAGTTGATCCTCAGCTTGAACGAGACACGGCCGGCAAACTTATCACGGTCGTTGTTAGCTTGGATGTTGTTGGCGATGATCTTGCACTCCACGTTCACGTCGGTGTTCAGCGTGATGTTCAGGAACTTGACGGCCACCAGAGGCTGCGAGTAGTTCACCTGCGGTGGAGAGCGATGGTTACTGGCTGATCTTTACCGTTACCTACGTGTCTTCTTCTTCTTCTTCTTCTT
>CM074971.1:14341420-14364659 GCA_037577455.1 Pangasius macronema | reverse complement strand
ACCTACAATCCCTGCCGGACCCGAGACTCGAACCCACCACCTTCAGGTTCACCTTCAGGTTACAAGTACGACTCTCAAACCATTAGGCCACGACTGCGAAAGTGTAAAGCTTGAAATGAGTAAAATGTCTTGAAATTTCTTACCTTATATTTGGTTTAATGTAATCCTATAACAGGAAATACTAGATACATTCAAGATATTTTCACTTGCTAAGATGTCTTTATTTATTTATTTATTTATTTATTTTTGTGCAGTGTATTGATTAACACGCTCTGACCAATCAGATTTGAGAATTCGTCAGGGCTGTGGTCAATGTAAATCGTTACTAATAATTTTCGATTCCATGATGGAAAATAAAATCAGATGAATGCTAGTCTATGGGTGAAACTTATTTTCGATCAGTGTGGGTCTCTAATATGTATATCAGCGTTAGATAGCTAAGCCAGCTTGTGCGACGCAACCTTGTTCAATTTCGCTCGATATCATAATAATGACATCATAAGAAAGACTAGGAAAGCCACAAATTAAAAACCAAGCAATGCCTGATTTGGCTGGTAACATTGGGGCATGGTTTCCTTAAGTAAGCCTGTGAGGCAGATCCCAGGTTAGTTTTAAGCCCAAGTAATCAGGACAAACGCTAATGAGGCCAAAAATACCGGCGTTCAGGCTAGAAACAGAATCATTAAAGAGCCTTAGAGAACACGGAGGCTTAAGCAGGAGAAAAAGTCGTAAGGACGACCATTTTGTCTCTGTCTGTATCTGTAACAGGCACACATACACAATACACAAGTCTTACTGGCACTGATGTTAATTTAATGATTCTAGTACAAGGGAATAAAAAAAAAAAAAGCAGTAGCATTATCAGTCATTACCGCAAATTATAGTGTAAAATTATATAGGCAAAGCCGTTTTCTCGCTGCTCTAATTTACTGTAATAGGACACACTCACATGCAACAAGATCTCCTAATAGATCTATAATTAATCCATTTATAATAATTCATTTATACCCTATTTGTGTCTTGAATAATAGTTCAAACCACCCTGCTGGGGAAAAGGGCCTATTAGAGCAGGATTACCTCTTATTCACTCTCATGAAGGCAGAAGACGCCCTCAAAAGTGAATACTGTTCTATAAAGACTCCACAAACTCTAATCTTTTTTTACTTAAATTCAATTGTCGAGCCTTACCAACCCTAAGGCCTTTCTCCTATACAGAGCAGCTAATGACACATCTAAAGCAGTGGCCCTGTTCTAACGTTACAGGCTCCTCCCTGTGAGCCTTGACTGCTGTACAAACCCGTACAAGGTAAACAGCAAAATTCCCAGTGTTGAATTAACACCTATAGTGCAGAGTTGTTCCCAGGTGGACCCAAGAACACTAAGTGCTGATGAGACGCTGGGGATTTGGCTGTGTTTTCATGTGCTTTCATGTTAGCGCTTGAATGAAGGAAGCAGGTGCCAGATATATTAAATGGGAAATACTAGCATGCTAAATACTATGATTTATTGGTAACAAGTACAGCAGCAAGGATTTTTCATGTGAGTCATATTTTGCACTTTCAGAATCAGTCAGAATTTTGACGTTTTTCAAATGCACTGGTTGGCTAGTTAGCTAGCCTGGTTCATATTTGGTATTCAGTTTCCTCCTAGTGTAAAAATGTACATAGCCATTGGTTAGACATGGAAGCCCATTTGTGTCTATGGCGGAATCAGTGATGATTAAAAGTAAGCTGAATTTAGAAAAATAAAGAATTTGGCTACCATCAACCACCAAAACTAATCACACTATTCCATGATGGAATAGTATCATGTTGGGAACTCAGGTATTCCATAATGGAAAAGTATTATGTTGGGAACTCGGGTATTCCATAATGGAATAGTAAAGACGTTGAGAACTAGGGTATTCCATGAAGGAATAGATTTATGTTGGGAACTAGGGTATTCCATGATGGAATAGTAAAGACATTCGGAACTCAGGTATTCCATGATGGAATAATACCACGTTGGGAAGTCGGGTATTCCATAATGGAATAGTAAAGACGTTGAGAACTAGGGTATTCCATGAAGGAATAGATTTATGTTGGGAACTAGGGTATTCCATGATGGAATAGTAAAAATGTGGGAACTCGGGTATTCCATGATGGAATAGTGACACTTTGGGAACTCGGGTATTCCATGATGGAATAGTAGAGACGTTGGGAATTCAGGTATTTCATGATGGAATAATACCACGTTGGGAACTCAGGTATTCCATGATGGAATAGTGACACGTTGGGAACCCGGGTATTCCATGATGGAATAGTAAAAATGTGGGGAACTCGGGTATTCCATGATGGAATAGTAAAAATGTGGGGAACTCGGGTATTCCATGATGGAATAGTGACGCTTTGGGAACTCGGTATTCCATGATGGAATAGTAGAGACGTTGGGAATTCAGGTATTTCATGATGGAATAATACCACGTTGGGAACTCAGGTATTCCATGAAGGAATAGATTTATGATAGGAACTCTGGTATTCCATGATGGAATAGTAAAGACTTTGGGATCTTGGGTATTCCACTATGGAATACTATTACAATGGGAACTAGGGTATTCCATGATGGAATAATGACACGTTGGAAACTAGGGTATTCCATGATGGAATAGTGACACGTTGGAAACTAGGGTATTCCATGATGGAATAGTGAGACGTTGGGAACTAGGGTATTCCATGATGGAATAGATTTATGATGGGAACTCTGGTATTCCATGATGGAATAGTAAAGACGTTGGGATCTCGGGGTATTCCATTATGCAATACTATTACGATGGGAACTCGGGTATCCCATGATGGAATAATAACACGTTGGGAACTCGGGTACCAAAATCGTTTCCATTTTCCCCAGCTTGTGTGTATTGAAAAGGTCGATTAATACCATGATACTGTCAAACCCTGATATTTTTAGACTCGATTATCAAAGTGTAACACCCTCAATAAGGAACGGTGTTACAGCAGTAACGAGGGTGCCAGGAGAAATTTGCTGGGTTTATTTCTTGGAGGGTCCTCCTAGGCTGCAGCTGTCTACTGGGAATTGTCCCTACCTTCCCCCTTCATTTCCAGCCCCCATGCTGATAAGAGATTCCAGTGTAACCCTGCCATTTAATTCAGCACCATGATGATGTGCCATGTAAGCCGGGCTGCGGTAATCTGGACCTAATCCTCAGAGGTCCATGTCTCTGCAGCCCACATGTCTCTGCAGCTCACAATCTGCCTAGTATTAGATATTCCTCAAAAGCATGCTTTTTTGTTTGTTTGTTTGTTTGAAAGACCTCTTGTTGTCAAAGTCCCCAAATGGATAAAGCACAGAGGAAAATAGCAATGCAATGCAAAATTGGAGCAATCTAATCCAGAAAGCTGATGAATCTGATGTTGTTTAGAAATATGAAGCAAGTGTGTAGGTGTAAGATGCATGAGAAGCTTATATAAGGTGTTGAAAGGGTATTAATGGTTGTTGGTGATTCCTACATGGAGGTGATGCGGTTCTTACCCCAGCTGCTGGCGGTCCTCCCGCAGAACTCGCGCGTCCTCGGGTTCCAGATGAACTCTTTCCATCCGCTCTTGTTGCCGTCTTTTGCCATTTTCTTTGCTATTTGATGCAAGAATGATGCAGTCACTGAACTAAAGCCTGAGGTTTAACGCACACACACACACACGCACGCACACACACACCCACACTCACACACACACACACACACACACAGCTATTCAAGCAGAGAAAGGGTTAACCCGACCTGTGCTATTAGATTCCTATCTATGAATCTCACGCAAATGAAAATGACTCTCAAGGCACGTCCGAAGAGATCACAACCTAATAGCTTATTAAAATGAATAAAAAATAAATAAATAAATAAATATAAAAAGAAGAATGAATGGAGGAGGAGGGACGTTCCGCGGCCGGCTGGTTATCTCATCGCAATGCGCATGCGCCGATAGCAGCCCCGGGGCGATCCGCAGAGCGGTGCAGTGCAGGAAAAAAAAAAGTGCCGACACTGCGGTAAGACAAAAAAAAAAGAAAAAAGAAAAAAAAAAACGTCGTCTCTCTGCCTCTCAGCGCTTCACAGCTCGACCCCCCCTCCTCTCAGAGAAGGAAATAAGATCACCCCTCCTGTGAACCGACGCAAAGCCGATTTACCTCCCACTGGCCAATCACAGAGCCGTGCGCCGCGCTGACTCCGCCCCTTAGCGACTAATCACCCGAGTGCATGGCTGTGTTCCAAATGGAGCACTTCTGCATCCTGTATACTGGTTCACTGCAGCTAGTCTGTTCCAAGAGAAGACCCTAAATCTAGCAAGTACATTCATTTCTCACTTGACCTTAACTGAGCAACACCAAGGAAATTTAAAAAAAACAAAAAAAAAAAATCCAGATTTGAAACTTTATCATCACTAATTTAGATCATGTCCGAGTCTAAGGCGGCATGGTGGCGCAGAGGGTTGGGTTGCTTCCTCACAGTTCCAGGATTCCCAGTGCAAGCCTGAGCTCGGGTTACTGTCTGTACAGAGTTTCTCTAAATGATCTCTAAGTGTGGGTCTCCTCTGGGTTCTCTGGTTTCCCCTCACCTACCAAAAACATACTGGGAAGCGGATTGGCGCTGATAAATTACTGTACTAGCTAGGACTTAGTGTTAGCATTGTTACGGTTACAGTGTGTGCACTGTGTGAGATGCTTACTTCCATATCAGCACAGAAGGCTAGAAAAAAGTGTAGCATAATAAATAAAAGCAGCCTATGTGTGTACTATTAATGCCACTGTATCACTGTAATCAATGTATTACTGACAGCTTTATTAATAGATCAGTGGTGCTCATCTGATTGTGACAACATGTCAGAAGGACATGATAATAATGACAATCACTATCTGCCACCTCTAGACAGGCAGGATATTATTGTACAGTGGTATTCAGACCCCTTCACTTTTTGCACATATTATTGTATTATAGATTTAATTGATTAAATTTACTTTTCAGCCCAGGCTAGAATCCTGCTAGTGACCAAGAACCCAATGACCACTTCAGAGCTTGGGAAGTCCTCCAGAGAGATGGGAGAACCCGCTGAAAGGACGAGTGTCTCAGAGCTACATCAATTAGTCCTTTAGGGCAGAGTGACTAGACAGAACCCACTCCTTGACAAAGGGCATTAAGGATTCTGAGGGAAAAAAAAATCATGAGGAAAAAGATTTTCTGGTCGGAAAAAACTGAACACTTGTGGCTGAACTCCAAGTCCTACATCTGGTGAAAACCAGATACTACATATCAACTGGATAATACAATCCCTATGGTGAAGCATGGTGGTGGCAGCATTATGCTATGGTGGTGCATGGGGCGCTCAGTGGCAAGGTGGTCAGAATTGATGAAAGTGTGAATGCAGTGAAATACAGAGAAGAAAACATGTTCCAGAGTGGAGCGAAAGTTCACCTTTCAGTATGACAATGGCCCAAAGCAAACAGCCAAGACAATGCTGGAGTGGACAAGTCTGATAAATGGCCCTGTCAAAATCCCTATTTAGACCCCATAGAATATCCAAAGAAAGACCTGAATATTCGCAGTCCCTCCCCAGCCAATCTGATTGAGTTTAAGAGGATCTGCCAGTAAGAATGGGAGAAACTGCCCAAATCCAGGTGTGCAATGCTTATAGAGACCTACCCAAGAAGACAAGCTGTAATTGCTACCAAAGGTGCTTCTACAAAGTACTGAATATGCATCTAAATGAGAGCTCTCAGATTATTGATTATTTAAAAAATGTGCAAATTTATTACAATTTCTATTAAATCGATAACAATAAAATGTGTAAAAAAAAAATTGAGGGGTCTGAATACTAACTGAAGTCACTGTAAGTGAGAAGACATAGCTGACTTTACCCAGCAGTCTGTGCTTAATTGGAACAGTCTCTGCTATAAACAGCTGTCCCGAAGGTGATCTCTGCGTCTCTGGGTGATGCTAATGGAATACCATAGACATGGCACCCCCTTCTGGTTTAGGGTAGAGTTGCATGAGAACATGGTGAGTTTAGAAGGGAGATCAGTGGCATAACAAATGCACTGTTATTAATGTAAAGCAAAGAGAAAATACAGACATAATATTACAAGACAAAGACATATGAGGTTCATGAGCTTAAGCAGAACGTCTGGTTTCCAATCAAGACGCATCAAGACACAAAACTGTTCGGTTCATCATATAAAATTTATTTCATGACGATATCAATGCAAATATAGCACTACAGTGATTTCCAAGGTACATCGTATCTTACCATATCAATATATTATGGCACTCATAATATGGCCACCATTTAAGTAGACACGCAAAGCCGACAGCTTCTGTAAACTAATTTTATCATTAATTCTACCCCTTCATTGTAATAAATTGTAACTAGATGATTACTTAGTATATTTGAAGTACAAATTGGGCACAGTTTATTCAGACCGAGACACAGCCCAAGCCTTCTCTAAGTTGGAATCCTTTGAGAACTCCTAGCATGCATTGCACCAGCCCTCTACTTCCTCTGTTGTGATTCTGCTTCCTGTTTGACAGAGATTGTACTGATAGTGCCCAGCTGGGTCATGTGGTGATTGTCAACGTCATTGTGGAACAGTCATGAGAGCACCACGGTGACACCACAGTAACANGTAACAACTTGACCGTGCACTCATTGTGGGTGGTATGGTGTTACCACAATTGCCAAAAATGCCATGGTCTCATTAGGAGAACACCATGGTGTAACCACAGTAACACTATGATGACACCACAGTGACTTCATGATGACACAAGGACACTGATAGGGAACTCATCGTGGCCAACTAGGTCATATGGTATTACCATGACTGTCAGAGATGCCAAGGTAACATCATGAGAACACTATGATGACGCCATAGTTACCTCAGGTTGATGAGATACATCATGATGACACCCCAGTGATCACAATAACACCAGGATGACACCACAGTAACCTTTCGGTAATACCATGATGACAGCACAGAAACCTATCAGTATATCACTTGATGTCACTTCAGTAACCTCAAGGTAACACCATGAGACACCACAGTAACCTCTTGGTAACACCAGAATAAAAATATCCGTATACTCAACATGGTCATGTGGCATTACTGTGATTGAACACCATGGTAACATCATTAGAACACCACGATGACACCATAGTAACCTCCCTGTAACACCATGACAATATCAGGGTAAAAAGTGGTCAAATGGTGTTACCAAGATTGACACCATAGCAACATCATGACAAGGCCTTGACGACACCACAAGAACATCACGGTAACTCCATAACCACACCAGAGTGCCACCATAATGACACCATGAAGACGGTAATGGCGTTGACGACGCTGCAATGTGACCTTTCCGTTTCTCAGTAGTGTTGATCAAGTGAAAACTGTACAAGTTGGTGATAACTGTTTAGAAAGAAACAACAAAGTTAAAATACAACCACAAGAAGAACGGGAAAAAAACCACTTGCGTGCCATAGTACAATCACAGAAAGATCTACTCGTCAATAGTTAGGCCAAACTCCGTTCTACTCTGACCTCAAGAACATAAAAAATAGAGGAAAGTCAAATGCAGCAAAAAAAGGAAGAGGTATAATAAGAGAAGTGTTACCAGTAGTGAGGAGTATGACAAACTATTTATAACAGCAGTAGTAATTCAATAGCAGCAAAAGTATTCCAAAATATCCAAACAGTGACCAAACTGGGCTGGTGGTTCCTGTACATAAATAAACAAATCGATTAAAAAAGCAGTAAAAGTAGACCTGTTTAAAGGGACTTGCATAATTCTAGCAGGAGATACGTTATTGTTGTGTCTGTGACCGTGCCTTTAGTAAGAGGGCTTGCATTTCAACGGGCCAAACCATTCGGTACAGTGTAGACAGGTTGCCACAGATAGAACTACTAAATTCCTTTATAAAACAATTAAACACCTTGTACTTTTTATACATCGTATGCTACAGTATACTTGTCGATTACAAGTATGAAAGTGGAAAGAATTGCTACATAATCAATACAGTTTTACATATCTATTTTACAATTTCAAACCCTTGTGTGTTTATTTGAGCACATCATGTGTGGTTTCGCATTTTTGTTGTTTCTGTATTGTGCGGTTAGTTCCAGCATTTTGTTTATTCGTTTGAGGAGCGTGATCGTCCAGGCCACACAGCAAAGGAAAAAAAGTTTATCTTGGTTTACCTCTTAGTGTCTGATATGAATGGCAGAGCCTGTGTGTGTGTGTTCGTGTATGTGTGTGTGTGTGTGTGTGTGTGTGTGTGTGAGTGTGTGTGTAAGTAAGAGTAATTGAACCTTAACCAACCTCAAATGAATCTCTGCAACAATTCCATACGATTGACACCTATGATGATGCTGTCACTGATATGAAGAGGCAATAATACTTTAACTTATGTACATGGATTAGCATATGATACAGAGTCATGGATCCATCTGCAGATCCATCGAGATATAGATTATCCGATCTGATTTAAACACGCAATTGTCGATCTTCACTGCTCTGTGATTTAGGTCTGGCACTCCAGTAAACCTTCTTCACCCTCCTACGGACCAAGAAGCCGTTTAAATAAATAATGACACAAGCACTGATGCCAGACACGGAAAATGACAATGACAACAGATTCATTTACAAAGACTTTCTCAGCCTCCGAATCCAAAATGCCCAAACTGCCCAAACTGCCAAACCGTAACCGAGCAGATCGAAATGAGAGCGTGATTTTCAGCATGGATACACCTGATGTTAAACAATGTCAAAGGAAAAATGTCAGTGTTTTTCAATGCAAGTTCCATCCAACACACCTGTAACAGATCTGATCATCACAGACTATTTTTAATTCCAAACTAAGGGCAGACACTTTAACAATAAAGGTCTTAGTATGAAAATAATAAGAATGATTCCATAAACAGATGTGTTGGATAGAAGTGCAGTGGAAAAACACTGGAGTATTCCTTTAATAGTCCACTAAACAGCTAGCTTCTATTTCCCGCCTGTTATCTTGTTGATTATGTAAGTACGCTAAGCAATGAGACTCTCATCTGGAATTTCATTATTTGACGTCTCCATCACATCAGAGTGGACATCCGTGGAGTTGCTGCTTATTGTGCATGATGTGATGAAGCTCTTTTGTGGGAGTCTGCTCTATGTGAACAGACTCCAGTTATGTTTCCGGAAGCAAATTGCTACAAAAGTCCAAAAGAGCGTGTGGGAATCATCTCTTTCTGGGTTTAACTCTTAGGTAGTATAAACAATCAAGCTGCAACCAGAGACTGGTCACCTTCACGCTCGAGCAATAATATCAACATAACGAGAAACCCAGCAAATAAGCACTCATACGAACTACGCCGGCAATACACACCTCTATACTTTACAATGCGTCTGTGTTTTGATTTAGCAGTGTAAGTATGTATTGGTGTGGGTGTGTGTGTTTGAAATGTACATATTGGTTGTGTGTGAGTGTGTGAATGTGTGTGTGTGTATCTGTGTTTGCTTAAGCAGTGTAATTATGTATTGAGTGCGCGTGAGTGTTTGAATGATACCTTCTGGTCTGTGTAGGTGTGTGTATTTTTTTTTGTTTTGAATTTGACTAGTTGCATTTTAATTCTACGCACACTATGTGCTCGTCTACAGCATTATCGCGTTCTGTTTCATTTTAAGTCTGTCCTGTCCGTATCCACATTCCAGACACACACACACACACACACACACACACACACACACACACACACACACACACACACTTTAGCTTGTTCATTAACAGACTACTTCAGCCTTAAAATCGTTGTCATGATAGCTCATATGCCCAACACTCACACACACACACACACACACACACACACACACACACACACACACATCCCTCTGGAATGTAGAAGCGCCCCGCTGTATTTCCATGTCATCCAGCTGTGTCAAGTATTTCACCATCTTTTCATCCCTCCATCATCCTGGCTGGAGTAATTCTCCATCCGTTCAAGAACATGTATAGAGAGCTCCAAACGTTTGTGTAAGAAGTCCGGTATGTTTTTAAAAGGCTGTAAACTCAGTGTAGTTCTCTTAGTAGTTGCGATGAGGCATGGTAGGTAAAAGAGAGTCTCGACTGAAATGTGTCTCTCCCGTGTGTTTATGTATATATTGTCTTTATATGGCACATAAAACGCTGTGATATTATCGGGGGGGGGGGGGGGGGGGGGGGGGGGGGGGGGGGGGGGGGGGGGGGGGGGGGGGGGGGGGGGGGGGGGGGGGNTTTCTCGACTGAAATGTGTCTCTCCCGTGTGTTTATTTATATATTGTCTTTATATGGCACATAAAACGCTGTGATATTATAACCCCCCCCCCCCCCCCAAAAAAAACAACCCCCCCCAAAAAAAACCCAGAGATATACAATACGAACTCTACATCTTTATAATACACCCGTCTTTTTTCCACATTCACAGGTTCCTCGCCTGTCCAATCTTATTAATAATCCCTCCATCCTCTTTCTCCTCCTTTAAACTTTCTCTCTTGCAGATATTACATGTACACTAATGTGCAATTTATTAGGTACAGCTACATTGTATTTACACTCAGTTGCCATTTCATCATGTACACATACCATGTAGGGGCATTTTGTAGGAATAAAGTTACTAACTGTAGCGTATTTCTGGCTCAATGGATCAGCCTCCGTCTAACCTGTCCATTAATAAAAACCATAGGACGACCAATGAGAAGACGTTATTCGGGTGGTGGATCTTCTCAGGACAGCAGTGACATGTATGATGCAGTAGTACAAGTGTATTAGGCACAGCAGTGTTGTTGGGGTTTGGTGCATAGCAACAGATGGGCTACAGTCAGTAACTGTATATCTACAAAGTTGGGATGAAACCGGATACGAATCTTCAGAATGAACAGATAATGCGTTCTAAACAGATACGAATAGGGGGCACATTATTAGAGTTTTTTTTTTCAGTGCATCAGGACTGGGATCCTGCCAGATTCAACAAAATAGCCATGCTAGCGAGAGGTTTTTGCTTTCACACAGGCATGAGTGAGCAGTCAGATATGAAGCTTGCGGGTCAAACAGAGACCGCGTTTGTAAACGAGTGCATGGTGCTGAGCGATTTTACGGCGTTCATTCATTAATCTTTAATCAGTCCCTGGAAAGGGTCAGAGTGATTTAACGTAGGCTATTAATCTGTTTATACTTTGGTAAACAGAACCAGCTAAATTTGTTTGAAAGTATCATAGGCAGTTACGAACAAAAATTTTACTATTCATATTTAATCTAAAAAAAAGTAAGAATGAAATAAGCCATGCCCAATGAATATAGATCGTTGGAGCACTAAACATATACAGACACACATAGTGGCATTACGTTATACCCCTACATGGGAGTTTTACTTGATAAAGTGTCAGGTGAATGTAGACACAGCTTAGGTGTACCTAATAAAGTGGCACATCAGTGTATGTCAGTCTCTCCAGCTCTCTCTTTGTCAGATAGCCGTGTCCCACACCACGGCCTGCGGTCTCTGGCAGGGCGGCGTGCCGGTCTTACGCGGCTCAGGCGTTTTCCTCCAGCTGGGCAGAATGGGCATGCTGTCCTGCTTGCACAGGCTCTTATCTGGTCGCCGGTGGGCTTTGATCTCCTTACACAGACACCGCTTCCTCTCTATCACCTCCAGCAGCTTGCCGTCGCGCTGGGTGGCTGTGCCTGCAGTGCCTGGGCTGCCTGCTGTGCCGGCGGTGGTGCTGCCCGTGCCTGGCATGGCCTGAGCCTGCGCTGCCAGCTGAGCCAGGTGCTGGAACTGCAGCTGCAGATGGTGCTGCTGGAGCTGCTGCAGGTGGAACTGAGCCTGAGCCTGAGTCAAGGTCTGAGCCTGAGCACGAGCCAGAGAGGGACTGCAGGGCGCCTGAGAGAGAGCGTGCAACTGCAGAGTAAGAGAGAGGGAAAAAGAGTGAGGTTACGTAGATCTAGCTTGTTGGTCTGCCAAAATTATAAGCACTCTCCTGAAATTTCCTGTTAGATGAAAATAATCAACAAGCACATTAATATAATATTGGTCAGATACAGTAGTGGCTGGGCAGACACAAAGAAACTAAGTGAGATGGGCAAAAGAGGAAAGAAAGAAATTAAGAGAGATAAAGGAAATGAAGGAAGAGACAAGGACAGAAAATCTCTCTCTCTCTCTCTCTCTCTCTCTACTACCCCCGTTGTCCGATTTGTCTCTATTTCGATACGTATATTCTTCTCAGGGCAATGATGCAACAATGATGAAAAGGAGTGATGAAAATGATGAAAAAGAGATACAGTGATGAACCAGGGAGGGATAGATAGAGAAAGAGCCGTGTAAAGCCATACAGCTAGTTCGGATAAGTTGAATGAATTGGAACATATTCTTTCTGACTTCAGTGACCTTTTGAACATTTGACCTCATGAGCCATCGCACCGAGTCAGAATTTAAGCACAGTTGAATTCTTGCTGTTTCTCACACAGCCACCAGATGGAGATATTGTACAACCTCCCCCCATCCAACCCCTCCTGCTGCAAGACAGAAGGTCAAATCAGCACACAGTCTGGCTATGCAGCACACACACACACACACACACACACACACACACACAGACACACGCATACAGTCACACACTGCATCTGCGTCAGCATCTGAGCTTCTGCCAAGAGACGGCGGCACATGAAAAACAGGAGAGGAGCAAAAAAAGCATTGAAAAAAGCAGAATTGTAGCCAAGCAGCCAAAACACCAGGTAGAGCTGATGTAGAACTGTACACGCACCCACACATACACATGTATACACACACACACACACACACACACACACACACGCACACACGCATGCACACACCCATCGTGTTCTCTTCAGGCAGATGCCAGGTATCAATGCTAGTTGAGAATAAAAACAACGGAAGCCTACTAGCCATGTCTATGTTTGATCATCTGTATTTACCGTCGGCCTGTTACGCTGCAGACACACCCACACACACTACGCCAACGTCACTACACGCCCTTTCTCTCTGCCTGTATCTCTCTGCTTCTCCCTCTCGCTGCCTGCCTCTTTTTTCTCTCGTTCTCCCTCCCTTCCTATCCCAATGCAGCTCCTGTCTTCCTCTCTGTCTTTCTGTATGCTTCCCTCGTTCGCTCTGGACTCGCTGAACCCACAGCTGCACACCCGCCGCTCGTCTCCTCTGCAGACGCGTTTGGGTGGGGATGCTGGAGAATCAAGAGAATCTCATCCTATACCATCTACTGCGTTTAGCACTCATTACACCGAATGCTGATGCCATATACCATAAATGCCTGGTGTGATGGTGCGATCACACGTGTGATCTGCTGCTCAGCACGGCATCATCATGTATTCCGTGTTTATGTCACGTCTGCTCTATAGACATTTATTAAGGTATAGGTAGGAATTATGTTGAATTCTTAACTCTGACTAGTCAGAAGGTGTAGATTTAAAAAAAAAAAGAAAAATGCAGCTCTGATAGTAATGCTGGCTGTAATGTAAATCACAGGTTTATATTTATATGCTCCTTCTAATGCGTTTTCATTTCCACAGTGACAACTTACACAGGCGCTTACATAGGGGATACTCCACATAAATGGATTTTCACACGTTTTCTGCTAGGTGTAGTTTATTTAGCATTTTTGGAGTCACCGGTGTCAGCTTTTTGTAATACAGGTAAAGCTGTAACTTAATTTTTCTCCAGAGGTCTTCAACACGAACATGATTGGGCTTTGTGGTTTCATCACATGAACTTCAAATGAGAGGCAAAAAAAAGAGGCTTTTTTTGAAAAAAATGATCTATACATGGCTGTGTATAGCTGTGGTTTAATAGGAATAAAACATTTTCACAAAATGTTTTGCCTGCTTATCATATTTCAGGATGGAGGTGAGTAAGAAAGGAAACATGGAAGTCTGTGCTGTTTTAAGGGTGTTTTAATGCCCACCCTATAACAGCATGCCCGTCCATGTTTCCTTTCTTACTCACCACCATCCTGAAATATGATAATCAAGGCAAAACAGTAGGCAAAACATTTTGTGATGTTAACAGTAAGAGCAAAAGTTACCTGATTGAGAGCTTCTCTAGCCGGCAGGCTACTCTGTCTCTGAACATCCCCTCCTGCCTGCCGCACCCCAGATGTGGAGGATGATCTACCCAGCCGGCCAAGCTCTGTTAACACACACACACACACACACACACTTCAGCTTCTTCTCAACAATGTCGTCAACAAATGCACAAACCTGAAACAAGTGGAGTCCTAGTCATCTTGGTACATTACACAAATATTGGGATCGTTCATTACTCGTTATTTTTGGAGTGTGTCCCTCTGGTGGAATGTTCAGCATGTCTACTGTTTCCTGGTCTGCTTTCAAAAAGCTGTGGCAGGTCAATCCTTAAGGCCTAAGTCTACTTTCTGTATGCAATTGGACCAAAGACTGTATTGTCTGTATTAAAATTCACATTTTTTTTCCAAACAAAACTAAAGAACCATTCAAACCATTCAAACTCATTCTAGCACATATAATGGAAGCAACTGCTCACCGTTTAAACATACAGATTTTCATTCAGTTATATTCGGTTCTCTCGATAGGGACAGTTAATACTTATGTAATAAAGTCAAATGACCTCCATTGCGGCAGGCAGGGAAGGTCTGGCACGGCAGGGGCAGTCCTGTGCGGGGCATTACCCTGAAGCCTGGCGGCCCATCCGCCCCCGCTAGACTCTCACTGTGCCCAATTCTTCCCGCTGCCCGCACAGGGATTCCAGAAACGCCTCCAGCCCGGCCACTACCCCCAGCGTCCTCTCTGTCTCTTCTTAGCAGAGCATCAGTACTGCCATTCCAGACGCGGCCTTCTTCTTCTACAGACCGAGAGGAAAGTATACATTACTTTGGTCAGCTTAAGTGTTTTATATTAAAGCAAGGATTGTATGTTTAACAATACAAAAAAATGCAAGTGAATTGCAAACGTCATTCATCATTGGCAGAAGTGGATGTTGTACTAGCATAAACTCTAACCTATGCACCTACACACTTTTTTTTAATTAACCCCCCTCCACACACCCACCCCACATTTTACATATCATCCTCATATGGGGAACCCAGGAATCACCAACTCAGGTGTTGGCTCTGGGAAAATCCTAAAGTGCGCTGTGTTGTGGCTACAGTCCTCCAGGATTATAGTTTGGCACCCCTGCTGTTAATGCTGACACAATTTCTCCTGTCTTCTCTCTCCCTCTCCCTCACGCTGTCCGCAGTGGAGTTTTCATTCTCCTGTTATTATGCAATTTGCGAGTTTATGTACAAAAAGTCACTGCGAAGCAGATATGAAAAAGTATGCAAATTATGCAAAATTTCATGCATGGGGTGAAAAAGTTGGTTACTTTAAAAAGTTACTTTCGATCATTTTAATTACTCATGTTGCTCCTCTCCATAATATCAACATCAGCATTTTAAGGAAACCCATGGTCCATATATGATTTCTGGCATTTGGATGCTTTTGGATGAAAATATACTATCTAAATGCATCCATTTTCTATTTTCTCCCTTGACTTTTCTCTCTCCCTATTTCCATTCTTCCCAGGCATCTTTCTCTGACCCTTGCTTCCTTCATCTTTCTCCCTCTCTATTCTTTCTCTACTACTCCACCCAGTCTCTTACTCTCTGTCTCTCTGCTGCCATGGCTGAAGGACAGCTTCCTGTGCATGGGCCAGTATGCCTGATCATCAGTGAAGCCTAGACCACTCCCGCTGGCATCCCAGGGCAGGAACCCCGCCTTGGCATGTGGGACCTGGGTGCTCCCAGCCTTGGTACTACCCTCTGGCTGCAGGGAGGGCATCGGTGTGCCAGCACGCAGGCTGTCATAGGCTGGAGGCCGACGGAATCCTGCTGATGGGTATGTCCAGAGCAGGGGGCTGTCTGCAGGTGGGGGCTTATAGGCAGGGAGGTGTGTGTGAGGAGTGTGTGAACGCTGAACTGAGCGAGATGGAGGCCTCTGTGATGCTGAGGATGTGGACAGTGTCCCTGATGATGTGGATGAAGACAGTGATGCTGGAGGAAGGCTAGTGGCTGTGGTGGCAGCTGTAGAGGCAGCCATGTCAACCTGGCTGGATGACTGTGTGACTGGCGTGTCTCTCTCTCTGTCTCGATCCCTCTCTCGGTCTCGGTCTCGGTCTCTCTCTCTTTCTCGATCCCTTTCCCTCTCGGCTTTGTCTGACTTCAGCAGAAAACTGACTGACTTGCCCTCTTTGGCCTGTGTCTGAGTTTGCGTTGATGACTGTGAAGTACCCTGTGAGGCCTTACTTGACTCTTTCTCAGGTTTGCGATAATGGTGGTAATGTGAGGGCCGGTGGTGTGGGTGGTGATGGTGATGATGGTGTGAGTATGGTGAGGAAGATTTTGAGGATGGAGGCAAAGGTGTTGAGTGGCTCCGGGCTCGTAGGCCTGGTGCTGGCCCTTCTTTCCTCTCCTTTTCTTTGTCTCCACCTGTTGCTTCCTTTGAAACAGAAGAGCCAATAGTGGGTGGCAGGCTGGCTGGTGATGGGCTGCTGGTGGAGCCCAGCTTGGCAGAGCCACTCTTTGGCGGTGGAAAAGCCAACAGAGGTGGCTTGTGCTGAAGCAAGTTGGGGAAAGGTGCTGGGATCTTACTGGAGCCAATCTCTGACTCTGATTTGGTGCCTGGTAAGAGGAAGGGGGTAGGGGCTCGAGGAGGGTGTGGTGAGGATGAGAGAGGCTGAGGTATAGGTGTGGAAGAGGCAGAGCAGGAAGATGAAGGTAAGGGGGAAGAGTGAGAGATGGAGACAGCAGATTTGGGCTTAGAGGATGGCAAAGGGCAGGAGGGCGAGGAGGACGAGGGCCGAGGGAGTGAAGAAGATGTGGAGGAAGAAGAGACAGAGGAGGATGTGTAGGATTTTGATGACTTGGCACGCTCATGTTTGGGTGGGAGGCGTCGCTGGTGGGCATCATCAGCCACTGGGTACTTCATCTCCTCATAGATAGCTTCCTCGCCTGGATCTGAGTCAGAGTCAGGTGTTGTGGCCGAGGGTGTTGGCACACCAGGTGTCTCTCGGGTGAACACTTGACCCACCATCTCGATGTATACAGGCTCATCGTCACCCGTGCTCTCAGCACTCTGGAATGGCAGGGGTGTGGCTGGGGGCGGAAGCCGAGGGGGCGGAGCATCAAAAGACAGTTGGGTGCTTGGGCTCCGTTTGGGTTTCTGGGGCGGTACCTTCCTGCCCAGTAATTCACCGGAGTCTGATTTCTTCATTGCTAGAGAGACAGAGAAAGGTGTGAATGGAAGGAGAAGCAACAAAAAAAACAACACTGTGAACTAGATATTGCATAATTTTTTTCTGTGCGATCCAAAGTAACTCTCTTAGCCACAAATGGACTCATTGTGTGAAGTATTTAAGTGGAAGAAAATCATACTTAGTGTTGGTTACTTTTATATATTACTTTATATATTATTTATTTGAGCAATTCATATGCTGTGCATTCAGCTATACTAATTCTGAAGCTTTAAACATACCCTTTAATGTTCTAATAGCTATATTTTTAGTCTGTTCATGTTTGCTGACTTAACCACTTCATTAACAGCCTGTCAACGAATTACAGTTTGTCAAAGAGCAAATCTATCTACTTTAAGAATTTTTTACCGTTTGTGAGGTGAGAGAAAAATTTTATTTTTGGAATTCTTTAAGTTAAATTCTCCGAGGTGTATGCAGTTCATGAATAAAAGATGGTACTTTTTGGCTTTGTTGTCTTTTTCTTTGTTTTCATCTGAACTTGATAACTTTTATTGTCTCTCTGGATAGAGAAAGTAGTACCCTTTGTGATTAATCAAAGGGTAGGAAGGGACCTTCTTGTCTTGGTTCTTGTCAGGCTCTTTTTTTGCTTCTTTTGCTTTCTTTGTATTGATCATGAAAATGTTTTAGGCATGTTTTGCCCAGAAGAGCCAAGGCCAGTTATGATAGAGGTTTAGACAACATGAATTTGTTTTCACCAGAGCATGCAGATTTGATTTTAGCTTCTTGAATCTTTTGAATTCCTGCTAAGGAGTAGGTTGTTTTATGTGGACCAGGAAGTACTGGGGTGGAGCTTGTTGTCTTATTGTTTAAATGCCAACTTCACAGAATGATCATCCTGTCTATCCGCCATTTTTTAAAAAAAACTGCAATTACTAAAGCCAGTTTTATATCAGGTGCAACATGAGTGGCGTAGAAGAATGGTTCTATTGCTGTCATATGTATGCTTTTGGATGGCAAGTTGCTTGCAACAAATGGCAAAAATGGATTTGAAACTTGAAACTATGCAAGCAGCTGGGCTAAAAAGGTATATTAATGTCAACATCATATTTCTGTTAACATGCTAAATAAGGCTAAACAATAAAGAACAGCACAATTTCATGTTCACTGTGTCGCTGAACTTTTGCCTCATGCTCAACGTAAACATCAAGAATTTGCATCAGTTTTGCATGAAACAAAAACAAGGACTTGCCTAGGAACATTAAAAACAGCCCAGTCAACACACAGCCCTCATGCACTCACCGTTCTTCTTCTCAGGGTGTTTAGGTGGGTGTTGAGGTGGTGGAGGTGGAGGGGCGTCTGGTGGTGCGTGTCCACCACGGACTGGGTGATCCTGCTGCGGCGTGGAGCTGAGGCGGGTGCTTGGGTGACGTTTGGGCTTAGCAGGGGGGCATCGCCCAGCGTGAGAGGGCATCTGAGCGTCCGAGTCAGGGTCGTCGCCATTTTCAAGGCCCTCTCCCTCACCTGTGCCCACAGCGTGGCATGACTGAGAGCGCGGCGCCATTGCGGCAGCGCAGGAATGCGGCGAGAGGTCCTGAGATGCGGGCATCGTCATGAAGCCCATGCGGAAATGACGGCGGAAAGATGCCAGGTCACGCACCTTCCCCACCGTCGCTGAGGAGGCATCTTTACAGCTGTAGAAAAAAATCACGATGCAATTGGCACAATGTTGCTACTGTCATCTGGTTATCATTGGCATCATTATGCATTATTATTCCTAATGGTGTTATTTTTGATGTGTGAGGAAGAGGGGAAAATATTTCTCTCACTAATGAACAGATTCTATAAAAGTCACCATCATTTACAGCATCATTTTGGTGTCATTTCTTTCCACACTCTGTCCCTCACTCCCCACTCTTGCACCTAAAAAGTGCTTTAAATATTTTGGACTCCCTGTTCTCACACACCTCTGTGCTTTCATTCCTGAATAAAATGCACAACACACACACACACACACACACACACACACACACACACACACACACACACACACACACACACACACACTTGGCATGTGTAGTGTAATCTCCAGTTTACCGACAGCATGATAAGAACAAGCTGTGCACCCTATTCAGTAAGAAATACACTCCGGTCCCTGTTGTTCTTCTCCAGCCAGTTTCCTCTCTTCATTTGCATCCATCCATTTCCTCCCTTTATCCTCTCAGTCACTCATTCTTCTCTTTTTTGTTTATCTAGCCACTCTCCTCCCTTATCCTTTCATCCACTTGTTTTTTTCTTTTCCTCTCCTCCTTCCAGTCTTTCTTGGCTTTTCCTCTCATCCACCCTTTCTCCTCCCTTATCCTTCATCTTTCCAGTTTCTCTCTTTTCCTATCATCTATAACTTTCTGTCTCTTATCCTCTCATCCACTTGTTTTTCCCCTCCCTTATCCTCTCATCCTTCTAGTTTCTCTTTTTTCCCCCTCATCCACCAATGTTCCCCATCCTTCCATCCTTCCTTCTTTCACATCATTCCTTCCATTCCTCTTTTCCTCTCTGCATGTCCCCCTCTTCCCTCCATCTCTCCCTGCAGCAAACTCCTTTCCTCACAAACAGTGGCCCCATCTGTTACCACGGCAACTAGACTGCCGTTTGGTTGTTGTTTACCAATAATTTTTTTTCAAACATATAATTCCATGTACACATTGTCTGGCATGTACACACACACACACACACACACACACACACACACACACACACACACACACACACACACACACACACACACNGGGTCAGATCCGGCCCGGCTCATTTCCACAGCCTGTCTGTTTATTCTCTCTTATTCATGACACACAGCAAACGCATACTTCCTGTCTTTTACACACACACACACACACACACACACACACACACACACACACACACACACACACACACACACACACACAGCCAAATGTTGCCTGTCTGGCTTGTTAGGTGTGGCACAGCAGCATATTGGCAAGGCGACATGCTTTCATCAATCGAACATGCAGACACACACACACACACACACCCTGGGGGCACAAGTGATAATGTTCCCTCACATTCTCATAAAGCATTTTTGCATTTTTTTCAACGGGTGTGTCACTTTTTTTTATTATTATTATTTTCTTTCCTTTTCTGCTTCAGCCCTCCATTTTGAGAAGCATGTATCTATATTCAGAAAACACCCATTCTTTTTCTGTCTTCATTCACAATTTCATCCTCCCTTTCTCTCTCTCTCTCTCTCTCTCTCTCTCTCTCTCTCTCTGCCTCTAGTGAATATCGGGTGCATGAGGCCCAGATGGGCACAATCTTCACATACTGACATTACTATGTGTGTGTTTGGATGTGTGTGTGTGTGTGTGTGTGTGTGTGTGTGTGTGTGTGTGTGTGTGTGTGTGTGCATATGTGTGTATATTGCTTTACTCACACACTCTGTTGTTAGGCAGAGGGCAGAGAGGCTGCAGCACATGTCACATGGACACATACGCACACACACACACACACACACACACACACACGCACACACACAGCGGGACCTGTCAATACACAGACAACATAGACGGCCCCGCTTCAGGCGACTGCACGATGGTACACAAACAGTACCAGTACCGGAAACACACTCCACTCAGTCATATATAGAAACACACACACACACACACACACACACACACACACACACACACACACACACACACACACACATTTACAGATGTCCCCAAATGAGGGGCACAAAACCACTATATGCTCTGTCTTTGTGTGTGATATTTCTTACAAGCTGCTCCTGAAACAAAACCAGTAAGCAACACATTCGTTGTGTAAATTCGTGTCTCTTCCTGCACTTTAAATGTGAAATTCTTCTCTTGGCACCTGATAGTAGCGCTTGTATGTGTGTGTGTGTGTGTGTGTGTGTGTGTGTTTTATCTGTGATCTGCACTGGGTCAGACTGACTTCCCACAACAGTTTATGCTTTTCCACCAACATACTGCCTTATTTTTGAGCATGCTGAGCTTTTCTGTAGCTCAAAAGCCAGTTTTCAGCTGGCAAAATGAGTTTCATTTCAAGTCAGGAAACACGACGCTGATGAAACATGGGGACTGTGCTTAGAAAGAGAAAGGAGAATATGACGGGGTAACTCAAGAAACTCAGGCTATTTACTTTACTGACATTAAATGAAGTTGTGAACAATGCGGAATGTTTGATGATCATTGTTTTAAAGTGAACAGAATTGATATGGATGAGTTAACGGTCCATTAGAATTACATGGAAGAGGGAAGGATGCAAGAATACATGAATGTAGGGAAAGGGAATGATGGATGGATTAAGGGGAGTGAGGAGTGATGTGGATGAATGGGTAGAGGGAAGGATGGATGGATGAATGGATGGATGGAGGGGAGATAAGAATGAAGGATGGAAGAATTGATGGATGGACAGATTGGATGGATAGATTTACTGATTAACAGGTGAATCAACTGATGGGTCAATTAATCAATCAATCAAACAATTAACAGGTAGAGGCATGAATGGATGGAAGATGGATAGATGAATGGATGGGAGGATTAATGGATGGATTAAGGGAAAGGAAGAAGGATAAATGGTTGAATGGGTAAATGAATGGATGAATGGATGGATGAATAGATGGACGGATGGAAGGATGGATTAGAAATAAGACGGATGAGTGGATGGATTGATGAATGAACTGATAGATTGATAAATTAATGGGTGGATACATGAATGGAGGGAAGAGAGATGGAGGGATGAATACATGAATGGAGGGAAGATGGATGGATGTATGGATGTATGGTTGAGTAGACTAAAGGATATTGTTTAAATAAGGACAGAATGACTGGAGGTTAAGTGAGAGGCAGATAGAGACATAGATGGATAGATGGCTGGACGGATGTACAACGATACGGATGGATGAATGGGCGAAATGGTGCTGTTTAAATTCAGCAGCCGGACGGAGGAGGATGGAATGACTGAGTGGAGGAGGAGTGGGAGGCTGAGAGAACGAGTGAACAGCCTGTTTCCTGTAGTGTGTTTGTGTGTGAGTGTATACTAGAGAGAGGAAAAGATAGTGTGTGTTTGTATAAGGGGTTACCATGCCTATGAATTTAAGTGTGTGTGTGTGTGTGTGTGTGTGTGTGTGTGTGTGTGTGTGTGTGTGTGTGTGTGTGTGGTGTAACTGCGGAATGGGTAAGACAGAGAGTATGTGTGAGAAGATGCTGTGCTCCCAAGCATGCATCAAAGAGCTCATTTAGGAGTTTACTTTGTGTGTCGAGCATGTGTGTGTGTGTGTGTATGTGTGTGTGTGTGTGTGTGTGTGTGTGTGTGTGTGTGTGTGTGTGTGTAGTTTAACCAGAGGCAGCTAAAAGCGGGCCTGTTTTTTTGAGGTCAGGATGGGATGTGAGCTCTCTATGTGTCATGAATCCAGAACATCTCCCACACACGGCTCTTACACACACACACACACACACACACACACACACACACACACACACACATAGTCAAACAGTGTAGAAGTCACCAGCAGAATTAAAACAAACTATCACTTAATGCTGATTCATCTGTAAGCATTAGCTTAACCAGATTTACGAGGTCTGTGTGTGTCTGTGTGAAATCATACAACAGTAACAAACAGTCACTAATCAACAATCTATCTCAAAATAGCTAGTTACAAATCTCTGAAAACTCTCTGAATTATACCATCTGCACAAATACACATGGACAGCTAACCCCTTGGCCTTTTTTGCCTGAAAATAAAGAGCAGATTGCATTAATGAATGTATGAATATATAGATTTGGAGGGGCAATGTATAGTTGATTAAATGTGAGAGGGGGTAAAGGCTAAAAATGGAAAGAATTTTGAAGCAGGTCTTTATGCTAATTAGGCTATTACAATACTAGACTAGCTAACTAGCTAAGTAACTGATCAATG
>CM074971.1:14275483-14290964 GCA_037577455.1 Pangasius macronema | reverse complement strand
AGTGTAATAACAGTGCTTAACAGCTTGTGCTAGCTCAAGTAATTGTTTCAGTGACTGATTTAATGATGCAGAAATGAAAAATCCACTAAACTCAAATGTCTCCATCAAAAGGTAACAAACCTGCAGTTCTGATGGTGCTTCATCACACGTTTGATCCAGAGTTTATTGTACCAGACAGCAGCAAAGCTGTAAACAGAGAGGATATGATCACAGTCGACTGTCTGTTCAGTGAAGATCAGGGATTACTGCCATGTTCTCGAAACAATGAAGCACTGTCCCTAGTTTCGCAATGGATTGAGACTCAGGTATGTCTCCTTTTCAAATTTAAATTCCTCAAATTTTCAAAATATCTCTCAACTTTCCTACCATTGTTGCACTTGTTGGTACAATATAGTTTTTGCTAATATGATGATTATTAATTTTTTTTCTGGTAAACAGATATTACCAAAGACAAAGAAAGGGACTATGTCAAATGTAAGTAACTTTTTAAATCTTTATGGAGCATCTGAGTTGACGTAAATTTTTTGAGTAAGTTGTGGTCATTACTAACTAACTCTTGGCCATGAATTATTATTTTTTGGTCACAAGATACAAGCTAAATTGTAGCCACAACTTGTGATCATGACTTAATATATTGTGGAATTTCATACTGTGGCAACAATAGGCTAATTTATTTGGTCTCTCTGATATTTAACTATATTAAAATCCAGCAGAAGCCACAATTATTTTATGGAACCTCATAGATTAATTCGTAAACTAAAAAAAAAAAGATTAAAAAAGATTTAAAAAAAATTGCTCTTAGAAAAATGTAGAAATCACCTTCAAATACTGCTGCTGCTGCTGGTTTGCTTGGTGTTTCTGTTTGTTCGTTCTTATGTACTGTACCTTAGGTTCAGTGTTCAACCCTTTGTAGCTGTGGCTTTTCTGTGTGTGTTTGCAGGTTGATAAAAACCCACAAAAGAATGACCGAATTGACCAATTTAGTGAGTATGACAATATTTTAATTCATTTAAACTAAGTTCTAATAACCTGGGATTCAGGAGCATTATACCAGTGAGAAGCATCTGATTCCTTTATTTTATGAAAACTACTGAAAAACTTGAGTACATAATATTTTAATATGACTGTGAATGTTGATTTGTTCAGAAAACATGGTTTCCAGTAAGGTGGATCAGCTCAAACAACGTGTCAGTATGTGACTTTTTGTAACTACTTACCTGATAATATTCTGAGTAAATAAATAAATAAAGTATATAAAGTAAATAAAGCAGGATGAATGTAAATCATTGCACAAACGTAAGAACAAGCAATAGATAAAAAGACAAAAGATTAAACATATGATTTAGATGTGACATTTGCTTTATTTCTCTTTATCTAAATGAGTATAGAAAAAAAAAAAGCATAAATGAAGAAACCAGAGAAGACCACATCCTGCCTGGACCATCTCCCAGACCCTGAATGATCTCTGATTCTTCTCAAGATCTTTATTTGGAGAAGCTCTGACCAACCCACTATTACACACATAATGTTAATGAATCACTAGTACAATAAGAAAAATATAAACATAAAATGTAACTTTTAACTGCCTGCATTCTGACTAATGTTCTTATTACTTCTGAGTATTAGGACTCCATGCCTAGTGTTTATTTGTGGCTCGTGCTGTTCTTCCTACAACTATCTTGCATCCTGTTTCTGATCAGTGGACACTGTAATGTACTTTATGATAAATTCAATGAAATGAATAAAGGTGTAAACAACAATTAAGTGTAAACTGTAAACTGTTGTAAAAAGTTCAAATGCTATAAGAAGAGAGAGCTGTTGTGGGTTTGTTTTTTTTGCTTCTCCGATAACGGGTGTAAGAAAGAAAGTGAAAGTAGCTTGAGGTGAACTGTGAAACAGGACATAAAATAAAGATTAAGCAATTTGTTCATATGACTCAGTTCAAGACAGGAATAACTGAAAAACAACTGGTAAGTAACTGCTTTTTTCCCCTTAAAAACACATCTAAAGGCCTAGCAGTATTTCAGTAATATGAACAGGAATGTTTTCTGAAATGTTTTGAAGCATTTGCTGAAACTCAACAATTTTTTGGGTAGGCTTTAGTGGTGCATACTTTTATGACTTCTTACTCTTTATGTATGGATCATATAAAAACACATTTAAATGGCTAGTAAGGTTACATTCTTGTCATGCTAGCTATAAAGTCATAATAGGGATGTGATCAAAGTTATGCCAATTTTAAAAACTCTTTATAGATTTATATGTTCTATCCTCCCCTTTATATAGTCGATTTACTCAAACTGATGAGCTTATCCTTGCCTATCATGACTTGTGTCTAAAAAGTTACACTTAATTTCAGTTAAAATGAAATGAATTAAAAATCACATCAAGTTTTTGAAAACCTATTTTGAAAAATTATTTCTCGATTAACAGCAGAACATCAGAAAAATAGCCTAGATGTGCAACAAGTAATGAGCCATACTACAGAGGAAGGAAACCAAGCTCATAGTGAAGGGGAACACAGAGAACGTTTTAAAGACTCAGGCATGAATATTGAAAAAACAGATGAGCAAGATAAGGACACTGGGGTGAAACTGATGGAGAAAAATCAAGAAGAAAAGACTTGTCAGCTAAAAGAAAATGCTGTAAAAGAAGAAGAGGTTACCGTGGACAGGAATGCAAGTCATGGTGAGAAGAATGACAAACAAGAAGAAACGAATATAAAAGCTGATGGAAAGATAGCAGAGTCTGAAAAGGAGAAAAGTCATGTAGAGGAGGGAAACCAAGGTCACAGAGAGTGCTTTAAGGAGCCATGCCGGAAAAAAGAAGAACTAACAGAGAATAGTTTAGAAGAAGGAGCGAGGAACATAGAAGTGCTAAAGAAGAATGCAAGTCAAGATGAGAAGAATGATGAACCAGAAGAAAGGAATCTAAAAATAGATGGGAAGATAGCAGAGGGCGAAAAGGAGAAAAGTCAAGGTGATGAGGAGGAAACCAGAGAACCAAGACAGCAGAGCAGCGAAGTAGTCAACAATGGTGTTGAGGAAGGAGAGATGAATGTAGAACCAGAGAAGAAGGAAACAAGTCAAGATAAAAATGACAGTGAACAAGCAGAGAAGGCAGAAGCAGTTGAAAGATCAGCAGAGACCAGTAAAGTCAAGAAGAAAATATTTCATGAAAAACCCTTTAAGAAAGGTAAAGTGCTTTTCATTGTCTCTAGCAAAAGAGATTTGTATTTGTTTATTTGAATATATATTTGCCTAAATGTTTTTTTTTTTTTTAAACATATCTTAAATTAAAATGCTGCTAAATATCTACACATAAATCGTTCTGCTGTTGGATCAGATCAGTCCTGGTTTGAGAAGTTTGTGAAAAATATTGTTTTTTTTTTTTTTTTCCAAATGCAACCAATGAAACCATTAACTCATTTTGTTTAGCAAAGTACTTCACCATCCAGACTGGCAACACTCGAGATTCCCATAAGAAATTTTTGAAACGTCTCCATGAAAAGAAATCCAATCTAAAGCAGGGGGATAAAGCAGAGAAGTGCAAATTCATTCTGGTTTTCTGCCCTGTGGTTTCCCGAGCGGGAACCGATATTGAAGCAGCACTGCATCAACTAAATGAAATATCAGGTAATTCCATCCAAAAAAATAAAGGTAAATTGCAAGTACAAGTAAATACCCATTCAGATATTATGTAAAATGTATAGTAATTTTAACAAAGGATATACACTAACCCAAACTCTTGCCCTAACCGTGACTATGTGTATACCTTTTCCCTTGAGAATTACTAAGAATTTGTGACTGACAGCATGTAGAAATACTCTTTTATCAACTTCAGGTCATCATCTGGTAACTCCAACTCACTTCGGTCCTACCCTCCCACCCAGGATTTCAAGGTCAAGGTGATATGCCTCATATGAACACAAGCGCTGACTTTCAATTCTCTTACTTCGCAGACACCAAACCTGCTGTTCTAGTGGTTCTCCATTGTACAAATGATCCAGAGTCTGTAGTACCAGTCAGCAGCAGAGCTGTAACCAGAGAGAATGTGATCACGGTTGACTGTCTGTTCCATGAGGATAATGGATTCTATAAATGCTCGAAGAACAAAGAAGCTGTGCACGAAGTTATTCAGTGGCTAAAAAAAGTAAGATCTTTAATATTTTCTCAGACTGTTCCCTCTGTGTGTTTTCAGATGTGTTTATCTTGTCTATCAATGTACATTATTAACTGTAATAACACATTTTTGTTTCTTGCAGAAACCATGGAGAAATGCAAAGTAAGGTAAAGGTCATTTGTACACTGCATATACAACTACAAATACAACTACCTGGATCTAGAATGTACTTACACATTTTACACTCTACAGTATGTTTGTGAGTGTAGTATTTTGGGACTAAGATCAACTTCTTGTTTCAGATTTACATAAAACACGATGCTCTTACTTTAACATACTCACCGATGAGGTGGCGTGATGCAGCCTCACACAAAACAGAGTCCCTGTTAAAAGCCGAAGCTGATTATTTTCCTATAATAGTACCTCTTACCCCACAATAATTTGGCAACAATTGTGATTTTTAAAAAAATATAGTTATCATGCTATAGAAAGTCATGTTAAGACTTTTCAGTGGTGGAAAACCTACTGTTTCAAAGCACTGACATTATTGACTCTTCAACAAATGTTATTTAAATGTCCCTTTACAGAAAACTTCACTATATCAACAATACACATATTTTATTTAGTTAAATGACAGCATATAATAATCTGTTTATTATTAGTCTTAGATTATGTGGAACATTCACCATACAAGTCCCTGTGTTTTTTAATTACAGAAATGATATATTAGAATGATCAAGTTACGATAACCAATAAACCAATAAACTAATAAATAATAAGCCATTGGCTCAGAAGAATTAAGTCAGCATATCATGATGAATATTGACTTAACTTTGGTAAAAAACCTCACACTCATTAAAATCACATGATTTTTAATTATTATTATTATTATTATTTTTTTTGCAGATGTAAAACATTGGAGGCTACCCTTCAAAAAAATTTGCAAATGTACCAATAGCTAATAAAACTGGGATGACTCACTAAACGTATTGATCAGGTAGAGCAATCAGTGACATGATATCAATTACAGTCATTAATGACTAATAAAAGCTATTCTGGTGATGGATATTACTGCTTCAAAACTGTTTTTTTTTTTTGTATTTATTTTATTAACTGAAAATTAAGAACTGAAATCTTAAAATCAAAACAGCATAATCAACACATGCTCATGTCTTTTAAACAGCTTCACAGTAAAATGTGTTAATTCACGTATTAAATTTTTTTCTAAATTCTTCATACAATGTATACTTTGCACTGCTGTACTAGAATATATGCATTTTATAGATGCAAATGTATGCCTTATTATTAGAATGACATATCAAGCTGCCTTGCTGAACCCCAATAAATGACTTACCTGAACAGATTGTTTGAACTAGTAATTTATTGCCAGGACAGGACAACACAATTTCTAAAAAGGTATGTAAATTATAAATGGTTGCATGTTTATGTGGCAGTATTACTAATTAGTTAAAACATCTGTTATACTTTATTAACCAGTTGTATATTGGCTATCATTGATAAAGGATGTGTTGTATTAGAAAAAGAATATTAGTGGCACACCATGAGCTGAAATTCATAATGGTGGTAACAATCACAATGCCATGTGGTATATCACTTCTCAACAGATAGACTGAGGAGTCATTAAACATTGCTTTCTAATGAATAAAAATAAAAAGAACTGCAATTGAACTAGGATAAGACTGGCGTTATCATATTTGGTCATCCTGCCTCCACCACAGCTATAGCATATAATTTGGGGTCATTATCAGCTAATATGTGCAGCTGTGTAAAAGAAATCTAGGCATCTTTGATTCTGCCTAATGTTAGACAAGAAAATTAACCTATGTTGTGAGAAGTATTTTTTTTTCAGCTCCAAGACACTGCTAAACTAAAAGGCATCTTATCATTCAAAGAGCTGGAAACTGACATTCTTGCTTTCATTTCTTCCCATATGCAGTGATGGGAAAAAGAAAGTACACTCTCCTTCAATTCTGTGTTTTTATTTATGAAGGCCTACATAACAGTTGTGTGGTGCTTGGTGAGGACCACACACAACTTGGTGAGAAACCTGGTGAGGACCACACAATTGTTATTTAGACCCTAATAAACAAAAAACATGACTGTAGATTACTGCAATTCCCTTTGGGATTTTGGGAACAATCAGTCGGCCTTGTTGCACCTGCAGTTGGTCCAAAATGCTAGGCTTCTAACAGGTACCAAGAAAGGGAACGCATCTTCCCCATCCTGCCCTCCCTCCACTTTCTACCAGTTAAATACAGAATTCAATTAAAGGTTTTATTGTTTGAATAGTACTTGAATACTAAATGGTACTGCACCAAGCTACATCTCTCATCTTCTTTGCCCTGTTTACTTAAGATCTTCTAATCACAGCTTTTAACCATTCTGTGATCTCAGAGGAAGTGCAAAGGTGACTGGGCCTTTTTCTGTTGCTGCCCCAAGATTGTATAATAATTTACTATTGTTTGTAATGTCATTCCCCACAACAGCTTTTTTAAATCCAACTGGAAAACATATTTATTCTCTGAGGCATTTGAGTCCTCGAGGTCTGGGTCATCCAGTTATGTTTTTGTCTTTTTATAGATTTTTAAAAAATTTTTACTCTGTCTTTATTGTTTTATTTAATCTATTTAATTTCTTAATTGTTTTGTTTTTATTTATTTATTTTTAATCTAAGTCTTATACTGATTTGAATTTTCTGTACAGCACTTGGCTTGACAGTTGCTGTCTTTTAAATGTGCTATAGAAATAAAGTTGACCTGACTTGAAAGCTGACTGAACATGGTTATACAAGCTTCCTCTCACAATACCTTGCTATAACGCATCCCATCAGAATCTAAATCAAATATTTCTGTGTCCAAATACTTTACGGAATAGATAAGAGGTAGTTGTGAGCAACAGGGTTTTACTTTAAAATGGTGGGAGTAAGGCAGAAAGTGATACAGTGATAGTACGGTTGCAAGACCTTTGTATTTCATTAATGTAGGACCTTGCAGAAACTTCTATTATTTGACTACGAAAAGAGTTGGTATGTGTATATTTGTACATCAACCAGCTGAAGTGTAACAATCAGCCAATTTGGATCGATGCATCAATTTAAAAGGGAGCAATCAAATTGATAATAAGTGGTTATAAACTGACTATTATATTAAAGGACAGACAACTGGTGTCTAAAAATAAGTCATATTTTTGAACTGATCTGGTGCAAGATTGTTAGCCTGTAACTCTGATACTTGAAATAGTTATTCTCTATGTCAAAATCATTCACATATTATCTGTAGGCTTACTCCAGATTCAGAACAAACTTGGTCACATATTGATCGGGGGATTCTAAATCGAATCATATCGTTTTAAATTGTAGTAGGTTCAGTAGTATCATCAAGAATCTAACTTGGGTTGTGTGAAAGCCTGAGAATGACACTCCTGGATCATATTTTATGAGCGATGCTCGTGTCTTCTTTTCCCATTCGCATACTAATCGTTTCATTCATTAATTCATTCATCTTCAGAAAAGTGAGACTGGTGAGAGAACAACTGTTTATAGCTGCTATAAGGAACAAACTTGTCTAGTGAATGTTCCACAGCAATTAAATTTAAGTATAAACAGTTAAAAATCACATGTCGTTCATTAATAAATGTACAAAATCTAATGATTAGCAAACTGACATGGTATAAAGGGAACACGACAGTTTGGAACATGCTGTTATTTGAAAATAATCCACTTCTAATTCATAATTTAACCCTGACTCACTCTGCCACGGCCGTGAGGGGAGCGGGGGCGGAGCTATCACACAGATGAAAGTGAAAGGACTTTGGACTTCCTGGTTGGATGCTAAATGGACAGACGTCTATTGTAGGCTACATGAAACATTTTAAATACGGTTTAAGTGTTGTGCACCATGGTGTCACGAGTCACTGATATACCAATAGGATAAATATGAGCTTCTCGACACGGAGAAACCATTTAGGTGAAGCAGCAAATTTCTGAGCAAAGGTAAATACAGCTGAATGTTAAACAATACTCACAGATGTGCTATGGAATTATCCTGTACATAATATTGCATTTCTGCTTTTAAGTACATCGACACGACATCCCTCTATTTTTATTTATTTATTTTTTTGCTGAGCCAAACCGACGTGTTTTGAGCAGACACTACTGCCATTTGAGCAGAAATACCCCATGAGCTGCTCTGCACCTGCCTGTTTAGCCGGCTAGCCTGATAAGACAACTCTCAGCAGCAAAGCTATGCAAGCAAGATTTAAAAGGAAATTGTCAGAGATGTTGAACAATTAACATGGCTTGCTAAGCTACTGCTAATGTAGCTAGCTGGTATACAGTAATTTGTGGCATTATTTTATGTGGAAGCATGGGAACAGTGCTTTGACGGTGTATTTGTTTGGTTTGACTAGAAAGCTGTTTCTGAAAAATTTGTATTTCTCTCTCTCTCTATTTTTCTGTGTTTCATTAGTCTGAACCTGTAGCAACTGTAGGAGATCAAGATGGCAACTGTAAGCAACTGTAAGCCAAACTTTCATTGCTTTACTTCTGTCCTACTGTTTGGACTTATTACCAAATGAAAACAAAATCTGTACCTTTGTTTGTCTCATTGTGTGTATACTTTCCTACACAGATGAGTTTAAACTGCTTTGTCCACATGGTGCACAGCCTCAGTCTGGCTCTCTGGTCACTTTCTCCTGCCACCTGTCTCCTGAAATCAGTGCTGTTGACATGGAGATCCGGTGGTTCAAGGAGACACACTGTGTTTGTTTCTATAAGAACGGACAGGTGATAGAGGGGAGAGGTTACAAGGGCAGAGTGAGTCTGTTCACTCAGGAGCTGGAGAGAGGAAACGTCTCCTTACAGCTGAGAGACTGTACAGAGTCAGATTTAGGACATTACCTCTGTCAGGTCACTCATGGAGACAGAACAGAAGAGATTACATTGGGAGTTCTAATGAATATGGATGCAGGTAAGTATTTCAGAACACCTGATAAATTCAGCATTTGACATTTGACAGTTGCATCAGAACATGGAAAGACCAATGAGAAACACATTTAGAATTCTGTGGTATTCGGTAAATACAGTACTGCATGTAGATGATACATGAAATTGATCTATATATACAAAGTTAAATGCAAATATTTGTTACAATTTTTCAATATAAAGTAGACCGTAAACAGAATACGAAGGAAAGGGGGATCTAACGTTAAGGTCTTCTATGTGTAATGTGTAATGTAATGAAGGTTTAGATTCTACTATATACAATCAGCAATATACATGAAAAAGAAAGACTTTGAGAAAATGATACACCCATTTGACACAACCAAATAATTGATCAAGTTAAACATATACAGTCATGAAAAAAAGAAAGTACACCCTCCTTCAATAAACAAACAAATAACCTCAGGTGACAACAACAACAACAAATTTCAATAAGTAGTTATTTTTTCCAAAAAGTAAACCAAAATTCAGAAAACAGGTGAGAAAATATAAGTACACCCTATAATTTAGTAACATGTAGAACCATTCGTTTATGCAGTGCTCTCTTAAGATCTTGCCACAGCATCTCATTGGGGTCGAGGTCTGGATTTTGACTTAGCCATTCCAACACCTTGATTTTTTATTCTTCTTTGGGATCATTGTCCCAATTTTGGCCCAGCTTAAGCTGCTTTACAGATGGCCTCACATTTGTCTCAAGTTGTGGAGTTCATCATTGTCTCAATGACTGCGAGTTTCCCAGGTGTGCATCAATCTATAGCGTCATCCGTGGCATCACGATGCTGTTTACACTGATTACATGAACAAGAGCGCTGCATTATAAAAGCCCATGCAGGTGGCCACAGATTTGCCTGAGAAGGCACCCGCAGCATTAAAACATTATTTAAAAAAAGAAAAATTGTAAACATGGCTCTGGTGAAGCTTTCTGTAGAGATATGAATATTTTACCTTTATTAAAGACGTCAGTGTCAGTACTTTAAGGTGAAGCTGTCTCTGTAAGCTTTCTGATGCAGTCTTCAGGAGAGAAGTTTTTGCAATTTATGGTTTCAGTTATGTGACAAGCTACATTTTTTTGTCTGCATAGCTTCAAAAGAGGAAAAAAAAATTAAGTGGTGGAGCATTGTCAGCACATCAGAACTGATATCAAAGGATGTGTTAAGTTTTAGAAATATACATTCATGTCTGCAAACTGTGTACATAATCATCACACACAATCATTTTTTTTGCCAGATTCTCCACAAATGTCTGTCTATATCTGTCAGGTAAGTAAACCATTAGACATCTCTATACCTCGAACTAGTATCAGGTTGTATATTATCTATATACACACACAATCAATTCATTCTGTGTTGCTGGACTCATGGTTAGACCCACACCTCAACCACCCCCCCTCCCCCAGTCCAGATTTTCACCTGTCCTTCACACTGTATAATTCATTTCCACAGTTCGATAGAGAATGGACAGAGGAGGAAAAAATGAAAATGGAGGAATCTGCTCTCTTGACTGGTGAGTATAGAAAGACCTGTGAAAGAAAAAAAAAATTCTTAGACTGCTGGAAGTATTTTATGAATATGTATAATGAATATAATCAAACATCATTTTACACACAACAATTAGGAATCTAAAATTTAATTGTATGATATGCCTGAAGGTCATGTCAAGGTCATCTCTTGGCCTCAAGGTCTTCTCTAGTTTTTAACCTGATCACTATAGAGTACTTAAACTACTTGTGGAGAGTAGACTTTTGCCAGACAAAAAAAAAAAATTAGGATAGAGTAAATAATCCACCTTATTCATGTTCATCCATATCATCATAGCTTTTTCATACCAGCCACCAACTGGAACAAAATGAATAAATCATATAAATGTAAAATATAAAAATGTTAACAGACTCTCAGGGCAGTATATGTTTATGGATTATGTTTGTGCAAAAATGCCAACTAACAATTACAATCATTTCAGAGTATAAAACAGAGAATGAAAGGCTTAGTGATGACCTTAAAGAGAAGAGCAGCAAACTGGAGAAAACTGAAGAAGAACTAACAACCACCAAGCTGAACCTAAACAGCATGACTAAATCACTAGAAAATATAGATCAACAGCTAAATGAGAGTAAAAGAGAGATAAAGGATAAAGATACAGAACTGAGAAACAGAGAGCAAATCATCAAGGATAAAGATGCACTGTTCAAAAATACAAAAACTGAACTAGAGAAGACAACTAAAGAGCTACAGGAGAGAGAAGGAGATCTACATGAGAGAGATCAACAACTGAAACTGAAAGACACACAGATACAGGAGGCACAAATACAAGTGGAGGAAATGGAGGAAAGACTTGTGGAGAAGGATAAAGAATTAAACGAGAAAAATCAACAGCTGAAAGAGAAAGAAACACAGCTAAAAGAACATTTACAGACTTATGAGAAGACTCTTACTGAGAGAGATGCAGTATTAATGGAAATGGAAGAAAAACTTAAAAGTACTACTGAACAGATTAAGGAGAAAAGCACACAACTAGACAACAGAAACAGACTGCTGAGTGAGAAAGATACACAGCTGGAGAACACTGTAAAAGAGCTGGAAACCAGTCAAAATAAACTGGATATTCTGGGAAAAGAGCTTCAGGACAAGAACAGCCAACTACAAGAGCAGATGATAAAACTGGACCAAAGGAAAACTGAGTTAGGAGAAAAAATACAACAGTTAGCAGAGAAAAATAATCTCCTAACTGAGAGAGAGACGCAGCTAATGGAAAGAGACAAGCAGCTTCAGGAGAAAGACACACTTCTGACAGAAAATGCACAAACCCTTCAGAGTAAGGACAAGTATTTGGAAAAAAAGGACACCGAACTCAGAGAGGTAAACGGTGAGTTGCAGAAAACAGCCCAGAAATTAAAAGAGAATCAGAAACGGTTGGAAGAGAAAGAGAGACAACTGGGGGACACAGAAAAAGAGCTGGAAACCAGTAAACATCAACTGGAGACTGTGGGACAGGAGCTGCAGGACAAGAACAGGCAACTAGAGGAGATGATGAATCTACTGGAGCAACAGAAAACTGAATTAGTTGAAAAAGACAAACAACTCGAAGAGAAGACACAGCTAATGGAAAGAGACAAGCAACTTCAGGAGAAAGAAAAGAAAATTACACATCCAGACTCTTCAGCCCATCTCAAGAAAAGAAACAGCATTGATGGGTTGCCTCCATACAGTGAGTATTTATTTATTTATTTTTTGCCAAACATAATGTGGTTAAAAGCATCAAAGTCTGTGGCAGGGAAATTAGACATTTAATATAAAATAATTACATCTAATTTTAAGTGCAATGTCTGGTCATATAACACCCGAAACGGGAGGTGCAGACTTCCTTCCTGTAATAGTGAGAGCCCATGAGAACTACATCATCCAGCATTCAGTTTGGCCTTTACTGCCCCTAGGACTACCCTAATTAAGAGCATAAGTGAAACAAACAGACCCTTAGTCTTACGATCAAATGAGGCTGGTAAATGGTATATTCTTTAGTACTACGTGAGCAGATGTTTTTTGTAAAAAAAATAAATAAATAAATAAATAAATAAAAAAATAAAAGAAAGAAAGAAAGAAATCCAAACTTCTAATTAAAATTCCTTTCTGGAAGAGTTCTTAGAATCGAGACCAGTTGGTGGATTGAGTACCTGGCTGTCTCTCACTCTCTGTTTCTCTTTCTCATTTATGTTTGCCCTCTGTGTCTGTCTTTTGTCTTCTGTATTTTTAATTTATAATATAATAATTTATACAAACATAAATTATTATTACTTTTTCCTTCCACTCATAGTTAGTTCTTATTTTCTTTCCCTCACCATGGTGCATTTAGTGCACTGTCTGCCATCCCTCCCCTGTAGCTCAGTCAGTAGAATACTCATTGCTGCTGAAGAGGATCTGTGTTTGATCCCTACAGATGAATCTTGCTCTCTTAATTCTGTCGGTTCTCTAATATCTGGTTTTCTGCCATTCCTGCCACTCCTAATTCTGTCTGTTCTCTAATAGCTCTCGTTTTCTGCTGTACCTGCCCCTCCATCTGTTAGCTCTTCCCAGTGGCACAGTGTGTAATAACACACTCTTACCCTAAGAACTGGGTTCAGTCTCCACAAAGCATAACACTCACTTTTGACTGCCCAAACTATGCTATTGTGTACATTCTTTGGGCGCCCTGCACATGAGGGCTGTTAAGATTATTTAGCTTATTTTGAATATGGGGCATCTTGCAATCCCATTACATTAAGTCTCTACATGCAACAATCTTGGGCTTATTTTGAACTTAGTTTGATTTCCCTATGGTTTGTTGCCCAGTGTTTTTGCAGTTTCTGTTGCTACAAAAAAATGCATGATTTAAAAAAAAGTCTGATTAGACCTATTAGACTCCCTATATTGGCTGTTTTGTTAGCCTCAATGGAGCCAAGATAGTTTTGCCATTTTTATTTTGGTAGCAATGTTAAAATTAAATATGGCACCATTTGCACCTCAGCCAAACATAGAATGACAGTAATCTAATTAAATTTAGTAAATTTAATAATTGTTCAGTATACATTCCAAGGACAACAAACCATAAGCCAATGTTACCTTGTGCAACCAGCTATGTTATACGGCCAAAAGTCTGTTGACACCTGACCTCACATACATATATGCTTTTTGAACATCCCATTCCAGATTTAGTCCCCCCTTTGCTGTTATAACCTCCACTTTTCTAGAAAGGCTTTCCACTAGAATTTGGAGTATGGCTGTGGGTATTTGCTCATTCATCCACAAGAGTATTAGTGAGGTCAGGCGAGAACGCCTGGGGTGCAGTCTGCATCCCAAAGCATCCCAAAGGTGTTCAGTGGGGTTGAGGTCAGGGCTCTATTCAGCACACTTGAGTTCTACTCCAAACTTGGCAAACCATGTCTTCATGGAGCTCACTTTGTGCACGGGGCACTGTAATGCTGGAACAGGTTTGGGCCCCTTAGTTTCAGTAAAGAGAAGTTGTAATGCTACAGCATACAAAGACATTCTAGACAATTGTGTTTTCGACTTTGTGGCAACAGTTTGGGGAAGGACCAAGGGTGTAATGATCAGGTGTCCACAAACTTTTGGCTATATAGTATATTATCAAGTTAAGCCAATTTTACACTATGCAGTCCAAGAGGTCTTTAAAAATTGTCATCCTCTACAAGATACCAATAAAATCTTGGCCAAATGCTTCAAAGATGATAATGTGCTCTCCATGTCAGATTATATGATTAAGATCCTCTAACAACAGACCTACAATTAAAGAAAGATACTACATTTTGCTTATATAAATCAATCAGTGCACTCCAGGCACATGCAGAAAATGGTCCCACATAATAAGAAATAAGGCCTTAAATATAATTGTAGCAATGTTATGCCTAGAGAAAACATGGTCAATGAATAGGATTTTGGAGTATCTTTATGACTCCTTGTATGAGGGACCAAGCACATAGGCTGGTTATATATTGTGAATGTTTTCTCTCATGCCATCCTCATGTTGGTGGCTTTTAGAGAAGTGTTGCAGCAGCACTGGTTGCACTGATATTTTGTGCAACCAACTGTCAGATAAAAATGCCAGAACGTTGTTGTCAACTGTCTTTGATCACAAAAGCGCTAAATTGGCCACCAGTGAACATGACCAGTTCTAGCACTACTGATCTCAGCTCAGACACATTTTACAATGTGTGATTTTATTAGTGAAATCAATATTGGGGCAAAAATAATGCAGTGATACCCCACCTTAAGATTGGTTAGCATTTTCCTAACATATATACTTCTGTTTTTATTTTTGAATGAAACTGGTTACGGCTTGAAAAAAAAAAAAAAAAGGCCAAACCGCCCTATCGCTGTTATTGTCAATGGTGGATTACTTTAAAAAAAAAAAAAAGCTGTCTCTATGCTTCTGAATGTTGTACATTCTGGTTCTCACAGTGAGTGGAGAAACAGAATTGGTTTTAATAGAATGATTTATTTTATTTACAGTGGGTGGAGAATCATCTGCTCCAGATCCTACATTGTCAGTTCCTGTACCAGAACTGAGGCTGGTACTGCTCGGGAGGATGGGTTCTGGAAAAAGTGCAGCAAGAAACACCATCCTGGGCAGTGAGAAGACCCATGTAGCTAAATCTACAGTCATCCAGCAGAGTGAGAGCACACAGGGGGAGGTAGCTGGGAGGAAGGTGACTGTGGTGGACACTCCTGACTGGTTCTTATTGGCACACTCTCTGGAGAAGCTGAGACAAGATGTGGAACTCTGTGTCCGTCTGTCTGCTCCAGGACCCCATGCCTTCCTCTTGGTCATACCTGTAAAGCAGCCTACAGG
>CM074971.1:14245001-14275383 GCA_037577455.1 Pangasius macronema | reverse complement strand
GAAATTCTACAGCAGTGAGATTTATCTGGAGACAGAATCTCAGATTAGAGCAATGGAGACAAAGATCCTGAAGGAAAAGAAGGAGAAAAAAATAAGTGAAGAGAGAGAAATGAGGGAAAAACTGGAAAAGGAAGTGCAGGACTCTCTAAGAAAGATAGAAGGAGTGATCCAGGAGCATGAAGGAGACATCAGACAACTTGATAACCGAACAACTGAACTGGAGAAAAAGATGAAAGAGGAGAGGGACGAAGAAAAAAAGAGAGAACTTGAGAGGGAGCTGAAACGAGAGGTAGAGCAAAGGACAGAAATGGAAGAAAAGGTGAGGAAACTAAAAGAAAAGAGAGAGAGGGAGAGGAGAGAGATGGAGGAGAGGCACCAAAAGGAGATGGAGGAGATCAGGGAGGTGTATGAAGGCGAGGCCAGGGTGGAGGCAGAGAGAAACATAATGAAAATCATCCTGCCGGAACTCCAGAAAAATATTTCGGCCTCAAAAACAAAGATGCAGGAGGAGTTCAGCAGACAGATGGAGGAGAAGCACAGAGAGCTGGAGACTCTTAAACAGAAGCTTTCAGAGCTCACAGAGACTCACAGTCTGCTTGAAGAGGTTTATGAGAAAGCTGTGAGAAGCGGCTCAGAACCAGAGAGAGCAGCTCTAACAGGAGAGGCATCAAAGGGAATCTCTCGGAGATTTAAAGACTTTTTTCACTGAGTAACAGTTAAAGAGAAACTTTTCAAGCTGACAGAGACTCAGAGTCTGCTAAAAGAAGCCTACCAGAAAACAGTGTTGACCTTAATGGAATCAAAGCCACAGTAAATTCAGAACTGAATTCAGAGTAGGCTGAGAGCATCCAGCAGGACAGTAGCATTGTACTGGAGAAAGACTGAAAGTACATATTAGGGTTTAGATATACTTTCACAATGGTGCACAAGATTATATATTTTGTGTAATTTTAACTTTATATTTTACCAGTATATATTTATTTTATACTGGATTAGGTGTAGATAACATTAAATATGATGCAATTTTTAAAAAAAAGTGGACTGGTAGATTTTTAAAATACAATTCTAACAGCTAAAATTCAGAAAAATTGTATTTCCATTTTTCTACTGAAATCTAAGAGTAAGTGCTTTTTCATAAATATTCATTTTCTCTAACCGAATAATTTAATACATGCTACAGTATTATGCACCATTAAATGTCATCCAGGAGCCAAACAATAAGAAAAAAGAAGACAGGCAGGATTCATACATTGACCTCTGTATTTGTAACACAAGCTGGAATGTGTTTACTGGACTGAACCTATCTTTAGAAAGGGTGAAATTTGTCAATTTTTATATATTTATTAAAAAGGCTGTGTGCCATGATGGTACATCAATTGTCTTTGGGTTGTTTTAGACCTGGTAGTTATTAAAATGAACGTGAAAAAAGTGAATGGAATTGTATAGAAATAAGTAAATATAAATTTCATTTACATACTACTTTTTGTATATAAATGGGTTGTTATAATTAGAAAGTGTAATAAATATTATGAACCATGTTCTTTTTAATAATTTTTGTCTCATGTGTTTCTGTCCCTCCTGTATATAAGCTGTATATAACTTAGAGCAGTTTCCAAAGAAACAGGACATTTTGGGTAGTATTCATATATATGCAGTAAAATGAATTAAGGCATTCTTGATTCATGAAATAATGGGGTCCCTGGAGGATTAGTGGTTAGGCCACAGCACTCTCACTGTCACAGCCCAGGTTCAATTCCAGGCCAGGGAGTCAACCCCGGCCACTAGGCTTGTGTGCAGCAGTGTGCTCTCAGTACCAGTCCCAAGCCCAGATAAAACTGGTGAGGGTTACATCAGGAAGGGCATCCAGTGTGAAAACTGTGCCAAATCAAATATGAGCACATATTATGTGCCCCTATGGTGGCCCCTAGTAGGAGCAGCTGAAAGAGGAACAACAACAGTAACAGATTCATAAAATAATGGTCTAATCTAATGTGTTCATTCAGATTACAATGATTTTCTTCACACTAAAAAAAAAACATGATTAAAAATAATAGGGTAACTCAAGTTACTCAAGTACTTTACTATAATTATTTTTGATTAATGATATTTTTAACAAGGTAAAACAAAGGTTATACTAGATAACCTTCTGAGATGCTCAGAGATGTGTGAGATTACATGAATATAGATGAAAGCGAAAGCATTTTTAGCTTCCTGCCTGAAAGCAGCAGGTGTCTGTGAGAACATTGGCAACGGTAAGAGGGGAATGTTATATTCAAACCATACTGACAAATGGGTAACAGACTCAATATATCACACTATTCTCTCTATTTCTCTGAAGGATTTTATTGAATTGTAACCAGAGATGGCTGCTGCAACCAACAGTAAGTTAAACATTTAAGTTTTTATGTGCTCATGTTCTCAGTGCCCTATTGATGGAATTTAATTTTCTCTTCATAAGTAAATTAAAGTTACAAGAATTACAGAAACATTACAATGGGCTACCTTATAACTTATGCCATTAGATGGGGAAAACATCTTACTCTTTTTAGTAGTTTATGGAAACAGGCATCACCACTTCATACGTTATTGTATACTTCCTGTTATCTGTGAACCGATATTTAATGAGACATTATGCCTGTCTTTGAGTGATGGACAAAATATTGTATATGATAAATATATCAATATAGTTTTTAACTGTATTAGTGAACTGCATTAATTAATATGTCCTCATCACTGCTAAGCAATGGAGGTCTCACTAGCCCATAGCACCACTTTAGATTTTATAGCAAAATGGCAAGATATATTTAAGATTTCAAATGTACCTCACCTACATCTTCATTCTTAGCAAATAAAACAGTATTATCTACAACAAAATAACAGAAGGAAGTCAGAGCAGAAGTCTGGATCTGACATTTTGGAAATAATGAAAGTGTGACATGACAGTGCAGCAGGAAGCGTTGGTGCCTCACAGCTATAGGGTTCACAGTTTGATACTGAGCTTGTTCTTCCCATGTTTGAGTGGGGTTCCTCCAGTTTCCTCCTACTGTCCAAATACATGAAGGTAGGTAGTTTGGCTATGCTAAAAGGTGTGAGTGAGTGTGTGAATATTTGTATGCATGATGCCCTGTGAGGGACCGGTGTGAAATCTGTGGTGAATTCTCCTGCCTGGTGCCCAGTGTTCCCAATACAGGCTCTGGATCCACCATGACCCTGACCAGGATAAAGCAGTTACTAAAGATGAAAATGAATTAAAGAAAATAATAATAATAATAATAATAAAATAACAAAACTAATTTCTACAGCTACAACTACTAGGTTTTTTTTGTATATCAGTTCTGCATTTGATTTGTTAAGGATTGTGGAAACTCTATAATAATAGAGCCTGATGATATTTTCTAGTTAACTAACCCAGGCATAAATAATTACGATGCTGCACTTTTAGCTAGAGTTAACTTGCCAAAATAATTGGTGCAGGGTATTGATAGTGTGAAATTAAAAGAAAACTCATGTTGCTTGAGAAAGTCTTGAAACTTCATCATGGAAAACGGTAACATTGACAAAATTTCTGGAAATTTTGGAGTAATCTTATATGGACAGTGTGTGAGGCAATTAATCGAGCTACAGATTTTAATGCAATCATGTGATAGTATTAGGCGTGTAATGTGAAAAAAATAAGGAGTGTTTTACCAGAAGGAAGATGTGATAAATCGAACTGTGTGTGTTACTTTTGTCTTTTGCACACAGCTGAGTTTAAACTCCTTTCCTCCCAAGACAAACGGGTTCAACTTGGCTCTGCTGCCACATTCTCATGTCGTCTTTCCCCTGAAATCAGTGCTGTTGACATGGAGATCCGGTGGTTTAAGGGGACAGACTGTGTTTGTCTCTATAAGAACAGACAGATGACCGAGGGGAGAGGTTACGAGGGCAGAGTGAGTCTGTTCACTCAGGAGCTGGACAAAGGAAACACGTCCTTACAGCTGAGAGAGAGCCGTGAATCAGATATAGGACATTACCTGTGTCAGGTGACTGATGGAGAAAGAACAGGGACGCTTACAGTAAGACTGTGGTGGCGTAAGTATCCCAGAACTTCACCTTCCTTCAATGTAAACACATTATCAATGGAATATAAATGAAAAAAGAAAAACATTGGTTAGCCTTATTCAGATTAAAGACGTACAGAGTTCAAATGATGCCAATGTGCTAATATTTCTTTTGAATTAACAATAACTCCACAACACAACATGGCTGTAAAGTGCAAACTCAGAAACTGCAATGGATGTGGACACCTGACCATCACAACCAGATGTGCTACCTGAACATCCCTTTCCAAAAACCATGGGCATTAATATGGAGTTGCTGCCCCATATTGGGGAAGAACCACATATAGGAGTGACAGCAAGGTGTCCACATACTTTTGCCCCATAATGTATGTAAGGAATAAAACACTTAAAATATCAACAATGGGGTTGAAGTTCATTACAAATAACATCATGTCCTGAAATCTTATATTTCCTCTTATACCATAGCATTCTACCACTCCACTGATCTTTTTCCATTTATTGAAAAAATAATGCATCATACATTTTTTATAGTTACATACATCCACATACATTTATAATTACATTTCATTTCTGCAATGTCCACAAAACAAGTCATTCTTGCACCATCCTCTTTTTTTCTCTTTCTCCTGACATAAAAAGTGCAAGTTATTGAGAATCAACAAAGTCCTCCACCCTCCACATCCTCCAAACTTAAAGTTATAGCTTTACCTCTGACTGCTAGAAAGCTCTGGAACTGGAAACTCCTTTCAAACATGCTAAATAAAAAACCCTAATAATTTTCACATATTTTATAAGTGACTACATTATACTATCATATATATATATATATATATATATATATATATATATATTTGTCCATTTGTCAAACATACATGATTAGTCCTTTATTCTAGACAAAGGAGCTAGTCTATGTTATGTTCCATGTTTGTGTGCACTGTGCTGATTTGTAAAATGATACAGGTTGCAAGTCTAACTTCCTGCTGCACCTTTCCTCTGCTGCAAGACTTTCTGTAACAACTTCCTGTTTTTTGTCTTATTTCAGTCATTGTTTAGCTTGTTCACACTTACCTCTCAGATATGTTTAACACTTACATTTGACTGGAGAGCAAATTTAGGGATGAGCTGCGCTGTCTCTCACGACACCCCCGACCCAGAATAAGGTCATTTAAGGGTCACTTAGCGCCAGGTTCAACACAAACCTGCAGTGTGCAATCTTGTCTTGGTTTTATTAAGGCTTTTCCACTAGGTGTCAGTGTTGTTCTGTGTTGTGCACTGCAGGGGTCAGTAAACGGCAGACTATGGTCCAGATATAGACTAATCTGAGTACTTGCATTTATTTATATATATATATATATATATATATATATATATATAAAAAAGAAAAAAACTTTAGCAGAGCAATAACTTAATTAAAAGAAACTAATTCAGAAACTCCAAAAATGAACCAGCGCAGCTTCTGTAGCAGATCCTCTACTAGCTTATCCAATTATTTATGCAAATTATTTGTGAAGTGACGTGTAGCTAAGTATGGTGACCCATACTCAGAATTTGTGCTCTGCATTTAACCCATCCAAGTGAACACACACACACACACACACTGAACACACACCTTTTTTGCTGAGGTGCCCGGGGAGCACTTGGGGGTTCGTTGCCTTGCTCAAGTGTCTCACCTCAGTCGTCGTATTGAGGGTGGAGGAGAGCGCTGGTCATTCACTCCCCCCACCTACAATCCCTGCTGAACCTGGGACTCGAACCCACAACCTTCAGGTTCACCTGGCCGTTAGGCCACGACTGCCCTGGAAATTCTGCCCCCTTATTTAGCTAATGGCAGCTCATATGACCAAAGACTAGCTACAGGGTTAGATCCATTAAGTCAGAAAGGGAAGAATTTCCACATACTCATATATATTTTTCATTTACTTTTAGAAGAATGAAGAATGGTGTCCTTTGGTGTGTGTGATGTAAAAGTTCATTTACTGTAATTATTCACGAGGAAGGCTTCAGGCTGAGGATACACAGGACTGCACCATGTGAGAAACGTTGGCTCCAGCTACAAATAAAAGGACTGTACAGTATTTATTACGTGTGGATTAGATAGTGTACATACCTGGAGATAATATAAATTTTTATATTAGCAGGTCTCCATACACCACACACAGACTCCAAGGGAAACTGCTCATCTCTTTCATTACCTCAGAATAAATTACACATTCATTCGTCCAGAATACAACAGAACACTATGTTTTAAAATTTAAATATATCAACTGAAATATTTGTACTAGATACAAAACATTCACCGTAACTTTAAAACGTTAAAATATACCATTTTGAAATGAATAAACCGTTACTCCCTTTTGCTAACGGTTCACTGCTAGCAAATTCGCTAGCAGCGGCTAATACCAAACCGTTAGCATCACGATGCAGGTGTAGGTCAACTTAATTAGCACTTCACTCGAAAACTGTAAGAAAAAAAATAAGTCAAAATACGTGCTACACATAGTAAAAACTCATATACGTCATATATTTCAGTTTTTATAAGGCATTAAAGGAAATTATTTAGAAATTCTCTCAGCTGACAAAATCATACCGCTCGCTTTCACAGTCTTTCCTTGAGGCTGAGGCAGAATAGGACTCTACCATTAGGCTGAAAAAATAGGGAGGGGGACACCGTTTTACACACATGCCAAAAACAAATCTGGAGTCGAACATGCAAGACTTCTTATCTTATTAAAGAATTCTACTCTAGAATAAAAAAGCATGAAAAGTATGTACCCTGGAGTTATGCCTTATTTATTTAAGGCTGTAGGCGCAACCGGGAAGGGATCACCCCCTCAAGAATCTCGAGGATTGGTAGTGACATAGTCAATCATTAGAAGTGGCGGGAAAAGAAGTCACTGCACTTCAGGGAAAGATTACAGACGGAGTAGGATTTGTCTTTCCCATCATCTGAAAGATCTCTGCCTTGGGTTCAATAAAATAGGGCTTTCAGACGAGTATAATATACAGAAGCACCCTGAAGACTGATACAGTATATGTTTAAACAGTTTTTTTGCTTGTTTGTTTTTGACTTTAACTTAGATTATCTTAATTTTCTCATGCAGGTCCTTTTCAAAGCTTAAGCAGACACTTTCAGGTAATTTTATGTCTTGTATATTTATCTTCAATTCAGTAATAATTTCTTGTGTACTGCTTGTGATTATTTTTTTCTTATGGTATATAATATTTCTATCATAATCATATCTTACCAGCTTTGTATTCTGTAGCTAATCAATTTCTCTCCTGTAGTGTGGTGTCATTCCCTATGTTAACATCCAGCAGGTAGGCACACATTTATATTTAAAACTGAAAGTTGCCGTAAAAAGCATTTAAAACATTATCCTTCCTGGTAATGAAGTAATGAAATACTTTATCAATACAGTTAAAATGCTTGTCTTCAAAAAAAATAAATAATCAAAGTCTAAATTCAGCAGTCTCATTACTGTTAGTATTAGTAAGTATAATATAGTTTTAATGTTTTCATTGTTGCATCTGGGGTTGGGGGCTCGAATTCCCACCTCCACCCTATGTGCATGGCATTTGCATGTTCTACCTGTGTTTTGGGGGTTTCCTGAAACTCTGGTTTCCTCCCCCAGTCCAAAGACATGCGTTGAAGGCTGATTGGCATTTCCAAATTGTCAGTAGTGTGTGTGCGATTGTGGCCTGTGATGGGTTGGCGTCCAGTGTGTCCCCCGCCTTGTGCCCCGGGTCCCCTGTGTAGGATAAATCGTACAGAGGATGCATAGATAGTATAATAATAATGTTAGTACTCAAATGTCCATATAATACACAGTATGGCATCCTTTACTCTGTTCTGTTCACATCTGCAGTGGGGAAGAAAATGGACAGAAGAGGAGAAAATGAAAATGGAAGAGTCTTCTCTGCTGACTGGTAAGTTTGAAACAACAACAATCTCTTAACATTTTTATCAAGATTGTCCAAATCTTGTGTATTCTACATTCAATACATTAACTACATTTTACTGTTAATGTTAATAATTACAGAATATAATACGGATGTTAAAAGCATCATGAAAGAACTTCTAAAGAAGCACAGCGCACTAGAGAAAACTGAGCAACAGTTGAAAAACACCAGGCTGGACTTAAAAAGAGCAACAGGAGAACTGGATGATAGTACAGCTCCAGACTCATCAGGCTCTTTGTCAAAATTGGAGCCTCCAGTCAGTGAGTGGCTTTTAGTCATTCTTAAATGAAAAGCCTCCATTATATAATGTTAAAATAAAATGGTAAGAATATTTCGGGAATGTTCTTGGCATGAACAATGGGATATTTTCTCTCAAAAATATGTTAAGAGCAAAATAGTTATCTTTATAAATATAATATACCCACCTGAAAATTTTTAGATTATCATGTCACACTGTCGGCATTTTAACTGATGGTTTTTCATAATCATTGAACCAATGGTAGACCATTAATAATTCACTAGCCTGCCAAATCATATAATGAAGTTGATTGACAGTAAATTAAGTGTCTCATTCTTGTTCATTATCAGTGGGTGGAGCATCATCAAGTTCAGATTCTTCACAATTGAGGCTGGTGTTGCTGGGGAGGACGGGGTCTGGAAAAAGTGCAGCAGGAAACACCATCCTGGGCAGAGAGGAGAGGAACCAGGATGTCTCAACTGCAGCTACATCTATAGCCACCCAGCAGAGTGAGAGCACACAGGGGGAAGTGGCTGGGAGGACGGTGATTGTGGTGGACACTCCTGACTGGTTCTCTTCTGGAATCCCTCTGGAGAAGCTGAGACAGGACGTGGGACTCTGTGTCCACCTGTCTGCTCCGGGACCCCACGCCTTCCTCCTGGTAATACATGTAAAGCAGACTACAGGAGAGGAGAGAGGGATGCTGGAGAAAATGGAAGACATTTTTGGAGAGGGGTGTTGGGAGACCACTTTCCTCCTGTTCACTGTTTCTGATGAAGTTCAGAAGAAGAACATTGTGGAGTTTATCCAATCAGGAGACGAGGAGGTCCAGAGACTTGTAGAGAAATGTGGGAACAGGTTTCACTGTCTCAACATTAAGGAGAGTGGAGATGGTTCTCAGGTCTCAGAGCTGCTGGAGAAGATAGAGAAGATGGTAGTGCAAAATGAAGGGAGATTCCACAGTGAGATCTACCTGGATACAGAATCTGAGATAGAAGAAATGATGATGTGGGCTAAAGAAAAGAAGATGGCAAAAGAAGTAAGAGAAATGGAAGTGAAACTAGAGCAGGAGGTCCAGAATTCCCTGAAAAAGATAGAAGGAATGATCCAGGAGCATGAAAAAGATATCACACAGCTGAACAATCAGATAGCAGAATTGGAAGGAAAAATTAAAGAAGAAATGGATGAAGTGAAAAAAGAGAAACTGAAAAGAGAAATGGAAGGAGAAATGCATAAGAAGGCAAAGATTGAGAATGTAATTATAATACTGAATGAAAAGATAGAGTGGGAGATGAGAGAGATGGAGGAGAGACTCGGACAAAAAGTGGAGGAAATCAGGAAGGCCTATGAAGGAGAGGCTAGGATGGAGGGAGAGAGAAACCTTATGAAGATTATGCTTCCCAAAATCCAGAGAGATATTTTGATCTCGAAAGCAAAGATGGAGGAAGATTTCAGAGTACAGATTGAAGAGAAGGATAGAGAGCTGGAGTTATTGAAACAGGCTGTGATACAGCTTAGAGAAGAGACAAAAGAATCCAGATTGGGAAAAGAGGCTCAAGAACAGCCTGGAGAAATTGTCTCCCAAAACAAGTGTAGAAAACGTGGTGGGAGTATATGATTACTGATAATTTCACTTTTGTGTTTACACACAGTGATAAGTTTTACGATGCAAATGTATGTTTAAATCTGACACATTTGCTGGAGAGAAGATCTACTTTTGACTATTGGCAACCAGCCTTATACGAAAGTGGTGGAAATTGTTTTTGTTGGATTCAATAGGAATTACTTAAGAAAAGCAGTTAGTACAGTTGCTAGACCTAACCCTCATTTTATCCTTAACCATTAGTAACTTTTCCTGTTGTTTATGATTATGAATTCTAATTTGGTATAGTTACACCATGATGGTCTGTAATGCTGTATAACAGTGCATCAGTGGGAGTCTAATAAATGTTATTTACAATAATGATGAGGCCAATTTGTGATGATTGAATTGTAATCTTTGCATGAGTTATCAGCCAAAGCATAAACAGTTATTATGTTCCATAACTTCATTTTGTAACCTAATTTTTATGCACCAAACATATGGAACACATCTATCAATAAACTTTCGTCAGACTCCGCTGACTCACAAAAAAATAATTGCTTAAAAACCTTTTTTTTTTCACTTTAACAGTTAACTACATTTTATTACTTGCCTTACTTTTACTGTAATGTTACCTTTACATTACTGTTGTCTTTTACTTTTACTCTGTATTCATTATATATTTTAGGTTTTATATTGTTACTTACTTTGTTCTCACTCACTCTCCATTCTTACTTACGCACTCACTCACTCCCTCACTCCCTCACATTATTATTACTCACGCTTCATCCCATGGTCCATATAATAGCATTTTATTTTGGTTTGCCTTTTTTCTTTATTTCTCCATTTTTACTTCACACTCTAAAGCCCATTGATCTTTATTATTATTATTATTATTATTATTATTATTATTATTATTATTATTATTACAGTTCCAAACAATGGCAGAGGAATATGAGCTATGAAGTTCAAAGAAAAAAAACCCAAAAACAACAGAAACGCACGTAACACTACTTGAATATACTTACTTTGAAATTGTTCGAAACTTTGTTACACCGACATCGACGTGTGAAAAGTATGATTTATTTTTCTCCAGTGACATTATGATTGTCATTTGTGTCTCACTGATATTACATTTACAAATATGTATGTAAAATGAAGGTAAATTCTGCCACCACTTTGTGAGCTAAAAGGCTGACAAGTTTTAATGGAAAATAAAAACACAACAGCAGTAGAATAACATAATTGAAATAGCAGTAGTAATATTGTAGCCTACGTAACTGTTACTCCTTCTGGTTTAGGTAAAACTAACCCATTTAGAATGTAACCAATTTAAATTACTCAAGTGAATTTTATGCAATACTAAATGTATTGTAAATGTGAAAAATGTTAATTGTATCCACTTCAGTTTCTCACATTTCTATAAATGAGAGAGTAGACACGTGTGTCCACTTGAGACTACGTTATCCTGGGGGTAACGATTCATCGTACTCACAGGACTCTTCCACTTGTAAGCCTTGATCAGAGTTTCGGGATGTTTTGAGCTGGTGTTTCTTTATCCCAATGCTGGTATGTAATTTAACCCCTATGCTGCTCTTTCACACACCCATCCCTCCACTTGCTCACTGAGGTCAGAGGTCGCATCGAAGAGCTCACAGTCAGACTCATCATCATCCTGAAAAGAGGTGTGCTCACAGTTATAAGATGCTGCATCATTCATATTTTTATCTGAAACAAAATCATACAATATATACATGGGACTGCTGGAGTATTCCCATGCTTTGTATAACAAATTGCTAATTAGGGAACAAAAATTAAGGTTTTTATTTACGATTTTTCGTAGGAATTGTGAGTATCAGCACTTTGTAAAGCTGTAACTGTAAGTTTTCAGACACAGGAAAATCTTCAGGCCTGAGGGCTTTATGCTTTGCGGCATATAGTAACATGAAGTAACGTGTGTGTGTGTGTGTGTGTGTGTGTGTGTGTGTGTGTGTGTGTGTGTGTGTGATATGGTATAGTAATAATTGCAATTAATACCATGAACAGGAAGAATTCTAAACCATCTCCAGAACTTTGTGACTGGCTCATTTTCACCAGCATGCGCCTTCCATTGATTTGTGATTGCAGCCAGTCCTATACACACACACACACACACACACACACACACACACACACACACACATTCACAGGTAAGGGACCAACAAAACAGAATTAGGACATTTCCAGAAACTGTACAGTGCCCCTGTAATTTAAGAAAAAAGCATGTGATAGACTCACTAAAAGGGAGCTGACTTATTGTGCATAACACATGGATTACAGACAGTAATTGTTCATCTTTGTATAGCTTTAATAATTATTTATCATATCTATTTTCCACCGTTGAGTCACGTAAACTTCATCCTACATGGACTAACTATCCATACATCGGTTAAGTGCAGCTGTTTATACCTCTTATGGAAGTAGCCAAATACAAATACACTGACTGATTTTTTTTTTTTTAGAAAGAAAACAAGAATGTATTAAAATGAGGTTTTTCTTTCATGCAGTGCAGGCTCTGGCCAAGCTCATTAACACATTGCCAAGATAAAAATAGCAGAGGCCCTATTCTGTACAAACCAAAAATTAAAAAAAGAAATGTTCCTTTATTTAGAGCTTTATTTATTTCAGCTGCCATTCTATATAGCTCACACACTGTGCAGCATATTTTTGCTTGTGTCCCCCAAAAATAATCATTTAATTAATTAAGCAAACCATAGGTAAGAGACAACGATAATTTTCTTTTAGGAAGGTCTTTTAGTATGTCCGTAACATTATTTTTCCTACGGTAGATGTATAGCAGCAGCACTGTGTACACTGTATCCAGCAAACTTTCTGGAATGTAACAAACCCAACATTAAAGTAAATCTAATAAAATATTATTATTAGGTAGCTATTGTTGTCAACTACAAACTGAGTAAGCTAGTTCCCTAGCTTGCTTAGTCACTAACACTTAGTTAGAGATCTGAATATTTGATGCACTAAACAGATACAGATACATATAAAGGCATTTTGTTACACCCCTTATTTGAATGCTTTCCAAAAAAAAAGATGACAGAAAGAGAAAGAAAAAACTGTGCTTACAGTACCTCTCAACATTAGATATGTTTTCAGAGATACGCAACTTGTATGCAAGTTTTACATAGCCACACATATTGCCACATATAGGCCCAAAGTGTGTGATGGAAACAAAAAGCAGTTATTGTGGTTTGTTGTGCTAGAAACTGCACTGATCTTAATTACACAGCTTCAACACAAACCACACTTCTTCATTTAAAAAAAAAACAGTACTGGAAAGAAGCCTATAAGTTACACTAAACTCTGTTAATGCCAGTGCCTGCATTTTGTATATGCTCGTGTGTGCGTGTGCATGTGTGTTTGTACCATGTTTGATTTTGTTACAGTTGCGAGGTTGGCCATCCTTTCAGCACAAAACCTTTCAGCTGTGTGACAGTCGCCCTGATTACTGGTCTTGTTTATCTTGTAAAGCCGTACCTCTATGGTGTAGAGACCTTCTAGTGTTTTTTCACGTGTTTTTTCACGAACCAACTTTGTGGCAACAGTTTGAGGAAGACTCACATTCATGTAAGAGTGTGATGGCCAGGTACTTTTGGCCGTATATTGTATAAGGAATGTTTTAGTGCATTTTAAGTTTTTTCATATATCAACCACAATAAATTAGCATTATGTTAATTAAGATGATTGGACATTTACCTTGGTTAGTCTTCTGGTCATTCAACACTGCTACCCCACTTTGTCTAAACTGGTAGTCTACAAAGAACATAAAATACAAGTTTTATTACAACCTAGGGGTGTAATGCAATGCCATTATCAGTATTTCTATCTGTTCAGTGCCCCCAAAATCTGTATCTGTATATGGATCTGAAACTGAAGTGAATAAGATTTTCATTTATTAACAATAAATTATGATGAAAACCATGTGCAGTGAATGTACAATTTATCTTCTAAGGCCCCAGCAGATATGGTGTCTAGCCTGTGGTCTGTATGGGCTGTATGTAGCAGCCACTCTGCTAGGAAGTGACAAAGGTATGTTTCTAAACTGATATAGTATGTGCACAAGTGCCACAAAGCAACCACAGGAACTACATATGAGGAGCCCAGAGACTGCTCAGAACAAGGGCACCAAACAGGCCAAAAAAGGGCAGAAATAGTGCAAACTCCCCTGCCACTGACAAAAGTAACAGACATGGCATTGCATGCAATCAAAGGCCAGAGGACATGTGGAGGATTAAGACAAGGTATTCAGAGACAAGTCACATTTACAGCATTTGGCAGACACCCTTGTCCAGGGCAACTTACATTTGTCTCATTTATACAACTGAGCAGTTGAGGGTTAAGGGTCTTGTTCAAGGGCCTGGCAATAGCAACATGGCAGTGATGGGATTTGAACTCAAAACCTTCTGATCAGTCAGCTTACATCTTAACCACTGAGTTACTGCTGCCCTCTGGGGCTGGAAGTTTGGGGCTGAAAATACAAATGCACCTCCTATTCATAATCTGTTTATTCATTTACATTTTAGAATACATTATGTATTCATAATTAGTTACCTTACTACAGCCAGAGCACAAGTGTCAAAAAGAAAACTTTGTTTATGAAGTTGTGCTGTGTACTTTACCCTATATATATATATATATATATATATATATATATATATATACCCACCCACACACACACATACATACACACTTCACTTAGGAAGTTATACTGAGGAAACGTAATTATGCAGCTTATGATCTTTCTCAACGATAAATACATTTGCCAGATGTGTTGACAAAACTCACAGTGTATTCCTGTGACCAAAAGGATGGTGGTCAGTAAGAGGATGTTTATGATGAGAAGTAGAACCATTCTCTTCCTCCCTACATTTTAAAAGCAATTAATGGACAAATGAAAACCACAATAGTAGATGATTTAAGTATCCATTTCACATGGCACTAACAAAATATATGATTAATCATTAGCTACAAAAATAATCAGAAATCATTCCAGATTCTGGTCTACTTCTATAAGGTCACACTAAAGTATCATGCATTCACCTGTCACAGTTTTATACAATCTGCTGTTAAAGCATCCCTCAGTTTGTCCACCTATCTCTGCATTCATCTATCCACCCCTTCCTTACCTGAAGTATTTCTTGCAGCTACTGTTGGTGGGGTCTGCAGAGACTGATATATGTCCTCAGTTTTTGTTTGTTCCTTTGGATTATCATATACATTCATCAACCCGGAATGTCTCTCCTGCATCTCCATTGTCCAAAAAATACTCACTATAAACAGCTGGACATAGATGTTAAAGAAACAATATACTTCAAGCAAAACTAGAGACTTCTTACTTTCTGATGAAGTGCAACCTTATGTACAGCATTTCATAGGTCTCACAGACACCAACACAGCACATATACAAACCATACTTCCGTCTACTTGTAGTTTCTGTTCCAGGAAAACCACATGAAAATTTTCCCTTGTGAGTTTAACACCATACAGCTAAAATCAAATCCATGCATTTAATGAATAAGGATAAAATAGAAATCATAAATGTACAATTATTAATGTGAACTGAGTGTGCTGTATGTGAAAACTGATGTATGGTTTTGATACATTTTACTCTGACTGGGGAGAAATGCCTATAAGGACACACACACACACACACACACACACACACACACACACACACACACACACACACACACACACACACACACANCTTATGATACTGCATAGTAGTAAACTATGCAGTATGCATGGTTTACTGCATAGTGCTTTCAACTGATTTGTGATTGCAGCCAGTCCTGTATACACACACACACACACACACACACACACACACACACACACACACACACACACACACGTGTATACTTACAATCTGTAAAAGTTCTTTAAATTGTGCCTATATGCAGCTTTACCTGATAAAATAACCTGTTAGTGTAGGTAAAAGGTGTCAACTCAGTATATCTGAATTCTTTACAATATTTAATATATCTAATAAAATATCACAACCTAAGCTGAAAGAGACAGTGCATGAGAATACTACAACATTTTTACCACATACAGGCCTAAAATGTCTGATGAAACTGAAAGGCGGATCTGGTGGCTTAATGTGCTAGAAACTACACTGAATATAGTGACAACTCTGAACTACTACTACAACTATAATGAAATACCTCATCAACCATTGCTTTTCTCTTTTGAAAGCAATTACAACAAAAGGCAATGTTGATTCCTTCTAGGCAAGTCCAGCTAATCTAGCAAACTTCTCTTGGTGTTGGAGATTCCTCCAAGAGAAAACCAGTCAATAATCCATGTTAAAACAATATTGGAACAAAGTCTCTAAATTAAAGTGGACTTTGTTAATTCCAGTGCCTAGTTTTTGTATATATTTGTGTGTGTGTGTGTGTGTGTGTGTGTGTGTGTGTGTGTGTGTGCACTGTTGTTTTTGGTTACAGTGTTGAGGTCAGCCGTCCTCTTGTCACAAAATCTATAAGCAGTTTTTCAGTCACTGTGGTTACTTCAGAACAAATAGAATGTGTCATCATGGAGATACCATATCTCTTGAAGATCAGAAAAAAAGTGCACATCATGTTTACTGATATATTTGAAATGTTTTAGAAGATTTATGTTTTTTTTTTATCTATCAGCCAGTATAAATTAACAATATGATTTAGATTTGATTGGAAGTTTAGTTATTTATACTTGGTTAGTCTTCTGGTCATTCAACATTTCTACCCCACTTTGTCTAAAGTGGCAGTCTACAAGAGACTTTTTTTTAACCACAATCTAGGGATGCAAAGCAATGCCACTATCTATATATGTAAGTGCTCCCAAAATCAGGATCTGTATGTAGATTTGAAACAGATGGTACATCATGGCACAGAGGGTCCAGCGGCCCTGAGGATGCTCAGAATGTTGGCACAAAAAGAAAGAAAGAAAAAAAAAGAACAGCACAAAAAAACTGTTGTTGTACTATGGACACACAGACACATATTATCCCTGTAAGAGCATGGCCAGGTAAATCTAACCAAGTTTGGATCTGGAAATCCACCAAAGAAAAAAACCCCCCACAAAAAACAAACAAACAAAAAAAACAACTAGCGTGCCTTCTATTCGTATCTATATTGTATCCATTTACCTGTCATTTCAAATAATGTATTCAGTTTGTGCTGTGTACTTTACCCTCTGTTCTCAAACTACTAACAACTCAAATTTGTGATATATAGCATATATACGATAAGTTTATTGTTTGCATACAACAAAAAACTATGTAAATATGCAGCAGGTGATCTTTCTGGACAATAAACACTTTTGCCAGATAAAGTGGACAAAACTCATAGTGTATCCCCATAACCAAAAGATCAGTCTGTCCATCCGTCTGTGCATTCAACCATCCACCCCTTCGTTACTTGAAGCTTTTCTTGAAACTACTGATACGGGTCTTTGTTTGTTCTTGATTATCATATACATTTAGTGACACAAAATGCTTCTGCTGCAGCTCCAAAAAATACCTTCTACAATAACCAGCCCAAGAGACTAAAAAACCATGCTGACCCATTACAAGCAAGCTTTGCAATTTTTTAGGCTTTCAGATGAACCTCACATACAGCAAACACTAACGCAGCATATTTACAAAACCCTTTTGCACTACTTCTGTTTTTTTTCCCGCTAGAAGAAAGTCACATGAATGTGGTTATCCCTGGCATGTATTTAATGTATAATGATTAATAATAATAATAAAATGTCTACCACATATGTACAGGTATTAAGATGAACTGTGTGCGACATAAGAGAACGTATGTTTTAGATATACTGTATTTTAATCTAAGAGCATGTCCTGAAATATCCTCTGTATTCTCTCCTCAATGTGGAAATACCAGTGAAAATCCCTTTCATGAAGTCATTATTATGTTCTTCTTGCTACGTAACTAGTTACATGGACTGATATCCATGAACAGAATGAAAGGTAACACATTAGGTGGATAATCCATCTCTGTCAACTTTATGGGTAAGTTTATGTTAACTTGGTTCCTTGGGCCTCTACTTCAGCTAATAAACGAATGGGTGTGATTTAACCAAGGACAATGATAAGGCAAGTTGGCAACAGTGTTTTAAAAACAGATGGTCTAACAGTGCCATATAAACTTACAGGTGTAACCTTGTGACTGTATTACCCTGTAAGGAAAAGCAAAAGTAAATTAGACCTTAGACCCTCATTCTGTTGTTGTTGGCACAAACTGTTCTAAGTTTTCTTGAGGTGAAAGTGCAGCCAATATTTTTTTAAGTGTTACATAATTACACACTGTAGCAAGCAGTGTAATGTGGAAAATAAGCAGGCCATGAAGTGTTCTTTAATGGAACTATAAATGAATGTTAAATATTAATAACTTACTCTTGGTGTAGAAATAAAATGAATTCTATATGATGTTCTAGACATGAGTGTGCCGCTGGGTGTACAATATGTATGTATCTATAACAGATGTGTCCAATCTTATAAGGAAAGGACCGGTGTGGGCAGAGGTTTTCATTCCAACTAAGCAGAAGCCACTCCTGAGTCTACTGAAATCCAAGATCAACTTATTAAACGGGTCAAATCAGGTGTGGCTCCTGTTTGATTGGAATGAAAACCTGCACCGACACTGGCTCTTTGCAGATAAGATTGGACACCCCTGATCTCTATCTATCTATCTATCTATCTATCTATCTATCTATCTATCTATCTATCTATCTATCTGTCTGTCTGTCTGTCTGTCTGTCTGTCTGTCTGTCTGTCTGTTTAAAATGTAGAAAGGTGAATTAAAAGACCAAACAACCCACACAAGTCATAAATACATAATTAATAAACATGAATTAGTCTACCAATGTGGTCACTTACTGTACATCTTATGTTTTATTGAAGTATTAGCACACTACATCCAGCATGTGGCAGCAGATGCGTACTAAACATGCTACAGATAGAGAAAAGGAAATGTCGATTCAGTAGTTTATTTACATCTTTACAGGAAACAATTAAGCCAAAGTGTTGTAGTGGTAGGTCGGGAAACTGTTTATCTTCGAACACCACTGACTATTCCTGTTTACTTGTCAATTTTGAGTAGGCAATGTTAGAGGTTTTAGAGCTAAAACTCATACAGAAAGGAGATAGTTAGTATCAGTGTGAGAAATTATAGACAAGAAGACAAACCATTTTAACTTAAATAGTGTAAGTTGGACAAATAGTGCAAAAATGAACAGCAGTTACTGAGACCTGGTGGATAAAGAGTTAAAAAATGAAACCAACGCACGAGACGTTCATAACGAAAGTGAAAGGCGAATGTGTTTTTGCACAGTCACACTGCAGACTCTGAAGAGAAAAGTCGAGGTGAGTAAATGCTCCTGAAAAGTTTTTTTTTTTTTTTTTTTTTTTTACATGATAATGAGGCTTTAACTTTTTTTTTTTTAACAGAGAAAAGTAATGTTCCTGTGTGCATGTATGTGTCACTTTGTAATCTTAATCTTAGTATTTTTGTTTTGCTTTGTTTTTTTTCCCTCATCGTCCTAGCTCTCTACATCCGCCCTTCAGTAAACAGTGCAAAGCTGCAAAACTGCACAAAGCTCAATTTGACACTGAGCAGCTTGTTTTTTCTTTTCCTGCTATTTTGCTACCAAAGCAGACAGACAGAAGCAGCTGTTAAAACGGTAAGGCATTATGAACACGAAAGACAGCTGTCAGTGAGTCATACTCGGTTGAATAACAGTTATTCAGAGTATGAAAGAGTATGAAAGCAAAACAAGCCTGATAAGAAGCATCAGCATGATCAAGACAATGTAAGATGATAAGGGTCATACGTAATATTTAGATGACTGTCTAACACCACTATGCTATGGATTTAAAAATAAATAAATATATAAAAATTTAGGATGTGTATGATTATGTACCCTTGTAAACACGTTCACTTCTTATTTAATATTCTATACTGAAGTTTTTTTCTAGTAATAAGATAACATGGAACAGTCAAAGTCAGAAACACACACACGAGAAGAGACATGGTCGAGCACGGCTCCTGAAAATGAAAATGTTAAAGCCTCTGAGAAGAAGGAGGACCAAGGTGGCCAAAAAGAACAAAATCCCTCTGGTAGGAGTTCAAAACTAGTTTCTTCTTCATTGCATTTTTACAGATTTCATGCCATTTTTATATGCTGCTGTCTGTAGCTGAACCAAGCATGTAAATGTATTATAGAAATTAATATAAATAAAGATTATTAGGTTGAACCATGATAACAGGCCCCGTACTGTACAAATGTTTATGTCTACTGTACGTCTACAGCAGCAACATCAGTTGCAGACATCAGTTACAGGAAAACAGTACAATAGAGCAAATCGGAACTCCTATTAACATTATTAAGTGTTTTGTAGTTGAAATGTTAAACTAAGTACATTTTGTAAGCTTAGACATAATTAGAAAATAAAACCAACTACTATGATAATAATAAAAAAAAAATTATATTTACAAGTGGACCAAGCATACTTTTATCATGTTTCTATTTCAGTCATCTCCACTAACAATATTACAGATCAAATATATATTACATTAGATTAAATGCAAATTAGATCAAAGCAGGGTTGTGGGTTTAAAATGTTAGAACCTTGCTTGCGATTGCAATACGTGCAAAAGAGAAACATATTTCAGTTAGGGATAGATAGTAGTTCATATGCACTATATGGCCAAAAGTATGTGGACACCTGACCATTATACCCATATGTGGACCTTTCCAACATCTATGGGATGTATTGGACAGCGACTATGCATGACTAAGTCTTCTTCCAACATCAGTGACCAATCCCACTAATGCTCTTGTGGCTGAATGCGCAGAATTTCTAATTTCCTTCCCAGAGGCATGGAGGCTGTTAGACTTTGGAATGAAATGTTCATCATGGGTGTGATGGTCAGGCATCCACATTCTTTTGGCCATGTTGTGTTGTAATGTAAGAATTTCACCTTGTGATGGGTTTTCCCAGGCCGTCACACGTATGCTTTTAAAGAGAAGCAGTGTAGGATGTCTCTTGATGAAGGTTATTTGGTTTTCCAGAAGATGGCGCTGATGGCACATACAATTCCAGTGCAGCTGCGTCACAACAAGTAGAACCAGGTAATGAAAAAGGTAAAACACACACACACACACACACTATTACAGAGACACATCCATAATAAACTGACCTGACACCATACAGTATACTTAATTTCTAATTAAGTAGTATCTATGCCAAAAGGTTTCTTGTTTACTTTTAAGAAGTATGTGCAGAATTATGTACCTTTATTGCATTCATTATCCAAGTAGGACAACAGCTAAACAAAATTGCTGATAAACTGAATGGTCTTTAATAATAATACTGGTCATTACTAAAGTAAAAAAAAAAAAAACATTATTACAGTATTACAATTACAAGCATTTTTCAGCACAAAGTTGACTTTCTAAAATCTCTTCACAAAATCTTAATAAAACTTTTAATGATCATTTGCAACTGATTTTCAAACATGTACTTATATTTTATAGCTCCTTTGCTAATGATGGAATACATTATAATGGTAAAATTATACAGGAATTTACAGGAAAAATTGTACATTGTAATCAAAAGTGCACACCTGAGCAACTACATGAACTTTCATTGGTGAAAGTTTTATTTTATAAAAAACTTGGTTAAACTGTTATAAACTTATGACTTGTGTATCTCTATTAAATGACTGCTTAATAGCACATACACAAATAAACAATGGAATAATGGAATGATTTAAGTAAAAGTAAAAATTGATTCAATCATCCCCAGTCTTCCTTTCTTAAGGAAACAGAGATAATTTGATTATGATATCCAAACATGAGTAGTGCTTAATATCTTAATAATAATGACTAATTAATAATTCCTATTTTTATTTACAGGAAAGATGACAGACATATTTTCAGGAAATAAGTTTTTTGTTTTTCTCACGGGAAATACATTAAATGCTCATGAGAAAGTCGTAAATCATCTTAAAACCCAAAGAAAAGATCTGCAGGATGTGGAAACAGCGGATGAGTGTGATTTCGTTCTGGCTTTCTGTCCTATTGTTTCGCGAGCTGGAACCGACATTGAAGCAGCAGTGAAAAAGCTTCAGAATACTGCAGGTAATAACATATCTAAGGAATAAATATGTTGTAGAAAAATAACGTGGCATGGTGGTGTGATGCTGCCTGACACAAAGCAGAGTTACTGTTACCACCCCAAAGTTGATTATTTTACTATAACAGGATGTCCTGAAATGTGTTATTCTTATATCACAGCATCATTAACATTAACAGTAAGTTGTTACTTTAGAAACATGAATGTATTACAATGAGTTACTTTATGAAAAGCAGAATCAGCACTGCAGTATAAGTTACATTATTGTATATAATATGTAGTTTATTGTATATTCTGAGTAAATTTCTTGTATGTTCTCTCTAGGTACCAAACCTGCTGTTCTAGTGGTGCTCCATCACACATTTGATCCAAATTGTATTGTACCAGACAGCAGCAGAGTTGTAACCCGAAAGAATTCAATCACAGTAGACTGTCTGTTCCATGAAGATCAGGGATTACTGCAGTGTCATAAAAATGATGAATCACTGGCCAGAATTACAAACATTATAAAATCTCAGGTACCTGATAATTTACTACTTTGACAATTTTTGTTTTATTTTTAGCTACTAAGATCCTAAGAGCCAAAGGTTTACAGTTCTTATGGAAATAATTTTTCACATTTTAAGAACACAACAATAACAACTCGTGGCCTTACAGCAGGTGCACTATACCATGTGTATCTTTGAATTTGTATTGTACTTGTTGATCGCTCCTTGCTTAATAGTGTAAGCAAACTTTTCATTACTGTGTAGTAACAGTTGAGATAGTGGAGTGTCTACTTGTCCCATAAACATGTATATATATTTTTAAGCATGTTTCCTTCTCTTAGGCTTAAGAATGTGGTTCTCAAAGTGGAATCTGAATCAAATACAAACCATAATAACTCAAACATTAATAATGCAATGCCATATGTCAATAATGCCAACTTGAAACTAAATGACAATTTTACTTTAAAGGTTTTCTGTGGGTGTAATTCCTGTGGCTGTATAGGAATTAAATATTTCTGGCACAATTTAAATAATAAACCCAATTACCCATAGAATGTGGTCCATGGAATATAGTATTTTACAGTTAAATGGGTTCTCGGTTCCAAAAAAAGTCAGAGACCATGATTTTGTTCGGATCAAATGGCCACTCAGGACTTATTTTTCATTATTTGGTTGCAAATAACAATGAGAGGACAATGATTTACACCCACATGTGGTTTGGTAACATTATCATTTTACATAAACAGAAAAATATTTGAAGAAAACTGTATGTATGAAATAAATCACTGCCTCATCATTCTTGAAGGAATGCTTTGCTGTGAGTGGCACTAAAGGGGAGAATACATTATGTCCAAGTTGACATTATGTACAGGTAACTTGTTTTTAGGTGAAAAAACAAGTTAGGTTTTTTTTGTTTTTAGGTTTTTTTCAGTGAAACGGCCTAATAACTATATAAAGCTCAATAACATGTAAAATAAAATTGATAACGATGACTTGACTTTACAACCTGAGTATCTAAACAGAAAAAAAGAACCCCATAGGGTTAATAAAACCCCAGCTTAGAGGGCCAGTGTCTTGATTGGAGGTATAATAATCATTTTAGCAACATAGTTAACTTTTGAATTTTTGACCTTCAGGTAATGACAATTGCAGTACCATGTTAAGCATATACATGTGATTCACTCTATTTGTTGTCTGGATGGTTTGGTTTGGTTTGTTTGATTTTTAAACTTAATCCATTTTAAATCTGAATGCAACCATTGCAGCTTGGACTTCAAATTTTTTGCTAGTGATAGACCTTCAGTAAGAAACAAGAACAAGCAATGTGAAAACTGTTCACCGAATGTGTTTTGTGTCAAAGCATTAAAAACTGTGAAAAAAGTAAAAAAAAAAAAAAAAAAATCTGTAAAAGAGATTGAATATAATTATTTTCCTCTTTTAGGCATCAAAAGAAAATGGTTCTTACTGGTCAGGTAGTTTAACTTGTTTATTTTTAATTATTATAATTATGCAAATATAGTACTTGCTGTTATTTTTCATTTAATGTTTTAAAAATTTAATGTTTTTCAATTAATTAATTCACTTAGGTAATCACAATTGGTACAATGTATTCTTATTACAAAATAACAATACAAAAATGCATTGTTATTATAGTTGTATTTGTAGTTATTATGTTTTGTAAACTTTTCAGCATCCTGGTTGAGGTCTTTCTGGCCAGGTTCAGCCTCAGAGGTAATACTCTTTGAATTCAATATTGCAATAATGAAATATATTGGAAAATTAAGGAAACTGCTAAAGAACTAAAATAATCTAGCTAAGAATCTGTAGACATTGTAATGTGTGAGGTGCAAAGTCATTGTATTTTATAAAAATCAGTGTAGCTGGTAACGTTATCATTTTAATCAACACAGACAATATTTACGGAAAACATTTGAAATGTGTTAGGTAAGCATTAAACAAAAGCACTGCCTCATCTGCCTCATTTGCCACAGTTGGCAGTAAAAAGGAGGAAGCTAATGATACTACTGATCACTTTCAAGTCCTTGCCTTGTGGGGATTAATAAGCGTGACCTAATCATTTTGGCAGTAATGTTAACTTTTGCATTTGGACCTCCACATAATGACAATCGCAGTACAATTTTAAACATGCAGTATTTGAGAGATTTTCTCATCCTATGCAGATTCTAGATTAAAATGAAAGTCTTTCACACTTTTAATAGGAAAAACAACAATGTGGAAAGGAACAAGGTCCAAAGACAAGTGAAAATGAAGGTATGTATTCTGGTTGGAAATATAACAGTTTACCTGGTGAGTGTTACATTACTTTTAAATCTATTATTATATATATACTTTTTCAAAATAAATGGTATTTCCTACTCTATTTATTTTATCTTTCAATATGTATTAATGTTATTAATCATATATAAATGAGCTAATTTGAGACATCAGCACAATTAGGTTGTCTTATGGCTATAATACCTCAATGTCAAGAACTACACCAAGTGAAAAACCTTTTGAAGTAAAAAAAAATTTAACTGGAATCAGTACTAAGAAACAATATGTTTGACTATTAAACTATAAAAGCACATTTGGTGTCAAGACGTACAACAGAGCAGTGAAGGACAAACTTTCTCAAATGGAGTAAACGAAAAATGTTATTGAAAATCAATACTAAAAATATTAAGTTTTGCTATTAAATTGAAAAAAAGCACAGTTGAGGTGAAGCGCTACCACAAAACAATGAATCACTGGTAGGCTTCCTGATAACGATGAAACTTAGCGAATAATGAACACTTTAAAGAAGGGAGTGCCTTATGCCAGTTTTGCAGGTGTTTCCTGAAAGCCTTCATTATCAAGATATAATGAATGTGTTGTAAGTAGTTCTTTGCTAGTTCCAGCCACACTAGTCAAACAGTCAATTCACACTCCTGAAGTAAATTTAATAGATCAGGGACTTATCATGGACAGCATTTTTAAATAGAGGATTATAGACGCAAGTGTAATCAACAATTTACTACAGTAATTATGTTTGTTTGCTACACAGCTACACTGACAAAAGGGAATATGCGGTCAGTCAATCATTGCAGCATGATAGCTTAGTGAGTGGTGCTACAACCTCACAGCACCAGGGTCTTGGGTTCGAGTTTGAGCATGAGTGTCTGTGTGGATTTTGCAGCAAACAGTGTAATATATAAAATATGTAGGCAATGAGCTATATACAAACGTAAAATGTTAATAACTTACTGTTGACATAGAAATTAATTGTATATCTAATGTTATAGGAGTGCGTGTGCCACCAGGTGCCCCCACTAGTTTAAAATACCAAACAGGTCACACAAGTCATAAATACATAATTAACAATTAGTAATTAGTGAAATAGTCTAAAAATGTGGTCACTTACTGTACATCTTACGTCCATTGCCTTTTTTATTGGACTATTAGGACACTAATAGGAGGAGTATTTAAAAGTTCACTGCATTCACTTTTCAGAAGATCCAAAATGGCCAACGTCTTGTTGGGTGAAGCTCAAAAGAAAAAAAAAATAAAAATTAACTATAATAATTGTTTTTTTTTTCAAAAATGTCATAAAAGTTTATAATAAAAGTTTATTGTGAATGGAAAACAGTTAATTGACTTGATTTAACTTTTTTAGGATTATTCCTCAGAGACGATAGTAATGAACAAGGATCTTCCTCACAGGTGAGTTTGAAAACACACAGCTTACTTTCAATAACAAAACATGGACACAATTTATTGCTTTGTCTCCACCTCTCTCTGAATTTATATCCATAGTTGTTTTTTCATCTTTTTTTTAGAACAGTAATGTAGGCAAGAATTCATTGGTCCCGATTAGCAATCAAAATATGTGGCCCAATATACTTATTTAGTAGATTCCTTTTAGGCAAAAATCATTTGTTTCTGTTAGATTTTATTTATGTTTTTATTTCTAAACATATCTGTGACTTTTGTGGTCAGTGCCTCAAAACTGAGTTAGCAGCACATGAATGTGCCAATAGGATTTTTTTTCACATCCCATTCCAGATTTAATCCCCCTTTGCTCTTATAATAACCTTCACTCTTCTGTGAAGGCTTTCCACTAGAATTTGGAGCATGGCTGTAGGGATTTTCCCATTCAGCCACAAGAACTTTAGTGAGGTTAGGCACTGAAGTTAGGTAAGGAGGCCTGGGGTGCAGTCAGTATTCCAGTTCATCCTAGAGGTGTTCAGGGGAGTTGAGGTCAAGGCTATGTGCAGGCCTCTTGAATTTTTGTACTCCAATGTTGGCAAACCATGTCTTCATGGAGCTCACTTTGTGCACAGGGCCATTGTCCTGCTGGAACCGACAAAGAATAAATAGAATTTTTTTTTTCTATATTTCTATGAGTGTGTGCTTCAAACATTGTGACAACAGTTTGAGGAAGAACCACATATGGGTGTGATGGTCAGGTGTCCACAAACTTTTGGTCATGTAGTGTATTTATTGAACAATGTGTTTTATTTAAAATTCCTATTAGATGTGGTGTATTATAATAGAATATTCATTAAAAATAACTACTTTGTCAACAGCCATGTGCCAGTCAGAAGACACCTGAATATGATCCGGCTTTTGGTAAGTGTATGAACTGTGACCTAAAACAACTGTAACAATTAAACTAAGCAACATTCAACAACAGCTTAGCTAGCATTAGTTACAGCACTGAATTAACACTGTAGATGAACTACTTTCACATAGCACACATACACAAATAAGGCATATGACTACAGTGTTGTATATTCTTGGTATTTTTGTGACAGTTGGTACAGGGGATTATGTGGCTTAGACAGTGCATTTGTAAAAATGGGTTGGGTTTGGATGAATATATTATCAGGAGGTGTGGTTAGGTGTGCTGGTGAGATATCCAATCAAATAAGCTCCTCTCATTCCCTTTAACAACCAAGCATATGCTGTGACATATTTGTAATGAAATACATCATGACTTGTAATGGTAGAAATAGCCAGCTTGCTGATACAAATTATAGGAAATGTCTTTTCATCGATTTTATGTTGATATTTTATGATGGTGTGCTAAATACAGAGACTTGGATATAAGTGGTGCCTTTTTATTTTGAATGCGAGCAGTCCAAAATACAAAATCACTTAAAAGACATATAAGGGGTTAAATATACTGATATCAACCTAATGCAGAGAGCCAAAAGCATAAACTATAGAATGAGCAGAAGGTCAGTAATGAATATAGACAGAATAATAGAGCCCTAGTGGTAGTCATGGGTATAGGGCATATTTTTCCTATATATGCTATAGATTACAATATGCATTCTATATTGTACAGTTTAGGCAGTTCATGAAAACTCATTAAATCTCACTGCATGAGCTGGATTTAAAAGTTTTCAAAATGTGTTAAATTGCAAGCTTTTTCACCAACAGAAAACCTTGACATGGAGATTGAACAGCTGGAAAAAGAAGAACTTGAAATGCAGCTAAAATCACTCAAGACTACAGGTAAGTGGTTAGACTAGTAATTCTATTGGAAAGTATGTTACTGGAGAAATTTAATCCTCCACACGTGGTGAATGGTCAGCTATATAAACTATAAAAATATTTCTGATGACAAAATAAGTTCCAATTACCGGAATGGGAAATGGGAGTAACGTTACAGATTTGGCTCTTTATTAAGGGCTATGAACATGATGAAAAAGTCCTAGAGACAGGTAATGAGAGACAAAGAGAACTGATTTATAAGGCGAAAAAGAAATATGAGTTAAAAAGAGATATTGGGAAGAATATAAAGAAAATGTATGACAGAGTTGCGGGGCTGGAAGAAAACAGACAGTTTTTTAAGGTCATTTTGCCAGAAAACCAGAAACCTATATGGCTTTCACTGCCAGGTGAGCAGCCCAAAAATCCTGAAAAGCGTGTTTTGTACCATATTCACTGTAGCAAAAATGTGAGTGAATGAGTTTCTTCATTTGTGATTTGTAGAATAGGATTTGTGTACCTGCAACAAAGAATTTGAGAAGGTGTGACTGTTGTGTTGTGTTTGTGGAAGAGAAAAAGTACAAATTCCACTGTCACAGGTGCTCAGTTGTTTTGCTCCAATAATACCTTCATACCTTCAGTAGATGCTAAAAAAAACAGGCGTGGACTGGAAAAGTAAAAAAAAAAATAAATAAAAAATAAATAAATAACTATATAATTGTTTTTTTCCCAAAAATGTTATAAAAGTTTATAATAAAAGTTTATTGTGAATGGAAAGCAGTTAATTGACTTGATTTTACTTTTTTAGGATTATTCCACAGAGACAATAGTAATGAACAAGGATCTTCCTCACAGGTGAGTTTGAAAACACACAGCTTACTTTCAATAACAAAACATGGACACAATTTATTGCTTTGTCTCCACCTCTCTCTGAATTTATATCCATAGTTGTTTTTTCATCTTTTTTTTAGAACAGTAATGTAGGCCAGAATTCATTGGTCCCGATTAGCAATCAAAATATATGGCCCAATATACTTATTTAGTAGATTCCTTTTAGGCAAAAATCATTTGTTTCTGTTAGATTTTATTTATGATTTTTATTTCTAAACATATGTCATATTTTTGTGGTCAGTGCCTCAAAACTGAGTTAGCAGCACATGAATTTGCCAGTAGGATTTTTTTTTCACATCCCATTCCAGATTTAATCCTCCTTTGCTCTTATAATAACCTTCACTCTTCTGTGAAGGCTTTCCATAGAATTTGGAGCATGGCTGTAGGGATTTTCCCATTCAGCCACAAGAACATTAGTGAGGTCAGGCACTGAAGTTAGGTGAGGAGGCCTGGGGTGCAGTCAGTATTCCAGTTCATCCTAGAGGTGTTCAGGGGAGTTGAGGTCAAGGCTATGTGCAGGCCTCTTGAATTTTTGTACTCCAATGTTGGCAAACCATGTCTTCATGGAGCTCACTTTGTGCACAGGGCCATTGTCCTGCTGGAACCGACAAAGAATAAATAGAATTTTTTTTTTCTATATTTCTATGAGTGTGTGCTTCAAACATTGTGACAACAGTTTGAGGAAGAACCACATATGGGTGTGATGGTCAGGTGTCCACAAACTTTTGGTCATGTAGTGTATTTATTGAACAATGTGTTTTATTTAAAATTCCTATTAGATGTGGTGTATTATAATAGAATATTCATAAAAAATAACTACTTTGTCAACAGCCATGTGCCATTCAGAAGATACCTGAATATGAATGGGCTTTTGGTAAGTGTATGAACTGTGACCTAAAACAACTGTAACAATTAAACTAAGCAACATTCAACAACAGCTTAGCTAGCATTAGTTACAGCACTGAATTAACACTGTAGATGAACTACTTTCACATAGCACACATACACAAATAAGGCATATGACTACAGTGTTGTATATTCTTGGTATTTTTGTGACAGTTGGTACAGGGGATTATGTGGCTTAGACAGTGCATTTGTAAAAATGGGTTGGGTTTGGATGAATATATTATGAATATATATATATATATGTCTTTTCATCGATTTTATGTTGATATTTTATGATGGTGTCATAAAAGCAGAGACTTGGATATAAGTGGTGCCTTTTTATTTTGAATGCGAGCAGTCCAAAATACAAAATCACTTAAAAGACATATAAGGGGTTAAATATACTGATATCAACCTAATGCAGAGAGCCAAAAGCATAAACTATAGAATGAGCAGAAGGTCAGTAATGAATATAGACAGAATAATAGAGCCCTAGTGGTAGTCATGGGTATAGGGCATATTTTTCCTATATATGCTATAGATTACAATATGCATTCTATATTGTACAGTTTAGGCAGTTCATGAAAACTCATTAAATCTCACTGCATGAGCTGGATT
>CM074971.1:14157325-14219338 GCA_037577455.1 Pangasius macronema | reverse complement strand
AATCCTCAGAGGCAGGTACTTTTATTTGTCTCCTTGACTTCCTTGGTTCAAATAAAATTGGTAATGGCTCATAATCCTGTAGCTGGATTCCTGGAGATAATTAGTCTGAATCACTTATTAGGGACTTCACTTGTCTGACTGCAGAAGTAAGATCAATGGAGTGTGAAACATCACCTGCCTAAATGGACCTCACTATCTAAGTGTGCTTTTCTCACAATTTGATGAAGTTGTTAGATAGTTATTTGTGAAACACATAAAATCAAAACGTGGCTTGAATTAAAATGCTGTGAGTAATTTTTTTCATTTAATGAGACAGACACTGATGCGGATCATGATGATAATCAAAGTGAGAATTCAGTTCACATTGTCAGTAATTCATACAACTTGTCAGTAATTCTGTTTCTCCATCAGTAGATTAGATTATAAATGTAAAGGTAGGGGTGAAATCTTTCAGTGAAATTGAAAGCAACTTTCATTTTCTCCATTTTCATCCATTTTTGGAGGTAACTAGACATTAATATGCACTTGTTCTTTAACTGGTTTAGATAAATACATACTAAAGCACCATAAAAACAGAGTTCAGTTCAGGAAAGTTTCTTAAGTTATATTGATGTCTGGCAATGAGTATTCATTCATTCATTAATTCATTCATTCATTCATTCATGTTCTCATTTTCTTTTACAGTGAATTTTCAAATCAAAATTAATTATTGGTCAGCAAGTATTTTAAAGAAACTTAAGTACTGAAAAATGCTGCTTCCTTAAGTTTTCAACCCTCAAATTTCTGGAAGCTTCAGATGAAAGATGTCTTAATGAGGACACAATTGACTAGTAATTGACTAATAGCTGAACAATAAGCACCTCTGCTGAACTGTCATTGAAGAGACTATCAGTCTGAAGTAAGGAGTAAAGGAGTGAAAATAAAGACTAAGGTGCATTCTAAGGAAGTTTAAGATAACGTAATATTCAATTCAATTTTATTTGTATAGAGCATATAACAATGGACATTGTCACAAAGCAGCTTTACAGAAATATATTTAGGATATAAATTTTACATTTATAAATTTATCTTTAATAAGTAAGCCAGAGGCAACGAGAGCAAGGAAAAACTCCCTGAGACGAAACCTTGAGAGGAACCAGGAATCCATTTTCATCTATTATATGAAAATGGATGTAATAAAGCTATCTGTTTTGTTCCTCCATCAAAGCCAACATGTCCAATCATTGAAGAATCATTGTACAAAATGAAACAAGAAAACAACTGGAAATCTCACACTGACTATCAAGATATAGTTACAGTGATACTTTTTAAAACTTGACTGCATAGTTGAAAGCGATATAATCACTGTTATTGTCAACTACATACTCTGTGGTTAAAAGGCATGCAGAACCCATGCAGGAAAACAAAAACCATGAAATAATTTAAACATTTTGATCGGACACCTTAAAAGCTGCAATCCTTAACTTAGCCCCTCAGCCTTGGCTAAACTGGTTTAAAGTTTTTGTTTTTTTTAATAAATTGGCTTGTGTTAGAGATAACATCATTTGGAGGCCTCACATGGAGCATACAAGTGACACAGTTGCGTAGGACACTAGTAAAGGTGTTTCTTAGTGCCTGCTAAATAATGGTGGACTTCTTATCTTGGTCAGAGTCATGGTGGATCTGGAGCCAGAAGGAGTCCATTGCAGGGCATCATGCACACATATGTTCACCATGCACACATATTTAACATAGCCAATCCATCTACCTGCATGTTTTTGGACAGTGGGAGGAAACTGAGGGATCCTCGAGTTGTGAGGCAGCTATGCTACCCACTGACAGCAGCAGAGCTGTAAACAGAGAGAATATGATCACAGTCAACTGTCTGTTTCATGAAGATCTGTGATTGATGAGACGCGGTAAAAGCTATGATGCAATTAGTCTCATTAGGAAGTGGAGGAATCTTCTCCTAACTCCATAAACAACTACCTGAGGTAAAAATGCTACAAAGTATTGGTGTGTTGGTGTGTGAGTAAACCGCTTGTCTGAACTAAAATACTGCATGTTTCTCTTTTGTGTGTATCCCACAAATACAGATCTAGCATTTAAAAATCTGGCTACTTACTTCCATAGACAAAACCTTTTCAGCTTTTATCCTCCGAAATATAGCCACCTGGCCCTTTTTTTTTTTACACAGCTATCAGCTGCAACCGTTTTAGTCTATGGGCTAGGCTAAGTCATACTGGCTAACAGTTAACTAGCCTCCCAAAGCATGGCGATTATCCCTGAGTAAACTAGTGATGTATCTTATACTCGAAAAATAATCTCACTTAGCACGACTACACGTCTACATGTTAACCTGAATGCCAGACAGTGGAAAGTTTTTATGCATGGACATTAACTTACATTTGTAAATTACATTTAACTTACTTACATCAAAAACAAATTTCAATCAGAAGCCTTTATGAAAATGTATTTAAGATACTCTGCTCTCGCATAACGCCCAGTTGTGATTTTTTAGCAGATAGTTAACAGCATAAAGAAGACACATTTGGGTGAAGTTCACTTTTTAAATCTTATTACAAACCCATGCGTCACTCTCTTGTGGTTTGTTTACATAGGTTTTGCAGTAGCCTAGCACAGCCACAGGCTAATCTAAAGTTAGCTAACTACAGATAAACAATAAATGTTCACACTAGCAAAGCTTGTCATTTGCATGATTACTATGTAAAATGTTAATTAAACCTGGCTTTACAACCTCCAGCGATGAATTCCTGTATACATAAATAAATAAATAGAAATTGAATTCCTGTGGTACAACGAATATACAGAGGAACATCTCTCTTCACTCAACAGAAACCAAACTGAACTGAACTGAATAGCTAACAGTACATTTTATCTGAAGCTGTAGTACCTATTGTAGACAGCAAGTACACAGTATATTATACTATAATCCCATGTACGGAGCGGAACATTTTAAGGCATATTGATATCTGGCAGTGAGAGGGTTAAAAGACAAGCAGTGACGTAGATGAGACTCAGACTGAAAGCGAAAGATGTGTCCTTGCACAGACTGAGCAACAGTCGCTGTTTCAGGTAATACAAATGGTTAATATTTTAAGTTGTCTTATATAACATTACATTTTTTCAGGGATTCGGTTAAAATAAAGACTGTATAACAGGGTTATTGTGTGTGGGAGTCTAAAAAAAAAAAAAAAAACCTGTCGAATATACCGAAAATACAACGGAAATGGAAATGTTTCTGAGGGATATGTGACAGAAACGCCCTGGTGGACTATTCGAAAAAGAAGCAGAACTCATGAGCTGAGTAAGTTTGCTTAAGTTTTAAGTTAAATTACCTTGTTATCTTGATCTTAGTATGTTCCAGTAGCGAGGCTAGAAATTGAACAGTGGGTGGGCCTGAGGGAAAACAGGGTGTGCACAGGTTTGAAAAGAAAACTTAAATGTCAGCAGTTGCGCAAATCAACTTAAATGACTCAAGAGGTTTGTTTGTTTGCCAGTTCTTCACAAATGCCAGTTTTTGTTTTTGTTTTTACACACACACACACACACACACACACACACACACACACACACACACACACACACACACACACAGTAGATTAAAAAACATATTTCAAGAACTTTGCCATGAACACAACAAAGGGTGCTTAACATTACAGATCATCTAGTTCCAGCAGCTGAACACATCACACCCAACAGGAAATCACAAAATGAAACAACAACTTTCAGAAAATAGGCCGATAGAAGTAGAGATGTTCATCCTGCTGTATTTTGTGCATTTAACATTAAAGACAACTATAATTCCACACAGCCAGCCACACAGCCAGCTTATGTGAAATTAAATCACGAATTCTGGGCATCTTTCTCAATCAGGGGAAAAACAGGAAGTGAGAAAATGTACAGACTCGCTCTGTGAAGTTCGTATTTACATAAGCAGACAGAGATGATGTTTGAGGTCCTTAATTAACTTAACATTTGCAGGCCTATCAATTTAAAACTGAATTTAAAGAATAAACTACAAAAATATAGGGCAAATTCAATGGTGCTATCATAAATATTTGGATAAAGTAATTATATATTTCCTGAATGTGTACGCACATGTTAATAAATTCACCACTGATTCATCCTGGCTGAAGAAATGTCTTGGTGTAACTCACTGTGGAGCCCAGTGTGTGAGGGTGTGGAGGACGACTCGGGAGACAGGTGGAGTTTTAGCAGAGCTATTGGCGTTTTCATTGCACCTTCAGCAACTCAATAAACAAAATAAACAAATCATCATGCATTACCTGCCTGTTCAACCTGCCTCCTCTTCGCCACACTCACCTAGTAAAGTAAAGAATTAAATTTTAATTTGTAAAAAATATACAGGCATTAAAAATGCAAATCATCTATTTTATGTTTTTTGCATTACCTTATTTCACACCTGCATTTCTTAACAATTTGTCATTTTTAAAGGTTTGATGTGATGTTGAATGTCAAAAAAAAGTCAGCACTTTAGGACATGGCTACTGTGGGAGAAGATACAATAGTAACAGCAGCTCTGGGGAGACCATTTCAACTGGGAATGCTGTATGACTGCAGAAGAGATGCAATAGTACCAGGTATAACAATCTGTAATTTGTAGCTCTCTGTTTTATTGAATATTGGACTGTTTCATCTGACGTCATTGTATGACCATGCCACCATATTTATGACCGAAACTTTCTGGAAATACTGACCAGCATCAAGTTAATACTTTAGCTTCTATTTATAAAGTCTGAAAAAGTGATATGGCTGTTTACTTACCTGACCCAAGATTATTTTTTTTTTAATATTTAAACTGCTATAGCTTTGTTTTTAGCCAACCCATCCAGTAATGAGGTACTTCTGTACTCTCTAAAGCACTCAGTCTCTCACCAGTGTACAGAGCTGGATTGTGGATTAAATATGTAAACGTGTGTGAATATTAGATCTCTCAAAATCTGGATTGACTTCAGATCTGTATATATATAAATATATATATATATTTTATTTGGGACCTTTTGGTTTTTGGTACAAATCAAAACCAATGATCAACATTTTAGGTATCACTTCTGGGGTGCTGTTTAAAATTTTGCCAATGGTTATAAATTATGGACATATATACGGCAGGTAGGAGAAAAGGATCATGTGATGACTGAAGCAGATCCATATAGAGATATTTTTAATAAATTTTTAAATGTTATTTCATATGTATGACTTGGCCACTGTGGTCAACCATTGTAATATAAAGCACAGGATACAATAAGTGATTCTGTTACTTTTGTCTTATAAAGGGCATAACTTCCAAAGAAGTAAAAGAAACTGAACATGTGAGATGATAATAGGTTATATTTTTGGGCAGCTCATGAGAATATTGAGATTTTTGTGGCACAGGACAACATTAACAACAACATAGCCTCAAATGAATTTAAGTTGAGACTTGATTTATGCAATAGGCCACTATCTAGTGAATTTTTAAAGTAGCCCTGTAATAAGCAACTGAGAGTAATCCAGCATACAGACTAGCTGTTTTAGATGCAGCTTTGTTCAAGGCAACATCAATAACCAATGTTAACAGGTTTCAGCGAAGTTTTGATTTTTAGATTTGATTCAGATTATTTGCTAGAAACCAAGATCTTGGCAACCACTAAGTGTTTTTAAAATAGCCCAATATGGTAACCCCTAACTGTTCACAAGGCCATTTCTGAATATATGGTGGCCCTAAGCGACTTAAGTGACTAAACTTACTCAGGAAACCAATGGTATTATTTTATATGCAAGAATGAACAGAATCAATATTTCATTATCTTGGATGAAAAAAAGGTTAATAATCCATCCAACCATTTTCCATACCACTTATCCTACACAGGGTCATGGGTTAGCCTGGAGCCTATCCCAGGAAACCTGGGACATAAGGCAGGGGACACTTGGACGGTGTGCAGATTCATTGCACACCCAACTGTACACCCATGCACACACTATAGACAATTTGGAAAAGCAAATCAGCCTACAACAAGCAGTCAGTTACTTCATGTCTTTGGACTGGGGAAGGAAACCGGAGTATTTTAGCCATCGTGCCCCCCCAGGTTAATAATCAGTAAGCTAAAACTGAACAAGAACAATTACAAATATAGGAACAAGACCTATAAAGGAATTAAATCTCTAAAGAAAGTTTCCTAAATAAATAAAAATTAAAAGAATGAATATATATATATATATTAAAAACCAAGGAAAAGAAAAATACCTAAAAAATACAAAGAAATAGTTAAATAACTTAGTAATAAGTAGTGGTGGCAAAAGCCTAAAACATAATGCTGTAAAAGTATACCCCCCAAAAACGTTAATGTTGCAAACTGCTAAATTATAAAATTAATTCCTGCTAAGTGTTCATTATTAACATTACTATTGTATCATAGCTAAAACAGTTTTTAACTTAATATTTAATTATATTAATATTTTTTACTCACCACAGTTTGCTAGCTCCATCACAGTCCATTAGCCAAAACCACAACTTTACCACTACATGTTTACTTGAAATGGATGTTAAATTTTTGAATGCTAAATTATCCAGAGTTTTAGGCTGATAGAGAAGGCAATGTATGATATAACTTTTGGTTTTGTTAGTCTGCACAGAAAACATTGCTTCAGTATGAGGCCAGGGGTGTGCTCTCCTTCCAGAGCATTGTCCACCATTTGAAACATTGCTGTCTTGCTAATGTGGTGAAATCAGTGGTACTACTCCTTAGCCTGCCACTGTTCATGACTGTGCTACTATTAGTTTACAGTATGCATATGACTTCATTTGATTGGTGAAACAAAACCATGTACAATGCCTTTGATTGCTAAATGGAGTCATGTAAGATTTGTTTGATAGGTGTGTTTTTGACCACATTACTGTTGTGTTCTTTAAAACTAAAATGCTTTTTTATGCATATTTTCTGTATGTTCTACTTGTATATATGTTTCAATCCCTGCTTGGAAAATACAGCTCAAGAATGCAATATGCTTACTGTATCACTAATATACTTGTGAACTGTTAACCATAGTTAACATGATGACTAGGGGAAATTTGATAGGTATATATAGCCAGGTTGAATCTGGATTAATAATGTACCTGCATGACTTTCTGTTGGCTCCGATGCCCCCCAAAAGCTCTTTACACCATGTGAAAAATCACCATTAGGTTACTTATCATGGTGAAAATAATTTCATTCATGTTTAGTTAGCTACTTATCCACTAACTTTTTCCATTTTAATTACATGCTTTTTTCGTTTCAGATTTTTCTGCCACAGTTAGATATTTGTTTCAATTAACTAATCTATTATTTGTGATCATTACCAGGAATCACGCTTTGGGATCGAGAGCAGCTACAGCACAACAAAGATGTTAATTTGCAAACTAACACAGAGTTCAGAGTTACAACTTCAGACACAATTGATGAAAAAGCAAAGCACCTGAAAGTTGATGGTGAACTGAAAGTGAGTCTTTTGGGAGGAACTGTCATGCTTAGTGGTGCAGCCAGATATTTCAGTGACACTAAAAGATCATTTATACAAGAGAGGTTGACGCTGCACTACAGAACAACCATCAGATTTGAGCAGTTGACTATGGACCATTTGGCACCTGGAAAAATGGAACACCATGAGGTATTTGATCATGATGTAGCAACACACGTGGTTACAGCAGTGCTATATGGAGCAGATGCCTACTTTGTGTTTGATAGAGAGGTGGATTTGTCTGAGGAGACAGAAAATGTAAAGGGAGAAGGTAAGATTGCCCTTGATAAGCTGAAGAAACTTTGTTCTGCTGGGGCCAAGGTAGAGTTAAACATGAATGAAAATGAGAAGGCTGCAGTGAAACAACTGAACTGTACATTTTATGGTGATTTCATGTTGCCCTCTAATCCAGCTACTTTTGAAGATGCTATGAAGGTTTACACTGATCTTCCAAAGATGCTTGGAGAGAATGGAGAACATGCAGTTCCAGTGCAGGTGTGGCTTTATCCTCTGGTTAAACTGAACTCAGGAGCAGCCAAACTTCAAAGAAACATCACCACAGATCTAATTAGAGCTGTGGAGTCAGTAATCGAGGCTTTAAATGTCACAGAAATGAAATGTGGTGACCTGCTGCAAGACACAGTGGCAAAATCATTCAGCACATTTCATGATCGAGTTCAGGCCTTTCAGAAATTCTGCTATGAATACAAGAAAGATTTCATGAAAAAACTAGGGTCCCTCCTACCACAAATCCGGGGAGGTAAGACAGAGATCAGTGCCATAAATGAACTTCTAGAAGTCCATAATAAATCTCCTTTTAATATCAGTGATCTTCACCAGTGGATCACAGTGAAAGAAAAAGAATCCAAGCAAGTAAAAATACTGCTAAAGCAGCTCCATGAACTTGGAGCAGAAGTGGATGCTGACATAGAAAACTATCAACTAGACTTGAACGTGGAGAATTTGGTTTCTTATGCTTTTACCTGTCTTCAGCACCCAGATCTTCTCCTGACCAAACAAGAGATCTACCTGAACCCGTCAACAATGAAACATCCCAGTGAAAATACACCTGGCCTAAATTTTCAGAAAAAATCATGGACATCTAATGACCTCATGTGCATGAAGAACAATTTAAAAATTTTTAAGGATTTGATCACTTCAAATAAAAGTCAAACCACAAAATTTATTGTCCAAAGTTTGCCGCAAACATCAAATTATCCCTGTTCCTGCATCCTAATATATGAAAATGGATGTAATGAAGCTATCTGTTTTGATCCTCCATCAAAGCCAAGATGTCCAATCATCAAATGTGTCACAGATAACAGCATAAGAGTAAAGCTGAGCTCTCCATGTACTGCTACACTGGAGAGGAAACTATTATACAAAATGAAGCAAGAAAACAACTGGAAATCGCAGCCTGTCCATCAGAATAAAATTACACTCACAGATCTTAAAGAAGGCACTGCTTATGAAATAAAATGTGGAGCAGTAGGAAAACTTGACTACATGGTTGAAAGTGATACAATCACTGTCGCAACTACATGCCCTGTGGTAAAAAGCCAAGACCTGAAGTCAACTAAAAGTGATTCGACCCAGAAGGTGGTTGGTAAGTATCAACACTGTAATAATAAACATTAACTGAATTTACCAATGGAAAACCTTGAAAAAAAAAAAGATCATTTTAGATTTGATGAATTGGCTTAAGTTGTTGAAGTGTTGTGGTATTGTGTTAGTTACTGTATCTGAGTACTGTAAGTATTTCTCTCACATAAAGGAAGTGAAACATTTACACAGGACCAGTGAAACACCTGCTAAAAACAGTGGTGGACCTCTTAAGTGTTATTTTTATCTAGATAACTAAGTCTAGCCACTGTGATGTGAGAAGTCAATAAACAGGCCCTTTGCGATATTTAACTCATTTAGCTCTTTATTGGGCAGGGTGCTAGATTTATTTTTTCATGCATAAATGAATCACTGCCCATACTCATATCAGTGTGCACTATGAAACACAAAGTAACACATGAGTGTAACTTTATACAGTACACAACAATTCCTCTTTTGCAGCATTGTTGTCTATTGACAACATAAAATAACTGCTTCAAAGAATAACAGAAAGATCCCAATCCTATAATAACGCCATTATGAATCTGGCACAATATATTGCTTTCTGGGTATTGCCTGGCAGGTACAGCAGTTAGAGGTGCTTCAGTGCTGCTGGTGACATAATAATAATAATAATAATAATAATAATAATAATGGGTTTTGTATACACTTAAAGGCACATAGGGGCTGCATTATTGATTAAATTTTTTTGTATTTAAATTGTCATTCTTCCTACAAATAGCACCCATGGTACACAGCTGCAGTCACACCATCTGCACTCAGTTACATCATGTACTCTTATTTGCAGAGTATTTGTGCATGTGTGCATTACATTTTAGCTTGTTTGTGAGGTGGTGTAGAAATTGCAGTTTGGCCTTTCAGCTTCTTTAAAGACATACTGCTGGGAAAAAATCGGTCTAACTACTCAATAACAATTAATTTGGGTACCTACATATAAGGGTACCTATATATAAGCTTCATAGCACATTCATAACTGTTACATTAAGCTTTTGTAAAACAGTTTATGATGCTTTCTAAGAGTCTTAAGTCAAAACTCATCAGGTGACATTACAGGTTTTTGAAATATATCACATACGAGTGGAGAGAAAAGGGCTCCAGTTCATAACACATTCATAAACATTACATCTTTTATTGAGCAGAATTATACATTTTTTAGAAATATCTATGTCAAATCTTGTCAAGTGTCATAGTTTTATGCAATGTCTCAGATAGGAATGGAGACAAAAGACCATGATTGATAGACAGTTAGATAATGTAGATAATATATTAGCACATATGAGCTTTGGAATGTGTTGAATTAAGTATATGTGAACTTGCCTTTTTTGAACTGTTTACTTAATTTACGTAAAAATACGATGCCTCTTGAGGTCTGTTCCTTTTATAAAACTTTAATGAACTTCAGAAACATATATACCAACATTATGAATGATCTCGTTGCCCTTAAACTAAAGTGATAAGGACATTTTCCATTCATTAGACTGTCATGAAGCACTCTTCCCATGTAATATGACTCTTAAATGATGTATGCCAACATTATGAATGGTTTACATGCATTCAAACTAAAGTGATAAATTTTGATAATGCATTCTTTATTTGTAACAGTTGAATTTTACAAATTAAAAAAAAAAATGATTATAAAATATCTTTAGAAATGGACTTTACAGGGAGAAAAAACCCCATTAAATTTAGTCCATTCATTTTATCTCAGACTGTAGCTCCCCTCTACTACAATATGGCATAGCTGTAGAAAACAGAAATTGTTCTGAGGCTATTGGACAGGATAAAAATCACACAAAGAAATTTTATTATTTTCCCATTACAATTTGACAACTTTTTTACACTAGTAAAAAAGAATGTCTTTTATTTAGAACTCCTATTAGATATGGTGTATTAGTATAGAACATTCATTAAAAATAACTGCTATGTCAACAGCTGTTTGAAAGTCAGGCCAATCAGAAGACACCGGAATATGTATTGGCTGTTGATAAGTGTATGAACTGCTACATAAAACAGCTGTAGCAATTAAACTAAGCAACATTCAACAACAGCTTAGCTAGCATTATTAAGAGCATAAACACTGATTTAACACTGTAGATGAACTACTTTCACATAGCACACATGCACAAATAAGGCATAAGACTACAGTGTTGTATATTCTTGGTATTTTTGTGACAGTAGGTACAGGGGATTATGTGGCTTAGACAGTGCATTTGTAAAAATGGGTTGGGTTTGGATGAATATATTAACAGGAGGTGTGGTTAGGTGTGCTGGTGAGATAACCAATCAAAGCAGCTCCTCTCATTTCCTTTAAGAACCAAGCATATGCTGTGACATATTTGTAATGAAATACATCATGACTTGTAATGGTAGAAATAGCCAGCTTGCTGGAATCAATTATATTATGTTGACTGATCATTTGGTGTTTCTCTGCACTCTGCAATTTATTTTTCTTTAGGTCATGAGCTGTTTATTGTACCAGACAGCAGCAGAGCTGTAAACAGAGAGAATATGATCACAGTCGACTGTCTGTTCAGTGACGTTGAGGGATTACTGTCAGAAGATATTGACTGTTTTATTCCTGAGGTCAGGATTTCTCTTATTTTTTTCTAAAATCATGGAGATTTTTATATTGTACAACAAAATTAAATATGGAAACCTTTATATATTAACTCTCAAAAACAGTTGAAAATGTTCTCACTATATATTTTACAGGACATTTTGGAAGGACCACCAAGAAAAAGTCTAAGTATGTCACACTGTTACTGCCAGTTTATTATGTACAATATAATACCACCACATAGTTTATTTATTTAATGCTTTTTCAATTAGAAACTCTTGAGTTATTAGTGTCTTGAAATACAGCTAACATATTCCCAGTAATCAATTATATTACGTTGACTGATCATTTGGTGTTTCTCTGCACACAGAATATGATCACAGTCGACTGTCTGTTCCATCAGGGATTACTGCCATGTTCTCGAAACAATGGCAAAACTTATAAACTGGCTTATTACTGAGGTGAGGATTTCATTTTCTTGTTTCTAAAGGTGACTCTGTAGATTGATTTTGATTACCAGTGCAGTATATATTTAATGGTTTGTAGTACAATAAAAATTTTTATTTGTATTGTTCAATAATTAGCCCTAATAATTCATTACTCCATAAATAAACTCAGTAATTAATTTTATTGTAAATGCACAAACCCAATATTTTAGTTGGGTCTATTTTTGTGCAGCGGATGCAACATTTAAAATCAAATTAATATTCATCTATATTTATACATGTATATCAACTTTTTTCCATTCTGTTCCTCTGAAATGTTGTGTTTTGGCTTTATGAAGCTAGTCAATTGAATTACTGAAGAAAAAAAAGAACACACACCACAAAATAAATTGCAATCAGTTAACCTGCAGTGTAAATGGGCACTGTCAATTAATCATTATATGGGTGATCCAGTGTTTGAGGTATCATGTAGCCCATGGATTTTTTTTCAGCATGACATCTAAGAAATCATACATTTAGCCATTCAGAAATGTTTTTTTTTTTTTTTTTTTTACAAGGTTTCTTTTTTACATTTACTATTAAATGTTGAAAGTGTTGGAATTATTAAATGCACTATAAATGCAATAGGAACCTTAAGGACATTCTATTGATTTACTAAGTACTGCAGATTTTTTTTTTTGGTTGTTAATGTTTTAAATTAAGGTTGTTGTGACGGTTTCAGCATTTTTGCAATTATCCACTGGACATAAAGAAAAAAGTATGAGATACCTTCTTTCTTTCCCCTTCATTTTAAGAAAACTCAGATGAGTCTTGTGGAATATTCCAGATATTTCACAGGGGTGACGGTGTTCAGGGTTGCGTGAATGCTGAAAATGTAAAATGTACTTTTTCACAACCTTCAGTGGAAACCAGGGTGTTAAGAAATTTGTAGAGAAATGTGGTAACATGCCTTTTGATCATATATAAATAACAAGTGAGTTGTATTGTAATTATATTTTGTGATTGTGTTATTGTACAATTATTGTATGAAGACACACGACTTGAAAACATACAAGCTGAATTACTCTTAGAATAAATTCACATTTAAAATATAATTTCTCAGTCTTTGGATCTAAAACAGTTTATTAAAATTGTAACTGATGCTAGTAAATTTCTTTAGGTGTACTTTGGTGTGCCTCGGTCAGCTCTTGTTAGCTAAATTCATGAATTGTATGTTTTAAATGTTAGATGCTTTGTATTAAATTTAAACATGACTCATATATTGTAATGGATTATTCTGTCATGACAGTAAGATCACTTTTTTGGGAACATGATTACACTCTGTGTATGTCTGTATTAACGTTTAAATGGTCTTCTATGGTCTATCTGCAAGTAGATATTCCTATAATTACTATGCTATTCTCCCTGCTCCATCTAATCAATACATTTAATCAATGCTCATCTTAGATTTTTTTTTCTAGAATATCTTTTGCTATGACATAGATTTTGTTTTATTTGATTTACCACTTGTATCTTACAAATCCTCATATGAAAGCTGTCTAAAGCTTCCTCATCAACAGCAGTGTAGGTCTGATGCAGTACAACCTGCAGAAAACTAAATGCTACAGATTAAGCAATATATAAGCTCCTAATATTTCATGCTTAAGGTGTAAATCAGGTATATTTCAGCCATTGAGGACAATGCAAAATAACTGCTTTATCTGAGAGCTGGTCTGGATATAAAGTGTTCCATATATCCTCTAAACCCACACACTCTGTAATGGTGTTAAATTTACTGGAGCTTTTTGATTCTGTTCTGTACTTTTTTCTGTATCTGCCACTACCATTAACCTCTACATTTGACTGGGCATTCATTACATTGATGCTTATAATAAAAGTGAAAACATCTTGTATTTTTTTTCTAATAACTGTAGAAGAGGTTAGTAAAGTGTATAGCACCATCTCTTTCCCCCATTTAGACAGTCCTTCGGAAAAAGATGTCATTGCAAAGTTTCATACCGAAATAATCAAAATAAACCAAAATAAAATAAAGTAGTTTTCATCACTTTGATCACTTTCATCACAAAAACTTATCAATCTAAGGATGTACAACTTGGATAGTTCTCACCATGTTCAAATGCTTTTTAATTTTTACTGTGCATATACATTTAATATTTGTTTCTGTTTTCGCAGTTTATATGCATTCAGTGTTTGATTTTGCAGCATTTGTATATTCAAAAGTTTGAACATTTACTACTATATAGACAGTGCTTGCAGTTATCGCTTCCTTTTTACTTGTGGTTAAATCTGTGCAATTTCTTCTGTTTCCTGTCCGAATGTACTGTCATATGTATTTCTGTTTAAATAGAAAAAAATGAAATACGAAAAATGAATATGAATAATCATGAATAATGAATATCATCTGAAAAATAAATGCAATTATAATCACATGTCATATCTGAAGGGACTCCTGCATCCATTTATGGATTTCTAAATTCTTTGAAATCAGTTGGATTTGTTTTCTACCTCAGATGAAAACACCGGTGTTAAGACTGTACATTTGACAACAGTCAAAGCTTGACATTGAACAGCCTGATCACATACAGCTTTGTTGTTGCAATAGGACTGAAAAGAACCCAGATTTATGTATGTCACCTTCTACCTTTATGAACTTTCATGTTTTTCATCTCTGTATAACAGCAAAATAAAAGGATGCTGAAAAAAAGTAAAAGAAAGAGACTGCTCAGCTTATTGGGCTATGTACTGCCCCTAAAGAGCACTGCTAATCTTCCTGTCTTTCATTCAATATAAACTCCTGACATCAAAAAGCTAAGCTGTGTCTTAAATATATACATATACAGTTTTTGTGATGTTGCCTTTGCCTTTATACACCACCACAACGGATTTGAAATAAAACAATCAAGATGTGATAGAAGTGTAGACTTTCAGCTTTATTTTAAGAGGTTTCACAAAAATATGGCATTTAACATTTAGGAATTACAGCCATTTTCAGCAAAGTGCCTCCATTTTAGGGGCTCGAGGTATTTGGACAAAGGATGAAGTTGGTACTTGGATGAAAATTCTTTGCAGTCAATGACTGCCTGAAGTCTGGAGCCCATGGACATCACCAAGGTTCCACTGAGTTTCCTCCTTGGAGATGCTTTGCCAGGCCTTCACTGCAACCACCTTCATACAGAAACCTCTTAAATGCGTCCATTCATCAGAGCAAAAAAAAATCAACATTGTCTGCAAAAATTATTACCATTTAATAAAGATTACATAAGTATTCACCCTCACTGCAGTGAAACCCCTAAATAGGTTCTTTTGAAAAGGGAGATGGTTACAGAGTCAAATTAGCACATTCTTGTGCGAATACCTCAAGACAATACAAAACAACAGCAAAGAGTAGTGCTTTCTTCTAAACTTTTTATTCAATTACTTCCACAAGACAAGGATTCTAAATTTATTTGGTGGGCTAGATCAGAACCTTTATCGGCCCGGTCCAAGCCCGTGTGCCACACTTGATGCTCCTGGTCTAGGCTCTGGCTCATGGATTCAAACAGCAATAGTATGTCACTCTTGGGATTTGAATTTGCCATCTTTTGGTCTCTAGTTCAGAACCTTAAAGATCAAGCTACTAGTGTTTTGTTTTTTTGTTTTTTGTAATTGTCTTGAAGGATAAAGCTATTTAAAACTTAACTTGGAAGTTGCATTCTAGTGTTAGAATGTAGTTTTGAGCTGCAGCATTGTAACCATCCACCAGGTGGCAGCACAGACCAGAGTCTGAACCTATACGTGTGCAATGAGCAGCATTTTCTAACCTGCTCTTTTAAAACTTCAGCTTATAAAGTCAAAATTTCTGTTGATACGTTTAACAGTACGTGCAATGTATTGGTCATTACAAAAATTAATATTTAGTTACTTAGGCCTCCAAAAGATGCCTATGCTGTTATCTAGAGCATGTACAAACATGGCTAGTGATTACTGAAAACCATATGATTAACCTCTGACATAAAGGGAGACATAACCTAAAAAATACAAAACTCTTGTGAACCAGACCCTATTAATTTGCACTCATTACATTAGCACTTTTGATTAGTGCTTGTGATTACTATTTGTGACTTAATAGTTACATTAAATACAGTATATTGCCTAATGATGGTGTAAACCATATTCAGAGTTGATGAACATTATATGAACATATATACATAGTGTAATGAAGAGTTAATGTGGAAATTGCACAAATTGGTATCCAGACCTCAGAGATAACTACAACAGCATAAAGGCTGATGTAATTTAAAGTGAATTTTTTTTGCCCAGATTTGAAGGCAGCATGGAGGCCAGAACTCTTAGATGGACTTCTTCAACTTAGCAGTTGTAGTAATTTCTTTGCAATGCAGTAGCATGTTAAATGTGTAAATTATATAACATGTGATCTACACTCTTTCCTCTCGGTCTGATGTCTGTCATCACTTTTAAAATGATACTTTTTTGGGGAATAACGTTTGAGTTACTCTGACCCATTAATAATGTTTTGCTATCAGTTCAGTCCGTTACTGTGTTTTGCCATAGTTTTTTTGTCCACCTCGTTGGATACAGGCTTGCTTTATCTGAGAACACGAGTGAGTGAGAAGTGTTCCTGACAGCTGCTAAGCCCGCACCCTCCGTAATGGCGTTAAATTGACAAGGGAGCACTTCTCTCTGAGCCACTGCTCTCAAGTCGGTGTGTTAACATCGGACTGGCGAGGCGACAGGCTCTGGCTTTGTCTGAGTGCAGGAGTGAGATAGATGGAGTGTGATGGATCACCTGCCTAGTAGGAGGCATGTTGGGATGAGGAGGTGTCTGAGGGAACGACACACACTTAGTGTGAGTTGAGATTGCCCTAAAATAACACGGACCACATCTCAGGAATGCCACGAATCCGCGAGAGATGTTGTGCATGCTGTGAAGACATTAGCTTAGAAAAGTTTAGATACTTTTTCAAGGACAGCCGTATATTCTTTACCTCCTTAATACATAAAGTAAAATGTTAATCCAAACCAAAATAGAGGCAAAATCTGTGAATAATGATTAAGGTATAAGCTCCACTGACTTTGCTTTTGAAGCCAAACATGGCTATATACAGCTTAAGTGGTAGGGGTGTAACGATACATCGTGACATGATGCATTGCAATGCAGAAATGTGTAGTATCTGCATTCTTTTACTTACACATGTAATGCGATTGCACTGCTTTGAACACCAGAGGTCCCATCCCGTGCATCCCACAGAGTTAAAATATATAGAGAGCACGCTGCTCACGTGATTGCGTTCTTTCTTGGCGAGCCTGTGAGATTCCCATCTCATTACTGGGACTCATCTGCACCTGTGAGGTGACTGATAGCTCCAGAATGCAACGGCTGACATTTATTATACGTTATGCAGTTATACAACCACGTAAAAAGCACTCTTCAGTACTTTCAAACGTCACCATCCACCCCAAACCTCTGTGATCTCTGTGCCTGAGAATGAAGCCATGAATATTGGGCATTTTTGATTTTTGATATGCCTTGAGATCTTAAGACTGAGCAAAAACACTTAATTTAAATAACACTAGAGTTGCATTAACACCATTTTTTTTCCCCCCAGGCCATTGATGAGTAGGGGATGTAGCTCAGTGGTAGAGCGCATGCTTTGCATGTATGAGGCCCCGGGTTCAATCCCCGGCATCTCCATTGGATGACTTTAAGCAATTTCCCCCTGGGGTTGGTAAAGCTCTTTGAATCTTGAGTAAGAATGCATGTCTTTTGGTGCTCATTGCATTTTATTTAGCTACTGTATGTTTTTTTTGTAGTTGTTGCTGTGTGCTGCTAGCAATGAACTCTTTGTGCTGAGTTTTATGTTTACAACGTTATAGTTTTTAGACAATATTTTAATAGAGACTGCGAGGGCAGCCAACCTGAGTGTGCATAGCAGTACCACTGAGCAATGTCGTTAAAGTTGAACACAAGGTCCTATGAATTGCACCTGACTCATGAGTTGTAGAGTTGAAGTGCTCCCATGTCCGACAGTTTCTCTGCACGTTTGCATCACTACTCGACGCTCGCAAATGTCTTTATGTGTACACAATTCATGGCATTTTGTGCTTGTTTTTAATGGCGGCTGTCTCTAATACTGCGCTACTTGTGCAGGTCAGCTGTCCTCATATTCTATTACAGATACTGTTTGAACACCTTACAATGCTTTATCAGTCTACTTGTGTTGTAAGAACATTACATCTTCCTCTTGATATATTCACCTTACAGTTTGCAGTCTGCTTGCTTTGATCATTGATCATGAAATACATCCAGTTCACTGGCATGTTATGTCATCTATTCATTAGAGCGACAGCATATGCACATGGTAATGTGGTATTGGAGTATTGTTTATGAATATGAGTACAAGTACTGAGTACGGTATTGGGCTGATACCAGTAGGAGTGTTGAAACATCTCTATTTTTCACACCCATTTTAAGCTATGCTGCTGTATAAAAACTGCACTGAACAAAAGCAGTGTACTTCCCAAGTGAGCTGAAAAAAAAAGTCCTAACCCAAAATAGCATCCCTTATAGCATCCCTTAGTACAACTGTAACAACACTGGTATCAGATCAACATTAAAGGACCGAAGTTTCCTAACAGGCAGCGCATGACCCTCCAAGCACCCTTGACTGATTATTTTAGCTATGTATCTGTCGCCCTGTCTAATCTGATCATCTCCTTGCTCAAGAGCCTCAGCTTTGATCCCCAGTCAAAGGGCAATCACATTCAATGTAATTGATACATTAATATAATGCAATCAGTGCCTGGGATGTCAAACAGGGTCCGAAGCCAGAGCTGCGGCACACCTTGCGCTTTGTTGGGCTCTGACATTTTCAAATATGATTCAGGATAATGGCTCCTAATTCTAACCTGTTCTTCAGCTTGTGGAAATTCTGTTACAACTTGACATACGTAATGGTGCCGGGAGCAAAGGGATCTATCAAAGGCAGGAGGAAAATGGCAAAATGAGATTTCTCTATGATAGACGGGGAGGGAAGAGCCTTCTCATTCCTCAGGGTATTAATGGATCCTGTTGTCCCTCTGATTTGGTTATGGAAGGCCTGAAGAAGGGCTTGAGCTTGTTATTGAATTAAACACAATAAGGGTATGTATGTGTTCGATGCAGGCAGAAAGAGTGTGGTAGGATAACATGTTGGCCAATTTTTCTTTTCAGATGTAAAAACCTTTTTAAAATACAAAGTGTTTTGGATGTGCATGTGCATGCAGTATTTCAGGAGACAGAAAGCCAAGCACAATGTCAACAAGGTAGGTTTTTCCTGCACTATTTTTCTGCACTTGTGTCTTTTCTTGTTTGTGACTGTGCAAATGAACCCAGAAATATTCAGAACTGACCAGATGTTTTTGGGACCTTAAGCGCCTCTGGATTATTCTCATCACATTAAGAATAGTAATAATTTTACCTATTTTGTATTAGTATAATCTTTTAACATTTAAATCCACAGACAACAATTTGCTCACATTGCAGAACATTGCTAACTGCTAAATAGTCCTAAATATCCTTCAGTACTCTTTAGTCGGTGCTATTGATATTAGCCAATTTCTGTCAAAAATATGATTTTGAAGATTGAAGATCATTAATTAACTAGATTTCTATGTACCTTGTTATACCTTGTACTTTCTTCAGAGGAAGCCTCAGAGTCATTAAATGAGTCTCAGAGAAGTGTATGTGACTAATCACATCAATATTGAAATCCCTGAATCTTCAAGACAAAGGCAAATCCAGAAGCCTAAAGGACTTCCTCTGAACTCCTAATCACATCACGATTAGTCCTTTTGTGTGGTTCCATATTGTATCACTCTCTGATCCGACCGTAGCATAAACAGTCACAACAAAGATCAGTGGGGCAGCAGCCATGTTTATGTTATTATCCATGCTCATGTCTAATGGGATATTGCTTATTCCGCGGTCTTTGCTAATCTGAAGTGGAGCAAGGGCTGGATTTATCGCTTATGACAGTGGTTTTCCCCTTAGGGAGTTCAGGGGGCACCAAGGGTCAATGTGTCTGCCGGTTAATCAGTACAGGAGCCATCCGCTCCGCCACCGGCTAGCGTTGCCTCCACTAAGGCCGTGTAATTGGTTTAGATGGACACACTTAGTTTTGCTGACCGGTACACTAATTGTCCCCAGGATACACTGGGAGGAAATCCTCAAGCCATTCCCCCTCCCAAAAAAAGGGCAATGTAGTGGCTGGTGCTGATCCAATCAAAAAAAGTGGTGTCTCTCTCTCTTATATTTGTATTCGGCTTGTTAGAGCTGTGTCATTGTGGTAGCTCAAGATGACAGCCATCAATTTGACAACTCAATTGTGAAAGATTTAGTTCAGCTAATGGACTGGACCTTTCTTGACTGTTCCTCATGCAAGCGGAATCTCCTGAAAATTAAATGTGAAGTTGTACTGGAAAGAACACAATGCATTTAATAGGAAAAAAAATTTCCAGTCCATACTGACATTTCCAAACAGTCTTTACAAGTCATGACCTGCTGGCCTATGATACAAGCCATCAGCTAGGATTTATATACATCGTTCTACTGATGAACAGGACTTATCAAAATCCCATATGGTTCCATTCCCTCTACAAACTCCTCAGGCTTTGGCATTGATTTATCAGGAATGTGTCTGTTCTCCCAGCCACCTGATCAGCTCCTAATGAAGCCCCAACAGCCTGTGTGAGATGAGGGCCATTAGGCATAATGGCAGCGTACATCAAAGGGGCAAGCGTCGAGAGGTTGCAGGGGAAAATGAGGTTAGAGACTGACTCACCACACAGACTGGTCGTCTGCGGCCATCGTAATTTATAACAATGCCCCTGAGCCTATGCCTGGGTCCGAGTCTAAGATTGACAGTGTAGAGACAGAGAGAGAGATTTCTAATGCCTGTCTGCTCTTTATCCGGGTGAGGAACAGCAGTCCATTGACTACTGCAAACAAAGATTCATTGTTTCTACTGTAGCTTAAGTGGTGCTGATATAGGTGGTGCCAAGGGGCAACTTTGTTTGCTCTATAAAATGCAGTTCAAAGCAAAGTAGTTCATGCTGTTTGCATACATTAATCCAAAGGTCAGATGAAATATTTCTCAGACTTCTCAGCTGAGAACCTGGAAAAAGCAAGCAGCATCCCTGTTTTGCAGAAAACTCACGTTAGTTAATGCAGTGAATACTGATGTGAACATGGTGCCTGAAAAACACACAAGAACCTTCCACGCAAACTGCGTGTAAATTGCCTGTCATCAATTATTAAGCAAAACATTTGGCTTGATTGATCAACCCCTAATGGGCTTTCCAATCACCGCTGTTAGAAGGCTTTTACTGCTAATCAAAACAGTGGAATTGGAGAGTCGTGGCTTGGTCTAATCACGGATCGACGACAGAAGTATAGTATGATAGTACTGTCTCCTTGTCCAAACGATTGAACAGAAACATGGTGTATCTCCAGATTCTTGTGCTACTGTGCAGTAATGTATTAGTGTTCTTGCTAAAATGTGATTATTTTTGTCAATTCTTGCTAAAATGTGCTTATATTTAACGAAGATAAATGTTCTAACTGCTGATTTGCTACTATCTCATACTGTATCCTTGTATTTTCCTCTGTTCAATATGTTTTAATGAAAACATGACTGTTCTCAGATGGGTAAAAATATGGCTGTCTTGTCTGGTTTGGTTCTGCTGGGCTATCTGCAATATGTCTCATGACATGAAAAAACCTTACATTCCTCCTCCCATACCTCACTGCTCTGTAGAGATATGAGGCCTGAAATCAGTTTGGAAAATTTAAGATGCAGGACAAAAACAAATGACACATTAACATTTCCCTCAAGGATCGTCGAAACCTATGTCTAAAACGAAAGCCAAACGAATGCCAGAAAAGTGATTTAGTTGTCCTCTGGTCAAAAGCCTCTTGCGTGAGCTGCTGCATTGGGACAGAGCAACACTCATTGTGTTATTCACTAGTCCATTGTTCCCATAAAGTCTAGGGTCACTAAGGCCCTGACCCCTTATTGAGACAGGAGAGAGCTGCTAGTCTCCTGTATAATAGGATTATTTCTAAGACGTGGGCCTGCGCTAATTTCTTTTTTCAAAGGAAGCTTGAGATGCTCGACAGGACCTCATTGTCGCCACTGATCAAAATAAAGACTCCTGGTTTGGTTAAACAGCTTCTTTTCCTCCTAAGCTGAAACAAATGTATCTACAACTGGGAGGCTGCTGGATTTTGGGCTGTTGTTTTCAGGCTGGATCCTATTAGATGCAGTTTAGGAGCTAGTGTAATGCCATTACTAGATTTATCACCTGGTCAGGTTGAGGGTCTAATGTCTGGGCTTAGTTACAGAAAGGCTTTTAAGAAGCAACTCAAAAGAGAGTGCCATGAGAAAAAAGCTTGTTTGTAGAGTTTAATGTGTTATGCTGGCATTGTTTTATGCGCAGTGCCTAACAGGGTTTGCATTAAGGCCACAAAGCAGTGAAACACTACACTTCAGATAATGTTTTATGCTGATTGATGGGATGGTCGAATATCAAAACTGATATTACATACGCCCACTCTGGGGCTTTCTTAAAGACTTTAACAGAGACCTTGAAGAATTCTTAAAGGCAAGCATTTAAGTCACGGAAAAAGCATACATGGCACAGACACTCGTGAGTTCACCACAGGCTGCGGTGCAGACAGACCGCTTCTTAAACACCATCGCTGTCTGACTTGCACTCTTCAAGAGGGTGCTCTTAGGTGCACTTAAGGCTGAGTAGTCCTCAGACACACACAAGCTTGGCCTGGGATCCAGAGGTAGTGTAGAGAGGGGCGACGGATGGGCAGTCAGACAGAAGGTCCATTAGGAGCAGACGGGGCCAGGCTCCTGTACAAAACCACAGGGAGTTTATCACCAGAAAGAGAGAGGGAGGAACTGATATGATGGGAGCAGGTGCGAGAACAGTTTGAAGAAGTGGAGTATGATGAGAGTGTTTTTTGCAGCACAGGTCACAGTGTCATCCTTGGAGATAGTGAACGTGTGTAGTGATAGAGAAAGTCATTTCTAACATACAAATATGTTCAGATTTATAATATGTAAATATTTATACTGATATATTTATATTTATAAATATATGTACCAATTTCCAGTGAGTTGACTGGAATGCTTAACTAGCATTCAAATTCAAGTAAAAATTATGAAGTATTATTTCCAGTATACACAAATAAAGCCCTAAAATATTATTTGATTCTTATTTATTCTTTATTTGTTAGCATGTTAAATGGTTTTAGTGTACTTTTTCCACTTGTTTGCTAATTTATAGGTAAACAGAAAATCGGCTAAATACCATATTTGATTAGCAATACTGTATTTCACACAGCCAATTTATTTCAAAACATGGCTACAAATTGTACAAAGCATTGATACATTGATTAAATGCAAAAAAAAAATAAAATGCAACACCTTTGGCAACACGTCTGAGAAAACGCTGTACGTGACATACTATTCGTATATTAGTATATTTTGATGTACTAATAAGTATGTTCATATGAGATTTCAAACACTGAGATGTGACCTTATGCATGCTGATTATTTTAATATATGGCGCCTCGGATTTCCTGTTTCGCTGCTCCACTTCCTTCAGGAAAAAGAGGGATGGGATACAATGTGCCATTGTTAGATCTACTCTATTTTAATGGACACACTGCTGACAGCTTCTACCTTCATGTCTGACAATAATAGACTGGGGCTTCAGTATCACTTACAAACAGGAGGCCAAAGTATTAATTTTTGAAACCAAGTTTGTGAAGCCCATCAACCATTTTTAAACACTGAACAAAAGCATTGTGTATTTCTCTGTTTTGACACAAAATCATTAAAATATACTGGAGGACCAAACAATATTTAGCTGTGAATTGCCTGAAGTCTGTGCCAGTTTGTAAGAAAACAAAGAGGAGTGAACCTAAATGGTCTGAGTACTGAGAATTTGATCATAAGGACATGATGGAAATGTAATTATTGTGCATTGTGCAGTGCATTGAAGCGGGCACTTGGGTACTCTCTTGGGGGCACTGTTGTTCAACCTTTAGTCCTGTTTGGAAATTTTAGTCTTGACTGCACTGTCATCTTACCTTTACCTTTGCTCCTTCCAATCTAAAATACACTTTTAAATATTCCAAAGAACGAAGTGTTTTAAACATGTCACAACTTGTCAGACTCTTTTACAACATAAAAAATCCTACAATGCTATAGACAATACTGGGAGATAGAATTTTTAACTATCCATCATCCACTTTCCGTTTTGTCACCTGACTCTTTCTGACTACAAACAGGGCAATTGCATCTCTCTCTTGGGACCCTCATGTCTGTATTAATCTCAGTGTCGCCAGCCCTGATGCCCCATGGTGAGAAGTCTGCAGGCAGCTAGTTTCAGATAGCACTGGGCAGCTCAACTTGAGCACTGTTAAGCCTGCACCATCAGATCCAATAAGGAATAGCACGTGCTTGTTCTCAGCCTGCAGCCTTGCCTCAAAAATGATTCTGAGTTATGAAGTTGTTTGTCACCAGAAGAAAACAGAACGGGCGCCAGACATGAAACACTGCCTCTGTTAAGAGAGTTAAACTAGGAAGCTCGGATAACTTGAAATCCAGTGTTGGGTTTTGGTCTCCTGCAAGTATGGTGGGTCCTGTAGTGTAAAAGCATGCATGCCTTCTTGGTTTTGACACTATAATACCTCAGAATTACTTATCTGATAAAACGACGATGAATGTTCTCTTCTTCTGTGGAGGTTTGACCAGAGCACCGCTCTGCTTATTGAGAAATTGTGAGGATTAGGGCGAGACGAAAATCAAAAGGCATTTCATCTTCTAGTTTTATCAAAGACAAGACTGGACCCCTGTGCTCCTTTAAATAAATACTTCTTCCAAAAATGCAAATGGATAATGAATGAATGTCAGCCAGAGAGCAAGATTTAACCAGTGTAATGGTAACTGGTTTTAGTGATGTTTGCATTTTGGACAGAAAGCATTTACTTTTGGGCAAATGTACGAGACTTTCGGGAAAGATGTCCTTAGATAATGTTATGTCTTAGACAACCTTTTACCATTCTGCTGTCTAATGTGAATGTAAATTGAAATTAATTCACCAGGTTTTTTGCCCTGGCAGCTATAGTTTCTCCAAAAGGTCCTCAGCAGATACACCTCATTAGTCCCAGTATACAAAATGTTCTATTTTGATTCATTTACTTGATTGGTTAGTAACAGAAGTCTGCTATTTTTTTTTTTTTTTTTAACAAACTTGCAACCTTGATGGCAGTGTTCCTTAACTTGTCACAGGGGTTTTCATTTTGTCAATTTTTAAAAACTTTCTGCTATTCAGCTAGTCTAGATATCTCTGTTAAGACGCTCCATGACAAGTAAACCAAACACCTGCTGACCGAAACAAACAGTTATATTTGGCCATTATCTCCAGGTCATTTGGTGATTGACCCTCTCAGCTGTATGTAGGGAATAAAACATGACATGGTGTGCTGTGATTTGGCCCAATGAGAATTTGTGGAGTTGCGGAATTGGTGGATTTGCCACCCCAAAGTTGATTATTTTCCAATAATCTTAAAGCCAAAACGACATCATACATTCAGATCAGTTGAAGACATGATCATATGACAGATCATACTTTTTTATCCACTTATATTTACATACTGTGGAATGTCTGCAAAACAGATTTTTGTTATAATTTATGTTGTAGCAGTTGATTTTTTTCTGTCTTGTATTTACCAAGACAAAAAGCGTAGCTTCTTACGAGACACCTCCTCGATCCTGGAGGCTTTCCCATGAGGGAAAACTTAGTTACAGCTTTATGTCTGACAGTTACAANATATCTACAAGGAATGGATGACTGGCTTTGTTGTGTTTACATAAAAAGTCATACGTGCTGATGGTTTATGGTAGTGTCTAACATTGCACGTTCATCTTTCAGAAAATTACAAACTCTGAATCTGTAATTTGACATGATTTGAACTCTTTTTCACTGTTTCAGCTTATCGTGTATTTACAAGGCAGCAGAGGCAGTTGCTAAGTCCTTGCGTGACGTTGTGTGATGCATTGCAGCATCCACTGCTTGTTTGTGACGGCTTGTTGTGGACAAATATCTACTGGCTCCAGTTTCTTAGCTGTGCTCTGAGGAACGAGGAATATTCGAGTGTGTCTCCCTTTTTTGTTTAAACTTTCACAAGGCCACCCAGCACTCCAGTGTTTACTGGCACTCTGGCTTTTTCGACGATAACTTGAAATCAGCGTCCACGAAAGCCTTTCATCCTCCTTGTATCTTTCTGTGTATTCTAAATACTGTCAAGAGACAAGACTCACACACACACACACACACACACAACCAAGCATACAGCTCCCATGGTTAGAAAGAATAGGTCGTTTTCCCTGACAGACCACAGTGTTGTTTAAAAGGCTTTTCATAGTCTGAGGCATGTCATTTTGTATAAGGGGGACAAGAAGAGACAGGCCAGCTCTCTCTCCAAAAGAAAATTTTAATTGATTTGTGGGAGTCATAAATTTGGGAGAGACAGCTCTTTTTTTCCGGGATTTAGGGAAGGTTAAAATTTTTTACAGCTGTGGGCTACAGCGCAGTAACTTTATGTACCAAAATTAAGCCTCCACTCTCCAAAGCAAACATGCTCCAACGCCCAAACAATTAGCGTGATGAATAGGAAACGGTGATAAATGGTCAACGGCTAGTTGTTTTATTTCAACACAGCCTCACAGGGACTCTTCATTTTACTAGCAGCACTGCATGAAGCATATGAAATCTCTTCAAATGAATGCCGCTTTTCCCATCCTTGGGCTTTCTCAAAGTCTTTTGGGAAAATCGAATTTGAGGTTTAAACTGAGTTTCCCCTTGCAAAGAGGGCAATTATTTTTTCTCATGAAATGCCAGCCCTTTCTCTTGCCTAAACCTTGGTAGAGGGGGACTATGAACTGTGAACTAACCTCCTATTAATGTTTAATGTACTTTGCCAGTGACTATCTGTGAGGATTAGTTCAATTTTCTCCTCTTGGGATGTTACAGTTTGAAAATCTCACAGTATGATAACCTAGTAAAAAATAGCATGGGATCATGGGTTTAATTGACCACAAGCTGGTGGTAAGTCTTGTCTCTGCACATCCTTGTATACATAACAAAAACCAAAAGGAAATAAAAAGATCAAATCCCCTAATTTTCCACGGGATTTATCATGTCAGTATTTATCATGTTATTGTTGTAAGTTGAAAAGGAGCGTGGCTGTGAGGAATATATAATATATATTGGCCACTAGATGGCCAAAGGTATGTGGAAACCTGACCAATCACACTCATATGTGCTTGGTGAACATCCCATTCCAGATTTTATTCTTCTCTGCTGTTATAACAACCTCCACTCTTCTGGGAAGGCTTTCCACTAAATTTTGGAGCATGGCTGGGTGCATTTGCCCATTCAGCCACAAGCGCATTAGTGCAGTCGGGCACTGATATCTGGCGAGAAGGTCCAGCATGCACTCAGCATTCTAGGTGTCCAGGTGTTCAGTAGGGTTGAGGAGAGGGCTCTGTGCAGGCCACTTGAGTTCTTCCACACCAAACTTGGCAAACCATGTCATCGTGGAGCTCGTTTTGTGCACGGGCATTATCATGCCAGAACAGGTTCGGGCCATTTAGATCCAGTGAAGAGAGATTGTAATGTTACAGCATACAAAGACATTATAGATAATTGTGAGCTTCCTAAACTTTGTGGCAACAGTATGGAGAAGTGGGTGTGTCACAAATGGGTGTGATGGTCAGTTGTCAACATACTTTTGGCCATATTGTATATATCCACATTACCTGTGCCAAAGAAATAGAATTTGCTGTAGTATGATATTGGGGGACGTAAGTGATTGGGGGATAGTGTTGTGAAATATTTTCTATGTCATAGCCAGACACGAAACAGTTGAGAGCCACTGGATTGAGGAATTTGATTGGGTAAACATCAACAGTTAGGTAACTGTCTGATCATACACTGTGACAAACTAAGAAAACATGACACTGTAACAACCCCATTCTTCTCAAATTAACTTACTGACCAAGTTGAGATGTCTCTCTAAGTTAATACAGATGCACCTTACAGAAAGATTTAGGGGCAGATCCAAGTGTAGACAACAGGCTATTGTCTCAAGTTCACAATACCGCATCAACACAAGTCACTTTATATTGTCTCCATCAGAATAGCATTACTTTCAACACTTCCTTTAAGATCGGACTCCTAAAGCATGGATGCTCCCTCCTAACGCCCCTTCATCCTTCCAGGTCTAAAATAAACTCATTACAGTCTTATGGCTGTGATATTTATCTATTTATATCAGTTGTTTACTGCCAAAAGTAAATAGCTAGGTGAGTCCTTTCTCTTTAGGAAACTCCTTTAGTAAACAGATTGTCAGTTGCATTGTGTGGCGAACAATTGACACTTTCAGGGGGGAAGGGGATGCCCTGGAGCCGACTCTGAGGTAATGTGATATAAATAGATTTGAGATAGAGTTCACGTTCTGCCAGTGATGTTAGTAGTGCTGACAATGAGCTTGTGCCTTTGTGGTCATAACAGGTTTAAATCAAGTCATTCTGGATAGGTGGAGCTGTTTGGTGCTGTGATTTTAGGAATCATGAATGGAGATGTTTTGCTTGTATAGCAATTTTGTAAAAATTGTCACTGCTGTTTTCCTGTTTGTCCAACGTCATTTCCAATCTCAAAATCTAAGGAGTGTGCGTGCATCTTTGTGTGTGTGTGTGTGTGTGTGTGTGTGTGTGTGTGTGTGTGTGTGTGGGGCAGACCCACTAACTCCACAGCATTCACACCTTCACTGGTCACAGCCACTTTACGAGTCTCCTGCTGTTTACAGCTTGCTGCAGCATTGGCTGTCATTATTCAGGAGTAATTACTCTCAAAAACACCTCCGGGCAGTGCAGGGGAGCCGGACAGTTTTTGTAAAAGCTTGAAAATGGGTATGTGTGTGTGTGTGTGTGTGTGTGTGTGTGTGTGTGTGTGTGTGTGTGTGTGTGGTTGAGGGAGAGGGGGGACAGCCCTAACCAGAAGAGTCTCTGCTTAATTTGTCAATGACTAATGCAGCTGGTCAGCTCGTGCACACACCCTTTGATGTGGCTCGGCAAACAGAGCAGAAGGAGAGACCCTAGTGTCCGGAGAGCCCTTATCTTACCCAGAGTGCACTGCAGGCCTGATAAGGGGTTCTAACAGACGGCTGGGCCCCTTGGCCTTATCTAAGGGCCCTCGGTACGTTGACCTCCCTAAGAAACAAGGCTTTCCGAACCCTGTGCTCCAAAATGCACCTTTATTGTCGCGCCTTCCGCTCAGAGGGTCTGATTGGGCTTTGAAATTGAATTTGGTGTCAGATGGTAAACTGGCATAATGCTAAACTATATAAAAATCTGAAATATTAATATAAATGTATAGACAACCACCAAGAAAACGTTAGATATTTTTACGTTATGTCATCTTTAATAAAGGGTAGTTTTAAAAACATTTTCATTAATGGATTAAAAAAAATCTAGCAGTTTTACTAACCAGATAACTAAACAAGCTCAGTGCAGTATATCAAATTTAATTATGTATTTTGACAGTTGTAAGCATACATTCTTGTATATCAAAAATATATAGCACAATATACAAGATTTCTGGGCTTATGTACAGATGGACCCTTGTTAAAATGTTCATAGCCTGTTGCAAATTTAAAGTTACATTTGTTATGGAATAAACCACTGTTACAGGAAAATAATCAGCAACAAATTAGTGTGAGGCTTATGACCCCAAAGTGTTTTTTCTTGCTTGCACCACAGGAATTTGCCCATGCTAACAATATTAAAGAATGTCACATCATATGTTTTAAAGCACCAACACTGGAGACTTTTTTTAAATCCATTTCTGAGGAGCATCTACCAAGTTTGTGCGTAAGTTGTTACTATAGAAATGATATCATTTTGTGTCAGAGCTGCTGTTATAGAAAATAATCTTCTGACCAATCAGAACTGAGAATTGTGGCATTTAGTGTCATCTATGAAAATGTCATGAGCCAACAAAACGTGTGATAGTAGGATGCATTGAGTTTAAATCCTCTAGTTTGAACGAGTGAGCCCTTTAAGTGATGGAGAGCGTTAATAAATACCATGTTTGAGTATTACAACAAAACAATTGTTTGTCTGGCAACTTGCTTAAAAACAGGAAGCAAACGTGGAAATCCAGGATTTTTTTTAATGACCCCTACTTGGTTTTATCTTTAATGACATGGGCTTCAAGCTGAGATGCTGCCATATGTCTGAGATTAGTGCTTCATGACTTAAATTAATGTGTGACTCATATTAGTAAGCCACTAATTTAAAATAGCATTGTGGCTCCTTGAAGTAAATTGCCATGGAATAACTTACGGATCTTTGTAGAACTGAAAAAAAAAAAAAAGCTCCAAGACTTTTCACTGTCACGCAAAAACGAGGCGGTCTCCCAAATCTATAGTCAAGATCTTCTTTCAGCAAATTTACAAAGCGAAGCATGGCTGGAGATTTACCCGAAGCAGGCCAATGTAACTGTTATGGTCGAAACTGAGGAAGACACTTCACGAAGAATGTGAGGGCCCGAAAACATTCCCCACTACCATAACCAATTATCCTGTCAATCCGAGAGCAAGGCCTAGAAGAAAGAGTCGGTTCTTGAGTCTGCTTTCAACCAAATTGTCATAGTGGAGGCCCTATTATTGCGGAAAATAAGGCCAAGGAAAAGTGACAAGAAGCGGCTTTTATTTTATGGGGCAGAGGAGTTCCTCCCGACCCCGCGCCATCTCTCCTTTTGTCTCCACTGCATGGCTGGAATATCTGGACAGATTTTATCAGCCGTGTTTTGTTGCAGGAGGAGGCTGTCTGTCTCCTGTACAGCCGCTCTAGACGACCAAATTACTCAGCATACTGGCCTTTCGGCACCTCCAGATCTCTGGCTAGCTCCGGATAAGTCACTTTTATGTTGTGCAAAGCTTCTAAAGACTAAAACAAATGATCCTGAAATAAAAGATCGGGTATTCAAACCTTATCTCATCTTGGTGTATCTCAGGGTTATTTTGTTTTTCTAAAATAAAAGAAGGCATGTTTGTGGAACATAAATTACACGAATCATTGCATTGATTAGCTCAGAACAATTTGTGGCCTGTGGTAGCCTTGTTTGGCTTTAAAGCAGGGGTTCTTAAACTTTCTGCAGCCAGGTACCCCTTTAACGGTTTTTTTAAAAAATATCAGTCCATATTTATTTTACACACATAATCTATTTAAACGTGTACAATATTTTGGCTGTTCACTGGCAGCGTAGAGAGCGTATTTAAAAACAGATTTTTAGTAAAATTGTCTTTAAGTCTGACTTAACATTATTTCTAGGTGCACTTGTTTACTGAGTTATCAAGGTTTGGATTAAACTCATTCAATTACCAGCCAGTTACAATAAAAATTGTGATAATAAATTAAATAGCTCTGATTATGGTGGGTTGTGATTTCCAACGAAACAAACAAACAAAAAAAACAAATAATTTTTTTTTTAAAAACTGCAGACCTCCCGGCAAAGCTTCAGGGTCCTATGGTTTTTTTGAGTAGTACTGCAATAATGAACATGAAACTATATACAAGTTAATATTTATGGTTTTAGGATGTATCCCATTAGCATTAAAAATCCATGACAGCAGTGGTTAGAGAAACTGCAAGAATATTTTTAAAACTTTTCATACATATTTTACCACTTTTCCTATATCAGTATAGAAGTATTAATGGTATCACTATTTCCCATTTTCTTATCACAGTATGGTGCCACATCAGTGTATCATCACACCACTAAATGACAGGACGTCTCATCAGCAGCATTATCAAGACGCTAAAAGGTGCAGGACATGAACCCGCCACAGTGAAAGCAGCATCTGATCACTCTCATAACGAGCTCACCCGCAGCACCTGGCAATGTTCTTACCCCAGCTCATCCCCTTGTTCCCCGACCACATATTAATTACTAACCGGCTCTGGTGATATCATGGAGCTGGAACGCTTTCTCAGCTCCCTTTGCACTGGACGTGCTGTAAATCAGAAAGGCACCGAGGTCCACCTGTCAGTGGGGCCAAACACACTCAGGCTTGGGAAATAACACAGTGGCAAAATATCACTGCGTGAGAACACAACATGGTACTGTACAGTCATACGAGACTGCTTTTAAAGTTTGAGTCCTTGATCTACAACCATGGGTTCAAAATCAAACCTGCGTCTTTCAGGGTCTGCCATGAACAATGTAATGTTGCACAATAAAAAAAGAGTGGTTGTGATTCATGTATTCTTTAAATATCGTGTGCCTGTTTATCATGCTCACACTCAAAGTGAACAAAGGATTGAAACATTCCAGTTTATATTAATAAAGAAACAAGAGAACATGTAAAATAGTATATATTTTAGACATTAAATAATGTGCTTAATATCATATGTGCCTAAATAAAAAATATCCACTCTCAGTTATTAATGCTGTCTCAACATGATATATATTATTTGAAATCTTATGCACATCGTCGTGGCTATTGGATTAAATTAGACATAATTAATTAACTAACCGAATAGATAAATAAAAATCAAATCAAATCAAACTATTAAAAATCAAATCAAACTATTTTAGTTCTGCACAAACAACTTTTACTGACGTATACTGATATATAAAATTTATAATGTTTTTATATTATATTTGTATATAGATATATCACTTAGAAGGAATTTGACTTAGCAGTTTATCACCAACAAATGACAAGACATTTTCACAGCGAGAAATAAGGAATAGAATTATTAAACTGTTAAATAAATGAATAGTGCCTGTAATCGTATCTCCTTTTTTTTGCTGTAAGTAAAAGAAACATTGTGATCTGATTAAATTAAACTGAATGCACTGATTATACGGCGGATTCGAGCAGCTGCATTAAGAACCTGTATGCAGCCATGGATACATATCATAAGACAACGATACAGGAATAAGATCAGTACGCAAACTGATAAAGACTTGATCCAGACAAACCAGCACGTGTCATAATCTGTGACCGACTGCGTTCCTACGTACAGCTTTTCCTAGCCAAGTCAGAGTAAAGTCTGAGTCAGTCGTTCCTCAGTGTAGCCTAAGAGGGGAGCTGGAAGCTCATTAAGTGAGCCAAGTGTGAGCAGCTCAAAGGCGTGTGTTACACACAGCCTGAACCTGGCACGACAGACAGGCTGGACTGCTTATTTATTTATTTGTTTGTTTGTTTCTCAATTCGTAATTAAGAATGTAGAATTAATGTGGTGTGGTTTTTACAAAAAAAAAACATTATTATAATTTTTATTTTCCTTTTTTTTTTTTTTTTTTTTTAGTTAGAAAATTTCTCTTTTCTTTTCCTGCATTTCCTTTATTGGATTTCTTTAGCTCTATCATTCTGCATGGCAAACCTGTGACTGTTTATTTATATAAATTCTATATGCACTGGATGTGACATTAGTCTCTAATAATCACAGAAAAATATAAGGAGCCATTAAAAAAAAATAAAAAGATTATTATTTTTTTTTTCCAATGCCATTACACTGAAAGCTTAAGTAATCTTTCCTTGTTTTGATTACTTAAAAGTCTTAAAAAGTCATGAAACGTCTTTATATACTGTATGTAATGCAGGTGCTGCTACCTCTGACATGAGGACAACTGCCATGTCTTCCATCATGAGATCTAATTTAACACATACGGATATATATGGTCAAGCTTTTTATTTCTAATCTATAGAAATCCTAGACATAGAGATGCACATTCCCCCCCCTTAGCACTTCACTTGGATACAGGATTCAAGGATTCAACAGAATAAACAGATCAGTTTTACAGAACATGTGGTTTTAGCGCAGTCACGTTTAACTAGAGTCAGCTTACTCCATCAGAGGTCTGTGTGCAGGGGAAGAATAGTCCTGTCTATCAGAAATACTTACTTGAGATTTAAAAAAAAAACAAAAAACGTAGTGGTGTAGAAAGGGGTTTGGTTTTTATTGTGCTCGGTTAATGTTCTCCATGTCTCTGGCGAGTGGAGATGCTCGTCTCAGTGAGTTATGTAAATATGAGTTGCTCTCTCCCACCGTTTGAAGTCTTGCTCTGGATAAATGGAGCCAATTTCTGTATCTGGGACATGTTTAAACAGCTGTTTGTCTTAGAAGGGGATGTCCTAGAGAGTCTCTTCTTCTTCTTCTTCTTCTTCTTCTTCTTCTTCTTCTTCTTCTTCTTCAATACCTTCCTGCTCCCGTTCCCAAGTGTTTGTTTAGTTTAGTTATGTAGGGCTGCTTTGAGCTTATGCAGAAACCTATCACATGTTAGCACGGTCTTAAGGCTGTATCGTTTTGTTTGCTGATGTTATTTGTGATTCGGTTCTTAATGTGATTAAAACTAATCAGGGGAAATCATCTTCGTGTCTGACACTGATCCTTATCAAATCATCTGACACACTCAGTTTGTCTGCTTGCAATGTGACGCCTTAATATACTTGTTTTTTGTATCATTTTTGCGGGTGTTTATCAAACTTTATCAAAATGCCATACTGTCCAGGCCAAAAATAAACCAAATTGTACATCAACAGCTTAAAATACTTAAAAAGTGATTTAAGTAATAAAAGAGTAATCTCGCACAGCTATACGTGGCCTTGAGCGCAATCTCGATCTAAGTGTGCACCCTGTAATAAGCGGAAAAGCATTCGAGGTGGATTTGCTGGATTTCTGGCTGCTAGGATATTTCATGGTTTTAATAATCAGCATGGTTACCGCATTTGTAGCTAAGTGTGGTGACCCATACTCAGAATTTAACTCATCCAAGCGCACACACAGTAGTGAACACACACACACACACCCGGAGCAGTGGTGGTGCCCGGGGAGCAGTTGGGGGATCGGTGCCTTGCTCAAGGGTCTCACCTCAGTCGTGGTATTGAGGGTGGCAGNAGAGCGCTGGTCATTCACTCCCCCACCTACAATCCCTGCCGGACCCGAGACTCGAACCCACCACCTTCTGGTTCACCGTCGGGTTACAAGCCCGACTCTCTGACCATTAGGCCACGGCTGCCACCGTGATAGGAGTGCCGTGACTATCATCGTCATATGAGGTTTCACCATGCGGTACGCAGAACTTCTTGGTTGGAAGGATGTAAGGTTAAATACTGTCTAGGCTGCAATATACAGTATGTTTTATGTAACACAGTTTCAGTGACAAATGTAGACAGAGATTTGGAAATTGTACTTCAGAGCTTGCCGCTTGGTGGGGGGGTCAAGTGAAAACATGCTAAATGTTATTCCTTATGAGATTATTATAAAAAATTTAATATTATAAACCTATTTCTAGACATATTTACTTATTTTATGTTTAATTTGGCTTCGTTCAAAAAATACATTTTTATAAAAGTTAATTATTTGCCAATATAATAAGGCAATTTGTAACTTTAAAATAGTAAAAAGGTCTAGAAATTGTGTTAATAGTCAATTGTTTTATTATGGTTTCATAGTGAGATACTAAATTGTGGGTTTTCCCCGTAAAGGCAACAATTCTTGCCGAATCAGAGAATTCTACACAGTATAAAGGCTTAAGTAAACGTTCAGTATTTCTGTGGTGACTGGATTTTCCAACAGAGCTCTATCTCTTTCTTTTTCAGTGAGACGGAGCCACGCGGCAACAATGAAATATTCGGCTAGGAGGCAGCAATTTTCAAACTCTTTAAAAGGGAGAGTGTACGGCGTGTGTCGCTAGCTATCACTTGAACCTGTAAAAGGTATTAGAAATCTGTAGTTATCATTTTCGTCATGAATCATTTGCTGTGTGCACTGATTATAGCTCGTGAAAGGGAGCAAGCAGGCTATTAACCAGACACTAGTCACTTGCTAAAAAGCAAATGCTAGCTAGTTAGATTTCTAAGCAACCTTATTAATTTTTTGGGGGGAGGAGGGGGGGGGGTTTGGTATAAGCTCATGTACCCATGTAATTCGAGTCAGGCCAGCAGGGAAAGGGTTAAGGGTTACTAGGAGAGGAGGATGCTATATTCATTAAGATTTCCCCTTCCTCGTCTCCACCTCTCGAGCCATCTGAAGCACCATTATGGCTTTTCAGGCTGCTTCCCGCGTAGATTCCTTTCTCCCTGCACACAAAAGCCGCCTGCTCAGCTGGATGGGCAGGGAGGAGAGCTTTTTCTGACATGAAGTGCCCTCAGAGGCTTGAGTTGTGAGTGTATGTGTATTTGTGTCTGTGTGTGTGTGTGTGTGTGTGTGTGTGTGTGTGTGTGTGTGTTTGTGGGTGTGTGCATTCACATTACTGAAGGGGCAGAAGTTGTGTTGTGTGATTAATGACCAAGTTGGCCTTGCGCACTAATGATGAACCCCAGCATAGTAGGCTAATGATCTAATGTCTCTGTCTGTTTCTCTCTCTCTCTCTCTCTCTCTCTCTCTCTCTCTCTCTCTCTCTCGCTTATTGTGGGCCTTTCTTTCTGTTGTTTGCCATCTCTCTCTCTCTTTCTCTTTTTCCTCTCTGTCTCTCTCTCTCACACACACCTTGTTTTGTTCATTCTTTGCCTGTGAACTGCACTGTTTGTTCTCAGGCAGACAAGAGCCAAAACGTGGTGAAGGTGTGTGTTGAACGTTTACACATATCTTTAGCTCAGAACCTGACTGTGCATTTGTAGCTGATTATTAAGCACCTACGTAGATATTGCAGCTATCTGTGGGGACCTTGCACGCCTGACTCTATACTCTATAATATTTTTCCTGCGGAAATTCTGTCTCATTAGGTTAAGAAGTAAAAGGATGGTGAAGAACTCATCTAGAAGTCCTTGTTGACCCATATGATCATTTTTATCGTTTATTTATTTAATGCGCTTAATTGTTGTCAGCCTTTTGTTTTAATATATGAAGCATCCGGGTGTCCATACTAATGATGCGAAATTCTAGCCACTGAAAATTTTAGTCAAAAAGGTGCCATCCGTAGCCACAATTTTTGAAAGGATTAAAAAAATAAACAACATAAACGACTGTTCCAAAGTGTAATTAAAAAATAAGGTGTTTCAGTGACATTGCCAGTTGTACTCTGTTGTTGAGGATGTTTTCATTGGATCTCATTGGACTTAATACAGCATACTGAACTTTGTTGTTTATGTCCAGGTAAAGAGTCCTTTAGTTATCATACAGCATTAAAAATTGTTATTTCTTGTCAACTCAGTTTTTCTTTTTAAAAGACCTGACTGTCAATTACAAAAATTTGTTTCATTCAGTCAATTAAAAAAAATGTTTTTGGTGTATCCTGGATTACGGTTTTGGCCACGAAGTTTACTTTCGCTACATTTTCACTGGTCCCTGGCATTTCTGAAGTGCCTAAGGCAAACTTCAGTCCACAACCCTTTTGCCTTCTCTTCTAGTTTCTCCACAATGGAGAGAAGTCATCATTTTTTTTTGTATTCATACTGAAGAGAAATGGATTAATTATGGTGCTATTGTTCAGCCTTGACAGGATCCATAACAAGAGTGTGTCCGCTGCTAATGGAATTTAGCATCCAAAGTTACAGGCCCTCACAGGCCCATTTAATCAAGTCATTTAAGCTCGTGCATGGTGTGGGAAAAATATTTCTCCTCTCTAACCTGTAAAAAGTGCATATTTATCATTAGAAATGAGACAGATTCTGAAGCACCTCTGCAGGGAGATCCTCCTTTTTTCAGAGCCAAGTCTGTATGTGTGTGTGTGTGTGTGTGTGTGTGTGTGTGTGCCTGTATCTGGATGTTTGTGTCTATTCACGGCCCCCCATCCAGATCGTCCTCCCTCTTTAGTGATAACTCTGTTCCGGCCAATCGGATGTTTAACCATCGCAGCTCCGACATGCTTACTTCCTGCTCACACATTGGGGCCCATGTATATCAGGTCCAAGTTCTCCCCAGCCAGTGGAGAAACACGCTAGAATGCCTGCTGGATCTCGTCCTAGGCGCCCGGCGGGGCCCAGGGCCCGAGGCCAACACATCTGGAGGGGATGCTCTCACATCTGGAGGTGTAGCCCTGATCTTTTGGCCTCCCCGTCCCTCATACCCATCTGCTCCTTTTGAAGCTGCTCATCTCTACTGCTGCTAAAAGTGGTCTGTACTGGAGTTATGACTCACAGCCTCTCTGGGGCCCAGTGATGTGTCTGGAAAGACGTCGTGACACTCCTGTGATTCACCTGCTCTACATGACTATAAGCTCAGCCTTCACAAAGAGATGATGTGTGTGGATGAATCAAGCAGAAACCAATATTTACATGTCTAAGTGGAAAAGAGGCAATGAATCTCTAGCCCTTGTTAGTTCTGTGTTATATACAGTTTGTTTATATGATCATGTGACCTTTGAAGAAGAAGTCAAAGAAAAATTTAATTTTTTGGTAATAATAGGCAAACACATTTTTAAAGTGAAATTATTTTTCTTTTTTATAAGTGATTTAATTTATAATTTCAAAACATTTTAGCATTTTTAAAAAATTATTTTAGTATGACACACATCAATAATCTCACCTTAATAAACCAGAGAGACCAAATTTCTAACTGCTAGCTAAAATTACTCTAGCTATGCATATTTTATATAAATTTTATTTAAGGTCACCCCTTAATGTAACAACAGCCCATAAATTTTCTTTTTCTAACCAGTTTATGTTAATCTGCCAGACACGTTGGTGTAAATGTTATCGAACATGTAATCCATAATGAGAGTTTTTTGTCACTACAATCTCATTCGCCAGCCACTGAATATTTAGCATAAATATTGCAAAACATTAGTTTTGGTGGAAAAAAAAAGGCATACCAGTATAAGAAATCCTTTTTTAAGCATTGTAACACAAGAGTGATTGAGAGACACTGTCAGTTCGGGTCAATCCCTCTGACCTTGCAGATGTTCATAGATTACTATAATACAGGAAGCAATCGGCTTTTTATTCCAGGGCCATTGTGTCGCGGAGCGGCATGTAAAGTGAGGAAATCGTTTTAAGAGCTATTATGGCAAGAGTGAAAGAAAGAGCCAGAAAGAGCTGTACGTTTACATTTGCCTATGCTGGTTTATTTGTCCTGACCGTTGTGGCCTGTAAATACATGTCGAAATAGTGAGGACACAATGCTCATATGCAAGCAGAGCGCATTGTTTATAACTGATGCTCTCCTCTTGTAAAGCTCACTATTCTTCAAAGGGGAGACAACAGTCACAAAGCATAAACTGTTTATGACTATAGCGCTATCTCTGTTAGTGCAGGATAAATACAGGAAAAAGAGTCACTGCACACTTCCTCCCCAGGACATGTGCACATCTCTGCTATCGTTTTTGTCTGTCCCTATTATTCTCTTTCTTTCCCCTCAGCCTGACTATTTCTTTCTGAGAGTACTTTAAGCATCCAATGGCTCTTTAAACTTTTAACTGATGTTGGTTTTTTGTTTTTTCCAAGACTCTTACAAACCTGAAAGTGAGTATCTCCTGAAATGGGCGTTCTCCAAGGTTAGTCTTCCAAAATATAACAGCATTTCCAAAGGCTGGATCTGCTAAATGCCATTTCACTAAATATCAATAAGTACGTCAAAAGTTCAGACGTTCACTGCATGTAATGGTGGTGAGTTTGGACAGAATGAGGAGGATGTAGTGGCGTCATGCACGGCTCAAGAGCAATCCCTAGTCTCTTGTACTGTTCCAAACCGCTGGAACTTTTTTTGTTTCCTTTAGTCTTTTAATAGGCTTGGTAATACTGTAAGTACTTCACCACATTCGATTTGTAATTGAACTTTACATCTTTATATTTTCCATAAAATAGTACATTGAAACTGTATTATTCCTGGATTTCTTTCATAAATGTGCTGATCCAAAAATAACGGTGGAACTTGGAGGAGAAAATCATTCCCACTAGCCAGACTACTGCTAGTGCTTCTCTGTCCCAGGAAGAAGGTCCATATTTCCTCTGGTCATAAGTGATCATATTCTACTATCCATGGTTTAATGTCATGGAGCCAAGTTTTATCAGTAATTTATGGACTTAATGAACCCTCTAAAATGCCTGTTATCTGACCCTCACCATGTAGCACTGGCAATCTCATCTCAGTCAGTTTACAGTCAGCCTAGTTTCTAGTTTCTGGTAGTTTAATAGCATCCTGCTGTGTCTATTTGAAACATCTCCCAGCCATCTTTCCTCAGCCAGCTAGCGAGGGAGTTCATTATTTAAAGAGGATTCTCCTCCACATCAAGGATCCTTTAGACTTCCTATCAGGCTCATATCTGCTGAGCTTTGATATGAGAAGAAATTTTTGGGGAAATTGGGAGAGAAGAGGAAGTGGAACATTGCACTTGGTGAACCCCTCCACATCCTGTCCCTGAGTGCTCGATTAGTATCTCCAGCTGGTAGAGGCTAAGCTAGCCCCAGTGTTTGTATCCTAACAGGCAGCATTTCCTATAAAATATTCCTGAAACACACCCAAACTCTAAAACTAATCTTGGCCCTCATGCCAGTAATAACTATGGTACACAGGTAGATATTCACCCAAAGTCCCAAAGCCAAGCCAGTGCTGGATTCTCCTCACAGCTTCTCTGCTGTTGAGCGCACAAGTGCAAATGTCCGCCTCTGTCTGGCCAACACTAATAAACACTCTCCGCTTGTTTTGGGCTCTTGCTGTCCCATTCACAAGGCAAGTTGGTTAGCATGTGGCAGGCTGATTTGGGGTTTAAATGCACTAAAAACTTTAAACATTGTGTGTGAGGGTTTGGTACAGTGACAAGCTGAACATCATGGTAACCCACCAGGCTACAAACCAACCGAGTTCAGCTGCCAAATGGCTGCGCCAGTGGCTATGCTGCACACTACTGAAAGGCAGTATTTATGAAGGATACACCTTGAAGTAAATCATGACTTTGCTACAGTGCCCTAATAAAAGACATGCATAGCAAAAAAAGCATTTTTGAGGGAGTAGATGAAAAGCTTTATAATAATTTTTTGATTGCTTATCAAATAAAAAAACATTTGATTTGTAATGCTATATTCCCTCTCAGACTGGTCGTGTATTAGCACCTACTGTTAAATTTGGTGGAAAATAAAAAAAAGACATAAACAGTTAAACACATTGAACGTCATGCAGGAGTACACTTTTAATGTTGTGTAAAGTTTTCTGATTCTCAATGGTTCAGAATGTTGTTTGGAGCGTGCGCTTCTCACTCTGGCTAGCCGCCTGAAGTCATAATGCATATGAAACTTCAAATTCATTTTCATGGCTGAAATGTGAAGTGTCTATCACTTTTTCTTTTTCTTTTTCTTCATGGTAGACTGTGTCACAAACTGCTACTGTTTTGTGATCATTTCCATATGCACTCCCATCAAGGTCTGGCAAGGTGCAAGGCTACAAAACATGAGCATTTAACATCTTCTCGACAAGATTTGAAGGAAAAGACCTTATCTGATTGAAGAAGAATAACAAAGCCATCGCTATTTGTGGCAAAATGTTTATCTCCTACAGTTCCACAGTAAGCTAACAGAAGTATATTATGGAGGTATACAGTAGGTGAACAGTGTAGCCTAACATTGTTCTCTCCAATTTGGTTTAGTCAATGAGGTCTCTGTCACTTCTAATGAAATTTAGCCTGCACTCCCCTTGTCTTATATTGAATTAACTCAGCGCACAAATGAAGCCAATTAGACTGGCTTAGCCATGATATAATTCAATGAGTCATTTTTGAGAATACAGACTGAACCCTGAGAGGCTGAGGCCTGGTTTCCTCCTGAAAGGCCTGATAAGTAAGGAATCGGGAGCAGCCTAAGTGTGCACTTTCACGAGAGATGCTTACCATCGGGTTAAAAGTGTAATTAGCCTAGCCTAGCCTGCGGGCTCGAGCAATGCATTTTCCACTCCGTGCTGCTTTAGCAGCTAATGGGTAAGAGATTTCTCTCAATTAGTGATAATGGGTCTCTATGTGTCAAGTCTCTGGAGGTTCGTAATATAACAGAAGGCAGCTGCATATGCGAGTAAACATGGTAACAAGGGAGAGCGAGTAAACATTCGACTGTGGCATCATTTGAAACCAATTAGTGTGCGAAAAGAACCACTAATGTTCTTTTATAGATTATACTGTAGGAACACATATGTTGTGTAGGTGTACATAGCCACATGTAGCGACCTTAAATCTTTTGACTTTGACTAGCATTGCTCTTTGATCCATCTGTCCTTTTTCCTGAACCTTAGAACCTGATCTATCTATCTATCTATCCATCCATCCATCTATTGCAAATAATAATTAGTTAAAGCAATACTCAACACAGCCTCTATTAGCAACTTCTTTAGTGTATAAAGGATTGTCACAGGCGATCATTTGGATATACTTCAACTGCCCTTAGACTTGTCAGTGGTAATTGAATGTACGCTACTGATTTGGTGGATAGCGATCAAGTTTAAAAAGCTTGATTATTTATTTAATGGAAAGATATGGAAATAATCATTTGACAACAAGTAATGATGGTAGGAGCTCTTAAATGTCTGTTGAAGTGAGCACGCAATATTGCATTGACTGTGGTTTCATTGTCAGAGAGCAATTTGAGAGAGTGAAAAAAAAAACAGAAACTTGATACATGAGTTTAGTAGTGAGAAGCTTTTATTAAGGTGGTTAATGGTAGGGTTAAAGGAAGAGTCTAAAATGAGTTTTAAAGACAGATCGCCCACTCACATGAGAAATCAAAGCTTGAGAGGTGATTACATTGAGAGCATTATAAAAGTGTGCGTTCGAAAGCGAATATCTTTGACAATAAACTCTTGGGGCTTGCAGGTTAAAGGTTGTTCACTCCAGTCATGAGGAGTGACATTTTAATATTTGCCACTGTTTTCAGTTTGTATCCATATTTGTTATTTCAATGATGTAGTTAGCTTAAGGCTAAATTTTAGCCTTGGTTAACAGTTGCATTCTGTAATTTGGCCAAATGTATGTGCTGTTAACAAATACATCAGTGATGTGCTTTTAGCTACTGTTACTACTACACTATTACACTATGGAAATCTGGTGAACGGCTCACAAAAGACCGTAGATGTACAGCCTTGCCCCCGCCTTGCACATTTGATTATCTTTTAAGTGAGTTTTGTATTATTGCATTATGGCTAAAACCATTTTCCAACATTCGGCTAAACTCCAGTGTTCAAACGCTGCACAATAGTTTGTGACCCTGTTGCTGGACTGTTTGTTTCCTGAATCACTGAAAGGTTTCTTTGGTTGTTGTTTGTTGTTTCCAAACCATCATGGTATTGGTTGATTCATCAGTACTCTGAATTTCATACCGGATCGGTCGAGGCCCGGGGTAACAACGACCGCCATTGGCGCCGTTGACCTACAGGGCGCCGGTGGAAATTGGGCTACTCTTGGTCGAAGATATGAAGCTAGTGGGTGCGGGTGTTGAGGATGCAGAAGATAGGGATAGGTGGAGAGTGATGATTCGCTGTGGAGACCCTTGAAGGGAAAAGCCGAAAGAAGAAGAAGAAGACTTTTGATTGAATATGATAGCAACGTGGGCGAATCGTTGTGCTCAACCTAAAACCCACCCACTGATTCATATTATTCATATATGACACAAGGTGTGTCCTGTTTGATGTTATGCCCATGGATGTATTTGGGTGATATTGTGTTCTTGGCTATATGAGTGAGAAAACAACAAATGAATGGCAGCATTTGTGTATCTTTTTAGACAAAGGATGAATATCCTAAAGCTGAGAGATTTTCTGTGGCACACATTACATACTGTAATACTAATCCAGATATAATGCTTATGAACTGAGAGGGAAAAGTTTGTGCAAAAATCTTTTTTTCTCTCTCTCTGACAGTAGTTCTCATTACTCCAGGGACAGGCATTATCGTAACACTGACAGTTAGCACTTTCCAGAAAAAAATGCTTAATATACCCCTGGTTTCATGTGTTCTTCTTCTTCCTCTTCTTTCCCCCATTCAGTCCAGTCGAGCTCATTCTCGCTGTTCAAGCCTTGGAGTGTGTGACCCATTTAAACTTAACTTCCGGCACTGTGTCAGAACAAGGCAAGAGGTCTTCCATTTCCATTTCCCGAGAAATGTCCATTAGTGGAACGATAGCAAAAGGACACAAGTGTCCTCCTGCTGAGGTTTAGTACTGAAAATATTACATTTTTAAGTCAAACCTTATTGAATAATTCACAATTTGCTACAATAAATCTTCAACATTCGCAATTGTTACATTAAGTCTTGAACATTTACACAGTGTAAATATTTCACGGTTTGCTACAATTCTTCAACATTACATACTTTTATATATACAAAGATAAATATTTACAACACAGTCAAATCATGTTATTATATTTACATAGTTATTTACAGAGATTTACATGTTTTTAATGAAGACCGGGACAGCTCATGTTGGACGTTTGGGGGACAAAGTTAGGGAGGCCAGATTAAGATGGTTTGGACATGTTCAGAGGAGNAGGGATAGGTGGAGAGCGATGATTCGCTGTGGAGACCCCTGAAGGGAAAAGCCAAAAGAAGAAGAAGAAGAAGATATTTTTAATGAAGACCATGGGTTTAATAAAGACCATTTATATTTAGATCTTCAGTCCATTGCCCTGTGTCTTTTTAGTTCATTTTCTAGTTGTGCTGTTGCAGGAAAAATAGCCAGCGGCTTTTTGTATCTGTTCATTTAAGGGTTATGGTTGTTTAAAAATAAATAATTGTATTCACAACTCTGAACTCTGAGTATTTGGAGTGGATATCAACAACTGCACACATTTTAATGTCTTTAATAAACACAGAACTTGTTCCGACATTCAGATGTCTTTCTTTCTATTGGAATGAACAGCCTGTTATTTTCTAAAATCCAAACCATGTACACATCAAGTCAGTTTCATTCTATTGTCATGGTAAGCTAGCACAATTACATCCTGATATGATGCGCTATGATGAGCCATCATGTTGCTCAAGCTCCTGCTTATGTCATGCATGCAGCCACTACATCTTTTCTAAACCTGATTAAAGCTATTGAATGAAAAGCCTATGTTTTCGCTCGTCCTTTGTTTATTTCCACACAAAAGCAGCCACACAAAAGGCTGAACTTTTAGCTCTTTGTTTGCTAAGACAGTGCCGGTAATTACAACCTCCATGTCTTGCCTGGCTGAGATTCAGCACAAGTCCTGGATGAAGAGACAAAACAAAAAAAGGGCGTGATTATATAACTATTTGAGTGTGTGGTCCTGGTTTAAGGAGTGTGGGCGCTTTTTTTCCTACATTGTTCCCGACATTTTGATTTCAAGGCTTTTGCCATCACAGCGCTGAAGATGTTCCTTTACTGAGGTTTATAGGCTTGTGAAACACAGTGTTCTTTAAAAGTCTGAGTAATATAGGAGATATGGCTGGCCACTGAGAGAGAGAGTGTGTGTGTGTGTATGTGTGTCTTATCAGTAAGAGTGCGGTTGCTCATCAGTTGGAGTTCCGACCAGTACGGCGCCTTCCCTTATCACATCCCATCACACTGTCATACCTTCAGCAGAGCCTACGCCAACACGGCTGGTCTTTCTCTCTCTCTCACACACAATTTTTCTTTCCTTCTCACTTACGTATGCACTTATTTACCTTTTTTTTGTTTTGTTTTTGAGAAACAGCCTTGCGATAGGAGATGAGGCCTGATTTCGTTGTCCCGAGTCAGTCACGTTGTCTCTTCCTGATCTGATTTGGACACGTGCTATAGGGGCGCTACATTATCGAGGCATACAACATACGGAAAGAACTCTCAGCACCCGATACACTTTCCTTTTATCCAGAGCGATAAATATCCACAATCCTGGATATCATATATGAAATTTGATTATCCATGTCCTGGATGAAGCTGTCATCCGCATTTCTTCATTTGAGTGTGCATGTGTGTGACACACACACACACACACACACACATCCATGTTATGGGGTCACGGACTAGTCTTGACTCAAGGTCATGTCATAGAGTGTTTCACCGGATCGATGAAACTCTCAGACAGATGTATTGAATTTTTTGCGCCCTTGTAATGTGATAGACCTCATAAAGCAAACATTTCCTTTGGTTTTGACTGTATACGGTGGAGGATAGATGCACTGGCACTTAACCCTTCTGTTCTGTTTGCTACACAGCAATGCATGGTCCCATTGAAGATCCCTTTTATATTAATACAATTGTGTTGAAATATGTGATCTTGTGACACTCTTGATGTGTGCACATGGGGTCAGTGTTATTTTTCTTTTACTTACTTGTTTGTTTATTTTATTACCTTATTTTACATTTGTTATTCCTTGGTTAATTAGTTGAACAGAATATCTGTGATATGACTATATATATATAGTAACATTATATATTATATTATATAACATTTCTAGGTTCTATGTAACAGTATTTTCTTTTCAGAACGTATTTCAAATACGACCCATACAGGAGTCAAGATTTCCTTAACTATCCCTAGAATTCTTGGGGAACCCTTTAATTCCTCAACACAAGGATTTTCTGTTATTTTATTTCTAGCAAATAATTCAGGGCCTAGGGTATACTTTAAATGGTCACTGGTTCCTGCTTTCTGATGAGCTTAAATGTGAGAACCTTGGAAAACCTATTTTGCAGGTTTCTACATAGAACACTAGAACGACAAAGGAGGAGATAATGAAGAACCTGTTAGGTATTTTTTTATGTGTAGAAGTTCCTTTAAACGAGATATATTTTGTTAAAGCCATATATTTGGTTAGGTCTTAAAAGTTATGCTACAACAAAGGGTTTCAGTCTTACAAAGGGTTCCAAGCAGAACCAGTAATTATTACGGTAGCAATGTGGGTCAGTTTGGAGGATTAAATATGGTGTAAAAGCAGTGTGCTCATACAAAAAGTACATTGTGTATTTATACACAATAGGTGTGTGTGTGTGTGTGTGTGTGAGAGAGAGATGGTCCAGCCAGGCGTGTATGTCCCGTCCTGTGACAGGTAGCAGCACCTGAAGCCATCCCCGATTCTACTGGCCCTTTTCTTTGGAACTGATTGCTTGAAAGACTGAACCCCAGGCTAGTTATTTAGTGCATAAAGGTGGTTTGTTGTTGCACACACTGCTCTTATTCACTCCTGTGGGAGCCTCTTTGCAATGAGGAACTTCATCAACACTGATAGCAGTTTAAATCTGTGACCCCTTTGGCCCCTAGATACGCTCTCTTGATCTTCTATCCACCCTTTATGCTCCCTCACTCTCCACCTGGCTATACTGCCATTCCTTGTCCTCCTTTCCTCTACTCCACACTATCCCCGTCTTCCTACTGTGACCTGAGGGCCTTCTCCCTCGATGAAAAGGTGTGATTCACATTAACTGTCAGTGTTGACTCCCTCTGTGAAGCTCCAGGAAAAAAAAAGAGGGAGAGAATGACATGAAATGAGAGAGAGAATCTGAGAAGAACAGCAGGACTGGCTTTTCTATCTCCCATGGCTCCTTGAGACGGCTGATCGGCACGTCCCGAAGCCCAGCCGCCGAGATTTATTGCCCCGATTCGCTCTTAGAGCTTTCACTAGGCTTCAGGGAGAGGCAAAGAAAATGGTTTCAGCATATGGAATGATTCATTGGCCCGCGGCACGCATGAAACAGGACCGGAAAAGAGCCAAGAACAGCGGATAAGAGCTTAAGGTGGAGGAACTTGATGAGGATGCGGTGTTGAGATGCATTTGGCAGGCTTGATAAGGTGGAGGGTGATTAACCGAGATTAGGTCAGAAAGGAAGGGCATGTGAGTAGGTGTGAGCGCTTTTATTTTTAGAAATAATCTGTTATATAGGAGTGAAGGTGTGTATGCGCATGACAGCATATACAGCGATATGAGTTCCGGGGTGTTGTGGTTGTGTGTAGATGTGTGTGTAACAGCTGCCGAGTGGCCACGCCTCTCTCTAACCTGTGGACCACGCGCTTTCAATTCGACAGAGCATCTGTCATCTACACACTTCTTCATCTCTTCCACTCCCTAACTGAGTGATTTTTTTTTTATGGACCAGTTATTGTGTGCAACATTGTACATAAAATGTCCGTAAAAGTGAGAAAGTACATGTCCTTCTGAAGTACCGTGAGGTTATGTATGGTGGTATGGAGGGCCATGAAGTCTCTGTTTCGCTTTTATGTAACGGACAGTAAAAAAAAAAGTAAACCAATCACACTGCATACACAAACCTATTAAAAGCAGTTAGCAGTTAGCATTTTATTGTAGCCTTTTGCACGACTTGTGCTGTTCATTCCTAAGTAATGGCTTCATCCAAACCATCTCTTTTGATTTTATAATGTAGTATCCATTATGCAAGGGATAAAACACTTGATGGCATGCTGTTATAGGAAACAAATCAATGACAATGCAAGACCATTAGACACCACCCCGAAGTTGATATTTTCTAATAATAGTGCATCCTATCGTCACTATCATCAGAGCTGCTGCTATAGCAAATTAATCAACACCTTCTGACCAATCAGCACTGTGGTAGAAACATACTTCCTATAAACATATACATATTTTCCTTTTTAATTTTGTTACATGTTTAGTGGAAGTTATTTTTTTTATTTTAGTATATAGTATAGTATAATATAATATTTTGTTTTAATATTGTTATTTTGACCCCAAATATTTCAGTCAAATGTAGAGAAAAATCCTACTTAAGCTGTATGATGTTCAGTGTCGATTGATGCATCCTGAATCAGAATCTGAATCATTGCCCCCCAAATACTTTTTCTCTAAAAATAGGATTAAACTGATGTAGGAGAGAACGAGAGAACTGCAGCCCCCTCAGGCGAGGTTTTGGGTCGTTATCCTCCAAGCGTTACTTACACAGATGGTTCTGCTGTCAAGGGAAGATGATACTTGCTCACCTGGTGTTGCAAGGGACAGAGCAAGTCTTTGTGAATTCATCCTCAGAGCAGCTTGACTCTCGGCTGTCCACGCATGAGGAGGCAAAGTCAGGTGACAACAGGGCACCCAGGAAGACAGAAAAGAAAGGGGACACAGAGGTGTGGATGTTCACTGCTTGGTGGCTTCGTGCTAGCAGCAAAATTCCGCATTGTGTTCTAGCACTGATTTGGCTAATGACATCATGAAGTTTACGATACAGCAGTCAGCGAAGGTCTGATCACACTACCAAGATGCCATTATTTTTATTCATTTGTGACTTACCTTTTAAGAATATTTTATTTTGACACAATTATTTTTCCAGATATCCTGTTCACACTCCAGTTAGGATACCATATATTATATTTAAACCTCTGGAATTCGCTCAGTACAGTCTCCATGCAGCGTTCACACTTTCACTGATAAAATAACTATTTCATTCAGTGAAATATGTAATATGTAACTTCTCAAAATTGTAACGAATGAAATAAAACAAATTCTCAGCCATGGACTTTTGAGCCTTAATGTGGCTTTTCCTAAACATTGCCCAAATGCATAGCACATTATGGAGCACCTTTTAGCCTAGTTTAGCTCTGTAAAGTCCATCACAAGTCCATCGCAAGACCTTCTCTTCAGGACAAACCAGAAGATCCATGGCCAACAACAGTATGTTTCTCAAAAATGTAGTAGATGGACTGATGAACACACATGACCGTAAGGTAGGGAAGGAAGCTCTATATGTCAAGAAGTAAATAGGATAAAAAAAAAAACTGAAAGAGAACAGACTCTGGTCTACATGTCAGTTAGGTTTTAGTTTGGAGAGAACAGGAACAGGGTTTACATTTTAAGAATTTGTAAATTTGCATACTGTCAAGAAATAAATTTGTAAGTGCAACTTTCTCACTTTCAATGTCACGTCACAGTGGATAAATTAGGTCAGAGTGTTATGAAAGCTTATCCTCTTCGCTGTAGTTCATTTTCACCCCAATTTTTCTTTGCCTTTTCTTTTAAATTATCTGTTTTTCAGAGTTACAAATATGAGGGTTTGGAGGAATCACTGTGTTCAGCTGCCTGCACAGACACATGATAACTTTCTATCAGCGTCTAGAGAAAATGCTCAATAGTATTTTAGGCCTGTAACTTGCAATATGGCAAATGTTCTCACTCAAACTGAAACAGTATTTCACTAAAGATATGAAAAATCTACTTGGCCAGAAAAGGTGATTTTTAAATCACATCGTGTTCTAGACTCCACCATCTTCATCATGCCTCTTACGGCAGCTGTTAGAGACCGAGAAGGATGTGCACTTCTGAAGAGTTTCCATGGGAAGGCTTTTTATTTGCAGTGATTGTAGCTTCGCTACGGCAGTGTGTAATAAAAGTCCTTTCAAAAGGTTAGAGTGAGATGTGCAGTCCCGGATTAACATAATGGTTTTAGCATGCGACCTTTGGTTCCGGTCCAAATGCCATTGAAAGCATTAAAATTTCATTGGCAAAATCTTTATCCATCTTACTGCCATACATACTTTGAAACCTTTCATGACGTGAAAGCAGATTAAGGGCATCTGTATCATGTTTTCCTGTTGCGGTGAGCAAATGAACATTCTGCGGAGTTAGTAAAGCGATTGTATCAGGATATCACTGTTTATGCTTCCACCTCCACACTAATCTGGACTCCCTTTAAAATAATTCATGGAACATTGTTCAAATGCAGAAAGAGATGGAGAGAGGAAGGCCACACAAGGATTATGTCTCCCCTTTAAGTTGTGTTTACACTGTCATAGGGTGAAAGATTGCAGGACACTCACCGCTAGCTTGGAAGGCAGAGCCAGAGAAAAAAAAAAAAAAAAAGAGTAAGGATACAATTTGGCACTTAGTGAGGCTAAATGATTTCCTCCAAGTGCCTGATTTCTACTGGGAAATCTACCCCCGCTTGCAGAGTTGCATCCGGAAAAATGTTTATGCAGCCTTTTTCTTTAATCCTTTCTTTTTCCTTTTGAATGAATAATTATCCTCGCAACCACAAATGGACAAATGCTTTCTTGTCAACATTAGACATTAGGAGGTGCTATTCGAACAAGGCGTTACATTTCAGTAGTCAAAATGGGACATCTTGAATGGAATAAATTCTGCTCAGGAAGTCTAAATTATGTTTGTCACGAGAAGAATTTTTTCACTGTAATAAAAGATACATAAGTGAAAATTCAGGCCTGATGGCCTCTTTAAGGACTACTGCTCACTCCACATTGCAGAAAGCATCTTATTTATCTTTGAGCAGTGTACCTTTATCTATATTAAGCTTAGTAAAGGTTTAATAAAGTGACTCGGAGCCTGGTGTTTCTAGGACTACTCAGTTGCTACTCACAGTGACTAAATGTTGACGAGGCAGATAGGAAAGGCAGTGATAAATAAATGTTGTCTTATGTGCGTGATTGTGTTACACAGCTGCGCCTGAGTAATAGTCTATGATGACTACTCTCAAATGGTTGCACTTTACCTTTTCTACACTAAATTAAATTCATCATTTGCTTTGTCACCTCTTAAAGATTTTTTTTTTTTTAATGTCAACTTGTTTTTCATTCTCATACTCAGTCCTTTGCTTCACTGGAATGCATGAAGCACAACATGGATAAGATTGTGTGCACTGAAGGATGATGTTTTGTGTGTTTAGAGAAGTTGCCCTTGTACACTGACCTGTGACTAGTTCTGCATTTTACCTTGTATTAGTTAAAGTTAATACTAGTCTTCATTAAGCCACTCCTAGATCAGTGTAAAGGAAAGGTTTCTGTCTGGAAGAGTTTTCTCACAGTTCTGATTCATCTGTTAGAAATAATAGGCACCAGAGTCACAGGGGCATGGGCTTAATAAAAAATGACGAGAATGGTTTTCCCATGGGAGGGAGATTTGCAGGATGTTTGTAGTTGTTACTTATTACTCCCTGTTTTCTTTGAACATCTTATTCACACATTAAATATGAAGCAATTTGTTCTCACCCCTTCCTCTGTGTCCATCCGATCACCTTCCACCCCCGAAACTATTTTTCTTTTTCATGCTTGCACATCTGTACAGAATCATTTTCCTGCCCACGGGACAAACATCTGATAGTGTGTATGCGTGTGTGTGTATATGTGAGCATTTTGTCAACGAGCATGCTGATGTATAGTTTCTCCTTCTGTAGTTTGTGTTTTTTGTATCATTATTGTGATCCGTTGTTCATTTAACGTTCATTGTGTTTGTGCTTGTCATATGTGCCTATTGGTTATGGCTTTATGTTCTCTTCTTTAGACTCCTTGAGCAAAGGCTATCGACTCCCCTTTTTTTTTTTTTACAGCTGAGTCTTAGGGTTGTCTGCTCTTGCATCTGGAACTGGGCAAGCTTTCTGTGCCTCCTTGCCAGGTTTATGCTTTCACTTGATTATATTAACCGCTTCATGTCTCCCTTCGGGGGTGGGTGGGGGTGGGGGTGGGGGTAAGAGGCTGGGTCTTTGCAGAGGTCAAGTGGTGATTGCTGATGTTGTCTCCTCTAAACACATGTTTAGTCCTCACAAAGTGCATGTAGCTCCCCTGAAAGTTTGGTAACCATTAAGGGACTTCCTATGTCAGTTCCGCAGTCAGGTCTCTGAGGATAGAGAGATTTTGGGTCGGTTGGGGGAGGGGGCTGCAGTACGATGGTGTGTGCTGGTTGAACGAAAAGAGCTGAGCTCAACAATGTTGAGTTTGCATGCTTGGCGCTCCTCATCACGTCAAGACCACTTGGTCTGGCAGCAGTATCTTGGACCATCTCACGCAACCCTGATCCAGACAGGAAGCGTCAGTGCGTGGCGCATTACGAGAGAGGATCTGCCCAGTCAAAGATGAGCCGCGATGTTCATATGTGAAGCGAGGGCCATGGAAACCAGGAGATGCCTCAGGGCAGAGGAGCCAGGGAGGAAATGAAAGGATCATTTACTGTGGGGAAGGACTGGGCCCTGAGAAGAGGAAGGAGAGGGGCCACACCACAGACACCCTTCCCAGCCAGGAACAAAGACAAACAAACAGCAAGAAAAATCATCAAATCAGTGCCTGGGGCTGCCGAGACTGCTGTGCCAGCTCTGTTTTACAAAGTATTATCCTGCATCTGAGAGGAGTCTTACAGGGGCTTTCAGTAAACAAAACCATCTTCTTCCTCAAGCCAACCCATCATCTTCTCAACCTTGTTTGGAATAGGGGCCTAGACATGGGGCCCCCAGGGTCTAGACCTTACTAGGCTGTGAAAAGCATTTGTGAGGGAGTTGAGAGTACTCATGGTCAGGGTAGATGTCTGGGTGATGTGTTCAGCTCATGCTACTACGAGGGTGCACCAACTGTGCCGTTAAAGCCATGAATTACTCACACCATATATCAGAAACCCCCCATAGCCCAACTGAAGATGCTGTACTTCTTTCTGCTCTCCCCATCCTCTTTTCTTTCTCAGCTTGCCATCTTCTTCCCTCACTCCCTCCACCCCAACTCATTTATTAGGCTACCACATCCCTATATTTCTTTAAAGCTCCAGCCAAATGTAGGCCACTCTCAACAGCTCCCAGAATGTGACTGCATTCATATTTCTTTGGCTGTTGCCTCCGAAAATTGTAGCAGCCTTTGGGCATAATTTTGTGGGCTTGGGACTCCACGCAGGAGAAAGGAGGCACTTAATATCCAAGAATCATGTCTTTCATGTAAATGATATTCATTTTGCTATAAACCTGTACCATTCATAACCTTTTAAAGTTATAAAAAATAATAATAATAAAGAACAAAAATCGAAGACAGTAAACACACTCTCAGTTTAGAGATCTTGTCAGGGTTCTCTTGTCCAGTGGCTCCTGCACATGGAGTCTAGTGGCTACTCTTAGGCCCCTCACTTTACATTCTCCTCACTCTCCCCAATTAGAGATGCTTTGTGTGACTAGAAAGCATGGAGAACCAGAGAAGAAGAGTAGGAATGTAGACATGAACCCAGACACTACTCTGATAGAGATGTCAGTGGCACTTCCTCAGAAGAGTAGAGTTGCTCAGCAAGAGGGTGAGAAGAGCAGGGCTTTATCCTATTCCAGGTGGAGAGGCAAAGGTTAACCATGTGCCCTTAATGCCAGTGTGACAGTTTTGATGGCAGCTATACAGATAATTCCTGGCATGATCCTGGCCAGCTGCAACATACTTTGACCCAGAAAATGAGATCATCTCTACTAGGAGAATTCAGATGCTGATCTTAACAAATGTCAGTCAGTAACCAATTTACTTAATGCTAACATTTAGCTTTAATTCATCGTCAGCAATGCAAACACGTATGTATAGCTAATACAGTCCACTTTTCTGCCTTGTTAAAATGGCTCCAGCACTGATGTTCCCTTTTATTTAATGCATTAATAGATATGCTCACATGTACATCCTAGGTATATGCAGGTATCCCACAGATATATATATATATATGTCTGTCATGGTGTTTTCTGCACAAGACATGTCTAATGGCAATGTCCCAGGGAAAGCAAAATAAATCCCTTAGAGTATCTTTCAGTTGATCTTCAAGGGAGATTGGTTTGACCAGCCTTCCTCTCCTTTCACACACTGGGCCATGGTATTTACTTTTGTAGCCATTCCATTGAAAGGGCAATGGTGCTGCGCTTTTTTTCCAGTCTTCTCCAGCCCTTGGTGGTTTTGGATCTAACTAGATGATTTGGTGTGAAATATCTGCTAGAGACCTTTGTATGGGGGGAAATGGTAGCAACTTATGTTTATTACCATCGTCAATTCAAATGGACATTCATTGTGAGGTCGCATTAGAGAAACCGGAAGGCCCATTTGCTGTCATAAACAGGACATAAACAATGCTGCCATACTATTTCAAAACGGAAATACATCATAACAATGAGGTCCATTATTCCTCAGCTGAGAAACTTCAACTGTTTAGGTAAAGACGAATGGGGGTCTTTCGAGCAAAGGATATTTGTAAACCTTTAGTTAGCATTGTTATTATGTTGTTAGTTGCTAGGTGATCCCCATAGCACTTTCCACTAACTTATTTGGCTACACATACAGTTGTTTGAACTCCAATAGCCGCAACAGAGGAGTCACTCTTCGACTCAAACTTGTTTGTTTGGCAGAAATGTTGCAGCATCTTTTCTTTCTGTCGCGGCAGGCTGGAGACATGCGTGTGGGGTCGCCAGCTGTCCAACATCTCTCTCATTTGTCACTTCAAGGCCAGTTTGTCATTCTCTCTTCATGCTGGGGCCACACACATACCCCCTGACAGAAGGTCTTGTCTAAATATTTAGCCCACACTTGAAATGATGTGGAATCGACACTCTCGATATGTGTCTTCTGACAACAACAAAATTAGAGAGCACACTTCATCAAAGTGTGCATGTTTGTTAATATTCTGGCTTGTGAAACAAATGGGACCCCTGACGACCAGCCAGATCACCTATCCTCCTTATAAATGTATACTTCCCAATATTAACACATTAGCACTAGATGTAAATGAACTGTTTCATGGTAGCTGGATTTTGGCCAAGCCTATCTCTCATTTTCGCCAACTGAACTCTTGATTACATGGCTACGCAGCCACATGGGCAGCCCCTTTCAGGCCTCCCTTCCTTTGTATGTGGACAGATGGATAGTGGAGGTTGTGAAGTGGGTCACATTTGTAGCTCCAGTCCAGTAAACACTGCAGTGCCATGATTTTGAGATTAAAAGACCCAGTCATTGAGCTGATGGTTGTTTAGATAAGGCTGCAGTGTCAGGGTGGTTCTTCCTGGATTTCTAGGAGCATAGGAAGTGGAGTTTGGGGTTTTTGCGCACAAGCATGAGTATGTATGTGGTCCTGTGGGTAATGTATGACAGTGGCGAAAAGGAAACATGCCCCCAGTTTAGCCAGAGCAATTCTCATGCCACTGAAGGGACAGTCTGACCTCCTTTGGGACTTCCATGTTCTGAGTCATTAATGAGTCTCACATAGGGGGCGATGTTAACTCCTAACCCTGTGCTCACAAACCAGATTTCTCACACATTTATTTATCTTATTGTTTATAGAATCCTACACACCCACACATGTTTTTACAGTGATATATCTCTCAGTCATCAGTACTTCCATCTTGCTACCACACATCTGTACTTCTTCCTCGCAGCCTCTAAATAGTATCCTATTTAGTTGTCTACCTTCAAATTTATATATCTTCATACTGTGGATTCGTCTCATGGCTAACTTCGTACTATGAGCTGAAGCGTGACTAATTCCTCACACACTCACCCCTCCAACATTTCTCATGACGAACACTTCACACCCCCACATCCTGCTCTTTCTGTCTCTCACGCTGAGCCCTCCCCATTTAGACTAATGTCCACAAATAGAAATAAATACTGCACAACCTTCAACTCCCTTGACAGTTAATATGATTTGTGGCTAGCCATAATCTTACTCATATGTAGTCTCAAGATACGACCACTTCATTGTACAGCCACACCTCCTGGTGAAAATACATGAAGATATCTTTATAATGCTTAAAACAAGCATTGAGAGTATGGGTTTTATGAGTGAGAATGTGTATTAAAAAAAAGGGGTGTGTGTGCTGAAGGTGTATAAACTGAGCAGAAGATTAAGACTGTGTCTTGCAGATAGGTCAGTGCCTCCAGAGTGAAATTAGGAACACAGCACTTCACAAGAGCAGGCTTGCTGCTTGAAGCTTTTCTCAGAGTGCATGTGTGTGTGAATTTCCTGTGGCCTGATTCACTAACGGTTTGTGTGTAAAAACATGCAAACTTGATATCACCACAAAAAAAAAAAAAATGGAACATCACATCTTTGAAATGAACAAAATAGCATGTCTTGTCATGAATCCAGGGTCAGGTCACTTTCTCATTTCTCATTTGCTCACTTTGTGCATTCGAAACCTCACTAAAGTTCCTTGCCAAATGGATCAACACCATCATGTTTAGAATGTCTTAGAGTGATTCTTTGGTCCACACCAGAGTCTGACTGATGCATTTTTACCTGCCTAAACAAACTGCATTGTGTAGGTAAACGGACCAGGGGTCTATTAACGCCGACTAAACACTGAATATATGATACATTGAATATATGATCTCATGATAAACATTGAATATATGAATGCATCCTTAGGGTGTAAGGTGTTGTTCCATGACGAGTATTTACACTATATTTACTGGGACGCAGACGCACATGCAGGAAGCAGGTGCCTTTACTCCCTAAAAGCCTGATGATTGCTTCATGTTTCATAACAAGATGGTCTTCTTTGTACTTAATTTGAAAAAGGTCCCAGTGAGAGAATCGTACTGTATTTGCTGAAAGCGTTTGACACGTAACCATTTATTAACCTCTATTACCATTATAACCATTATTTTAAGTCGGGTTAATAGACAGGTACTGATTTGAATGTCCTGTGCCCTCTGTTTGATTATTTGCATATTTGCTGTTCTCATTATCAACTTGAAATATGTGCAAAATTCTTGTATAAGATTTACATAAATGTAATACAATGAATTTGTGTCTCACAATCATGTCTGTTTTTATGCCTTCGTGTCAGTCAGTGGCTCGGTCTTGGGTGTTAAGTGTCATATGGGATTCTCTCTCTCTCTCTCTCTCTCTCTCTCTCTCTCTCAATGACACATGAAACAGGCTTCTCTTTGGGACTGCCAGATTGAGAGACACGGATCTGAGTCACATGCTATCATAGTTGTATTAAACCACAAAACTGCGACAGATGCTGATCAGTGTTTGCCACATAGACAGTTTCAAAATTTTAATTTTGTGTCACACACAGTGACTGACAGAACTGAGTCACTGAGTATATACCATATATAACCATCTAATCCATGAGACTCACAGACAAGACAAACATATATATATATATATATATATATATATATATATAAATGAGTAAGTTCACAAATATTACCAAGTATGGTCAATTCAGGTCAGATGAGATGTGGAATGATAATAAAAAAAAACCTAATGATAAAAAATACTCTTTTCTTATATCTGCCATCTCCTCCTCTTGTCATCTCTAGTAATGAATGATCTCAGCTCTTGTACACAGCAACCCAGATTTGACACTGCTCCCCAAGCCACAGCGTCTGCCGTGCTGTTCTCGTTACTCTGGATCACTGCTAGGATGTGGTGCGTAATTGGATGCAGATGCGGCTGTGGTGGCTCCCACTTGACTGTTGTTTTAGCCTAGGCAAAGTACCTTCTTACATACCAGTCTGACCTCCCTTTGAAACGGTCCAAAAATTACATGCCTTCGTAGCGTTTTATGGGGTCTTCTGATGTGCAGCGACCAAGACAAAGGAGCAAAGAGGTGAATTCCGTTTTTTTGTTCCCCCTCTGGTGTTAAACCAGGAGCGATTTTAGGTCCCTTCTCTTTGTTTTTAACAATTGAATGGCTAATACTGCTAACACAAATGTTATTGCTGTGCTTAATTTGCTATAAACGGCAGACAGTCGTATATCACGTGTCTGAAAGTTTCTCAGATGCATATTTGGACTATGGCAGATATTCAGAAAGACAGAGGTGGTCTAATCCTAAACCTTAATCTTGCTCAACATACTTAACTCAGCATTTTTTAGGAATTCTGAGGAGTAAGTGATTTATTACACCTCTTAAATCCACACCTCGACCTGACTTTAACTAGTTAATTTAATCATGCAAAATGGCATGTACAAACTCTTGTGAAACATTTCAGAACAGGTATTCTGTGTTTGTTAGAACCACATTTATAGGTTGGAAGGAATATGGCATAACAGCATGTGAAATGACACTGTTGTGTAATTATTGCAACAGCATAAAACCTGTCATGAGTGCCTTAGTAAAGTTGTAAACTTTAGTTAATGTGTATATAAAGTCTACATATACAGGGAACATTTCCAATATCTGTGCTCTGGACTGCCACCCTGTCTAATGGTGATCCTTCTAATCATCTTTGTGTATGCTCTGTAGTTCTCACTCTGCTCAGATGTGGCGAAGAGCACATTAGTTGTTACATCAAAGCCAGATGGTGGACCACTAAGGTCCTCTGCTCATTCTGGGTTTGTAATGATGCATTTGACAGCCAAGTGTAATATATGTATGTAATAATTCTGAGGCTTCTTCTGTCTTGTCAAGCAGAGAGAAAGGACACATGATGTGGACCGGGGCTGCCCTATAGGAGAAACGTTAGACCCAAGAAAGTAAGAATGGAGCATGGACTGGGACAGTTACAGGAGATCATGTAGGCAGTTGGTGGAGTTTGTTCTATGCCCATAGTCATGCAAACGGTTTCTTATCTCCGAGTTCGTGAAGTCTAAGATTTGGCTTGAGGCTTGTTGTAGAGGGAGAAGAGTAGCATGAGAGCAGGAACACACACCATTTATTACCACAACAGTCCCACACATGCATGTGGTATGCACCAAGCATAATGTGTAACTATAACGGGATGTGCTGGAGATTGGACCAGTGGCCTCAAGCCTCTGAGAAACGCACCAAATCGTTTGACAGTGAGCAGTCTCCTTTCCTTCAAAAAGTAGCAGGTGTTGATAGTTCACACAAAAAGCATGCATCTCTTTATATCCTCAACCAGACATGATCGTTAAATCGACAGGTCACAGATGGCTTGCAGCAGTTTGAAAGGGAAGCGTGGTTTTTTCGTGTGGGCTGAGGCTGTAGAATCATCTTGTTTTGTGTTGGATGATAGGCCACAACATGTTTAGAACAAGCCTGTTGCTGTCCAGCATGTAGCTCTTAGTACATCCTTTGTGAAATTAGCTTGGATGGTCGCATTTTCACACTCACTACCACAATTTCGGAAGAAAGACTTGTTCCTGTTAAATAGGAGACAGCCTTTTTCATTTCATCACGTGGCAGACGGCTCTCATAGTCACAGATAGAGTTGTCGAACCAAAGTTTTCCCTCTTGATATCTCAAGGTTTATTAAAGCAAGTCATAAACGAAACTGGCGGGTCAGGTGTTTGATGGCTAAACCTTTGTTTTTATTTCATCTCAGTGAAAAGGGAAAAAGGTGATATTGTTTTGGAACTGAAAGAGGAAAAGAGCCCCAGGGACAGCTGGGATACAGTGCTAACTAGCTAGCTGATCCGAGACCTGATGGCCTCATTGTGGTTCACAAAGCCTCTCTGTGTGGACCTGTGGCTCTCAGCCACACCTGGATGGACAGGTGACAGACATGGGCGAGACACTGTGGAGTTGGAAGCCTAGGGTCACAGAGAATAAAGACTGCACTGTTTCGTCTCGATCCCTGCAGGAGGCTTTATTGACGCTAATTGTGAGCATCGGCCACATAACACACCATTGACTGCCATCAGATTTCACAAAGGCTGTGCTTTTTTGTTTTTTTTATGACGAATCCCATGTAATTTTTTTCCCTTCATTTTTTCATCAAACCTAAAACAGAACACACCAGAAGCAATTTTTTTCTTTGGCCAAAGTCAAGCATTTACAACATGATCCTATCGCTCTCTCTCTTTCTTTTTCCTTCCACTGCTGCTGCATGTCATGAGCTATGTGAACTGACAGTTCTCATCCTAAGGCAGGAAACAAGAGCAGGCCCTCGAAACCATTAAAACATATGCTTTCAAGCCGCCTTCTCCCTGCTCCATGCACCTAAACACAAAAGCATTTGCTCTATTTCCTACAAACCACTGCAGGCACTAGCTGTATAGCGTCGTACCTCTCAGCTAATCAACAGAAGCATACTCTCTATTGAAATAGACGCAACCTCAAACCTGGTTCCCACAAGGTTTAAAACAGCATGACAAACATAATGCATGCTGGTTACAAGCAAGCAATCAGCAAGACCAGCTTTACCAGCTGTTTTTTTTTTCAGTCAATGCTCATTAACCGGCTAAAACCAGTATCAGTCAAGCAATAACCAGAATAAACCAGCTTGCACCAGCATGGAGTTCATGCAGATCTAATCTGTTTTCAAGCAGGGGAGAAGAACACCATGGAGTGGCTTCCACATGCTAACAGAACAACAGACATCAGAAAAGCAATCCAGCACGGTAAACAGTATCTGATGTGGCCAACGTGTGAACGAGTGAAGTCTTTGGGCTTGGGATCCCTTGTTTCAATCTAAATGTTTTCTTTTACCTGTTTTGTGGTTACTGACCCAAACTGCAAGGCGTTTTGTAGAGTTTGCCAGAAAGTGCAGTCGTGCATGATTTCCTTAAGCAGGTTCAGACCAGATTAGCTTTCTGAAGCAATCTGCAATTTCTTCTGGCTTGTCTGCTCCTGCTTTGCCCCCATGTTGATTCGGTTAAACATTGGCTCCCTAGAAAATATGCTGTTGTTGTCTGGAGATGGCTGAGGCAGCAGGTTGGGCTAACGTCAGCCCCTGCTTTTGCTTACTCGCTTTCACGTTACCTTTAGCTTCACCAGCCATTTCCTACAGTTGATTTGACCTTACACAGCAAGCCAGTGTTTCCGCTTCACTCTCAGTTCCATCGAGGACCTGTAGAGGCGCTGTTAGGCTAAGTCAATGGACACTGGAAAACTGACTGCTTGTTGAAAACTGATAAGATCTAGAAATGAGCTATTCTGTTGTTTTTCTGTTTTGCTGAGATTCTGTTCAAATGGAGGACATCCTAAAATTGTTTCAGGCCTGAATTTAATAGACGTTGTGTATACTTTATATGCATTAGCTATACTTTTAGACAGCTATATTATTGTGAAGAGTTTGTCATACCCCAAACAAAATCAAGGGTCTCAATAAAAAAGAGAAAAACAGACAGCAGAGCTGTGTTAGTTGGAGTGTGTGGGTGCTTGTGTGTGTGTGTGTGAATATGGCATCTGGGCCATTCCTTTGCTGAGCCAAAATGTTTCAGGTCACTGGTTCAGTTAGCCTATCTCAGTTAGCCTTTGGAATCCAGATTCTGTGGAGGAGGACATCGCCA
>CM074971.1:14122522-14157225 GCA_037577455.1 Pangasius macronema | reverse complement strand
AAATTGTTTCAGGCCTGAATTTAATAGACGTTGTGTATACTTTATATGCATTAGCTATACTTTTAGACAGCTATATTCTTGTGAAGAGTTTGTCATACCCCAAACAAAATCAAGGGTCTCAATAAAAAAGAGAAAAACAGACAGCAGGGCTGTGTTAGTTGGAGTGTGTGGGTGCTTGTGTGTGTGTGTGTGTGTGTGTGTGTGTGTGTGTGTGTGTGAATATGGCATCTGGGCCATTCCTTTGCTGAGCCAAAGTGTTTCAGGTCACTGGTTCAGTTAGCCTATCTCAGTTAGCCTTTGGAATCCAGATTCTGTGGAGGAGGACATCGCCATTTTGCAACACGAGGAGTTTTCCTTAGTTCACTACAACTGTGTCCTTCTTCTTATTGATCAATAATGGACATTCAGCTTCTCTTTTGAAGTTGTTTTGCTGTTCCGATATTGCATTGCAACCAGTAAGTGTTAAGAAACCAGGTGATTCCACAGTGCTAATGGAGGTTAGAGTAAATCTCACACTTATGTAGCAGTTCTCTCTGTTGTCTTCAATAATCAGCTTCTCTTCTTCAGTCTTGCTCTGTTCCCTGTAGCAGCGTTGTTTATAGCAGCTTATAATTTATAACTGTACAGAGTGGATTTAATTTCAGCACTGAGCCTCGCCAGCAGGGCGCCAGGCTGCAATCAGAGGAATCGGTGCACTGCGAGGCCCTGTTGAATGGAAAGTATTATCACTGGCCACAAACGGACACTGTTTCCCCTCAAACAATTCCCCGGACGCTCTGCAAGCCCTTCTTCTCTTTCATTCATCTCTTCTGGTTAGCAGCCCCATTCCTCCCTCCCTCCCTCCTTTCAACACATCCCCCTCCTCCATCTCCAGTTCCTTCAGCCAGCACTCCTAACCTCCTGTTACAGGTTAGGTTTGCTATGGTTTTTGTGCCAGCTCTCAATCCAGACTAGATTCACAACTCAGTAAGTGTTTGATGGTCAGTACATATCAACAAATAGGGCCACTAGTGCAACCTTTAACCAGTATGTTCGTTTTTTTGGTGAAAACTGACCAATAATTTCTTTTACAGTAAATTAAACATAATATTTTGTCTTTTGTTCTTTCTTTTTTTCTAAGGTAGGAGTTCTCAAACTTTCTGCAAGCAGGGATTAAAAAGCTGACAATGAAGGTTACAGTCAAAGACTTTGAATGAGATGTTTAGACTAATTTTGTATTTCACTCAGTTCAACAGGTCATTTTTAAATCCACTGAATCGTCAACATGTTGCGTAGGTCTGTATCCTGTTATGCGGCATTCGCAACCACTCTGGCGTATAGTGGGCTTGACCGATTAGATCACTGTTGTCATCTGTATGGACAGCTGAGCCGAATGGAGTTCAACTGGGCATGATGGAGCAACACAACAGGCACAGCTGGGTGGAGGTTAGAGCCAGCCAAGCATCTCAAATAACAACAATCTTACCTCTCTTGGTAATTTAAGACCATGTGACCAAGACCATACTGTTCCCTGAAACTGAACAAGGGGGAAGAGTGTCAGTATTACAGTAGCCCATGGGACAGACAGCCTTGTTACTCTGTATTGCCTCATATATGATAATATTGCATGCATTTAAGCAAAATTATGTAAAAGCAAAATTCCTTGTAGTCTTTGTGAAGTCTACTTTCCTTTAAATCCATGTGAAGCTTGTTTTTGCCAGTACACTACTATGCTTCATTATGTTTGTAGGCTTGGACACTTATTTGCTTTGGGATGATCTAAAACTTGAATACTTTTTCTCAACAGAGCCTTTGCATGTCACTTTAATATCTCTTTCACAGAACCTCCCACCCTTTTCCTTCTCTTTCGTTTATTTCTTGGCACCCGGCTCTGTTTTACCCTCTGCTTACGGTTGGAGTTAGTGACCATAAATCTTAATTTGCTTGGTGTCCTCCTGATTGGCCAGACCTGCACTTTGTCATGGCCTAATAGTAGCTTTGTCGGGGTTAAAGATGCCCCCTTTGGCAGCATCCTCAAGTCCCTACAGCCAAAGTAATGATATTTAAACACGGCAGGCCATTAGCAGGCCCTGATGACTCATGGCTCTCTCTTTCCCTATGTGGAGTCCCAGTATATTTCACAATCTCCACCATCTCTTTGTGCCCTGTGGCATTTCAGGGAGAGATGAAAGGTAGGGGAAGGTTAAAGCGGTTTACGGTGAGCCACTTTCAGCAAATTTGTAACTAGGTGCTTTTAGCTGCTGAAAGGGCCATTAACCAAAATCATAAGAGAACCCTTTGACTATCTGCTTGTAGCTTCATACCTCGCAAAACATTATGGGTTGAAACTGTTGCTGTGGATCCCGAATGGTACTGAAAGCGTATTCTCAGGAGAAAAAGATTTCCTTAAATGGACCAACGTTACTTCAGAAGCAAGTTAGTCACTGATGGCAAACCTGTTCACTTTAGCAGTGTAACAAAATAGATTTTGTTCATTATAAATGAAGTACTGAATTTGCTTTGACAAACTGTGGTAAGTTAGATCTCTCTGGAAGGGAGAACATTCTTGCCCTGTGATTGCCCTTGATCAGTGATCAAGAGGGCAGACAGGAATGTATTATAGACCTGACCTGGCCAGTGTCTATGGACCTAAGCCCTTTCGCTCTTTCATCTAAGCCTAACTGACACCAAGATGGCCCTTGCTCTAAGAAGGCAGCTGCATGTCGAGGATCATATGAAAATGATTGTAGCCATGGATTGCAACCCCGTGCTGCTGCCGTGGCAATAATTAAAGACTCATATTTCTGCAGAATTTGACGAACAACTTTTCCCTCCTCTGTCATCTTGTGCTGGACTCGCCTGTAATGGTTGTGGGTTGGAGCAAGAATACTTTATGGACTGTGAAAAATAACGCTCGTGCACCCACAACAAAGAAAGGGCCTCAGGAAGCCATAAGTACATCATTGATTTTCCTGGAAGTTTATATATTTATAACATTTAAGTAAACTGATGTGTTTCTTGGGAGAGTTTCAGAGCAGTTTTGAGCAGTGTTGAGAAAGGTGCTGTACTGCTGTGTTAAAAAAAAAAGGTTCTTCATGGGGTTCTTTGGAAAGCTGAAGTTTTTGTTAAAAGACTTGCTGTAAGGAGAACAAACTTTGTAACTCCTACATGTTTTATATGGATTTGCAGAAGCAGCTTGGACATGATTTTAATGAACTCATTCTCTACACAGTGAAAAGGTTTTTGTTTTGTTTTTTTCCTCAACCCCATACCAAAGTCACAATGTTCAAACAAAGACAGACCGGCAATAATACGATCTGAAGAACTAATGTTTGGCAAAAGATTGTGGAATGTTTTAGAACCTCTGTTGTTAATCAGATGGTTTATAGGTAGGATATCTCAAGGTTTTTCAGAAATAAACCTTAAGCCATGCAAACATACCAAAGATCAGATACATTAGGTATAATTAGTTTACTAGTAGTCAAAAAATTGTCTAAATAAGGTTTTTATGTAGCTGATTTGTTGTTTTAAGGGTTTCACACACAGTTTTTCTTGTTTAACATATAGCGTTTAATAAATAGCAACTATTTTAAACGACTAAGCTTAAATGGCAGTTTAGCATTTTTAGTGCGACTGACAACTATCCTAATGCTAAGGTGATTTATAAAAGGTGTGAAAAATGTTGATAGCCTGTAATACTGAAGCAGACGTATTGCACTATAATCCAGTAATCTAGACCGGACAATCCCGTTAGTCTTCTCTTAACCTAAGTCTCTGTGGATCAACAGTGTGAGAGAGAAACTCTCTTCAGAAACGCAAGTGCCACTAATGACCTGTTGCCGAGGACGCAGAAAGCACTGTCCACTCCCAATGTCCTCCCTCTGTATTTATAGGTTGTAGAGTCTCTCCTAAGTCAAGGTTATGAAGTGTAAAAGAAAACAGTGCCAAAAGGAGTGGGTTTAACAAGTGTGATGCTGCCGTCCAGGGACACCTTGAAAGAGAGAAAAGGAGAGGAGGAGACGAGAAACGTTCCATATAATCACTCGAGTCTTAGAACACACTCTAGTTCCTTCTGCTCTTTTTTGTATCCTGCCTCTTTGTAATAAATAGAAGGTGACAGGCCTTCGTGTCTTCAGAACTTTTCATAACTGACAAATTGTGCAAATGCTTCGATGTTTTCAATCATGAAGTCAGCACTGTTTAAAATAATGCCTTTTGAATGCTTTGGACAGAGACGACATGATTAAAACACTTTCAGCATGTCCTCGGCTAAACGTAAACCTTCTTTTTCTGATCAGTTTCCCAGCGTTCCTTAGCAAACAAATGTCTGACCCTCAGTGACCAGCGTTGGATTCAATTAGTGCAGTTAAAATGTCTTTCTACTGGGAGGAGTGTGCTGGGGTTTTTTTGGGCTGCATGCTGATTGGGGCAGCGCACGCGATTCGGCCCATAGATCAAAAAAGGGCCACTTGATGAACGACAGGGAAAAGAATGGTAGAGGAGGGAGCACTCCCTCGCTCCCAGCTTTGAATGATTGATCAAGGTCGTTCTCAGTTCATTAATTTTAGCCCGAGAGGGCCTGCCCTCAATTTTCGTAATGCTAGTCGCACACACACACACACACACACACACACACACACACACACACACACACACACACACATACACACTAAACAAACATTTTCATGCCCTGTTCCTTAAGACACTTGAGGAGACATGGAAAAAGAGTGCCATCCGTTCCTCCTGAGTTATCTCCTGGTGTCATTACAAGTACTCCTGCACACCACTTGTAATTGTGTGTAAGCTCAAGTTAGCATTCTTAGTACTTTGTTTCTCCTTATAAACCTTAAACCTAAATGCCCAAAGGGCTTCAGCATCTCAACAGGCTGCTCAGTGACCCCAAGCACATGATTAGTTTTACGGCCTGTAACAACTACAACCTCCCCTGTTTACAGACATGCGCCAAGTTCCTGTCCCAAAACGCCATGCTGTCCTCACACTTGGCCTTTTTAAATCCTCTCTCTCTCTCTCTCTCTCTCTCTCTCTCTCTCTCTCGTCTCAAGGACTGATCTGAGATCTCGGAGGAGCTCTCCTTGTCTTTCATTCTCACAAAGAAGGGTGTCCTTTCTACTTCAGACATGACATAGCTGACCTTAAGCAGATTTGCCTCTTGTTCTTGAGCATATTGTGAGGTCAAAGCCAGCTGGACTAGATCTGGTGTTCACAAATAATCTAAGTATGCAACTTGGAAAAGAGGCAAAATTGATATATAGGGTCAGAAATGTCGAAATGTATAAAGTGAAATGATCATATTATTAAAGAACACAAACGAATTTTTAGAATTAAAAAAGAATGCACATTTGTTTGTGTGCTTTTCACGTAAGCAGTAACACTTGCACATTTTTAATACAGAAAATGTCATTTAAAATCTATGTATTAAACACATGGCAATCAAGGATTATTGCATCCTATTATATTAGAGCCAGTCATGTCCAGATTGAAATGTAGACTACTGTAGTTTAGTAGAGGAAAAAGGTGTGTTTTTGTAGATTTGGGAAGCTGGGAAGTGGACCATCACACCATCATATGTGGTTTTTCCCCAAACTGTTGTAAGCCCACAACTGTATAGGATTTGTTTGTATGCTGAAGTTTTAAGATTTTATTCCACTGGAACTAGGAGTCCCAAACCTGTTCTAGTATGACAATGCCCCTGTGCTCAAATCGAGGATAACGAAGACATGGACTCAAGGGGCCTGCAGCTCAATCCCACTGAATAGCTTTGGGATAAATTGCAATACAGACTGCATGCCAAGCCTCCTCGCCCGATATCAATACCTGACTTCACTAATGCTCTTGTGGCTGAATGGGCACATTCCAAAATGTGAAGGCTGTCAAAGCAGCCTAGGATGCTCAAACTCTGGACTAGGATGTTCAGCAAGCACATATGATTGTGATGGTTAGGTGTCCGCATACTTTTGAGGACCAAACAGGGTACTGAGACATCAGTGTTATTGTGTCTGGAACTTAAATAGATTCATTCATCTTCAGCATGCAGCAGTGCAGCGGATCCTCCTTGTCATGCTGCCTCATGACTTCTAGTTATATTATAAGACAAAAGGGTAGTTCAGCAGCAGATGTTACTAAAATGAGCAAAAGTTAATTAGTTAGCTGATCCCAAATTACACTCCCTAAAAAGGCAAAGAGCTTTTCTCCTCCTGATGAAACATTCTGGTATCCTTTACTCACCTGGATGTGAAGAGGTGGTAGGATTCTGTGCTCTTTGAGCCACTCTCAAGAATAAGGAGAGGGGTTGTTTGTGAGAAGTATATAAATCAGGAAAACTATTTTGTTTTTCTGCCAATTAAGTAGAATAAATACATTAGGAGCATGGCCTGTTTTATTGGCCTTGTCAAATTATATCAAGGTGAGTAAAGGATCTTTCAACCATCTTTTCATCCTCTGTTGCTGTTTGCAATTGTACAATAATGCAAGACTTGGTCTCAAATATGATGTCCACAACAGAAAATCACATCACATGACAGAAACACTAGGATAACATGAAATATGTGAAACCAGAAAAGTGGCTAGGAAATAATATGTCAGGATTTCGGGTTTATCCACCTAGATCCCTGCTCTATTCTGCAGCTTGACAGTACTTGACATATGACGAGACATTATTAATTTTTATTAACGCGTGTCACAGTTTTCTCCTGTGTCTTCCTGTGTATGTGTGGGTTTCCTCCATGTTCTTCTCACCTTCCAAAAACATGCCAGTAGGTGGATTAGCTAAGCTAAATTGCCCCTAGGTGTGAATGAGAATATTTCCAGCATTGAGTTGCTTACTGGAACATACTGCACTGGCAGGACACATGACTGCGCTGTGTGATTTTTATTTCCCGTTAAGCACCTAATCAGATCAGGTAATCTGACCATAGCTGCACAACGTTTTCTTTATTGTGCGTCGCATGAGTGGCATCACCAGTCCACCACACAAATGGTCTTTCAAATATACCATGAACACCTGTCATATCAATAATTCTACATCATATTAATAATGCTATCATGCCAGTCCTGGGATATTATTCATTTAGAACACTTTGAACTTGCACTGTAAAACTGTTGCAGTCTAATGCCATGTGGGAATAATTTTTCTATAACGCAAATGCCCATGTGCTGATTGCTCGCAAGATTTGTTTCAAAAGGAGGTTCATGAAAGCCAGAGTCAGGATTTCAGGAGGGGAGAGAGGGAGAGACAGAGAGAGATGGATGAGGAAAAGAAAGAGTGAAATAAGGAGGGAAAGTAAAGACAAACAGACTCTGGAGGAAAAAGGATCAGGTTACAGCTGTATTGATTGATGGGCTGCAGGTATGCATATAAGCCTGTGCATAGCTGTCTTTGCTGATATGATTTTAATATTGTGACAGATGCTTGATTTGCTGAACCTGGCGCCAGTGGCATGTCATTTGTTATTAATTCTGTGAAAATCCCCAAACTAAAGCCATAAACTGGAACGCCATCCATCCGCTGGCCCAGATTAATGACGCACAAAAGGAGAGGGCTGTCATGGTAGCTGACCTGTTAATTATATCTCACAACCCACACGCACACAGACACACACACGCCACACACATAAACAAATCCTAGTCCCTCCCACACACACACATCCAGAGCACCCCACTTTGACACACCATCCCATTCTTTTTCAAGTGGACAATACAGCAGCAAGCCACTTCACACACATACTGTATACAGTACTTCCCTTCCATTATAATCATTTCACATTCATTTCAGCTTACAGAAAGCTGTTCTTATGTTACACCACTAAAATGAAAACTTTGTGTGAACCGTTTTCGAGAATTGCCCTTCTCAGCTCGAGTCCCTCTTGATCTTAGGGTAATTTCCTAACATCCCTGCAAGTGGAAAATAAACATAAATAACGCTTGGGAGACGTCAAACACACTTTGCCGGATCGTGGTTAAGTGGAAATTCCCTCTTACAACGGCTCGAAGGCGATGTGTTCTCAGTGGCGCCCGCCTCCGTGAGAAAGGCCTCCGTGTTTATCCAGACTGTCTTCGGCTTTGGAGGGCCTCCTGTCGCCATTGTAGTGTTTGTTTGCCAGCTGTGGTGCGGCAATAAAAATTGGAGAGGAAGTCGCTATTTGTGCGATTGTCCAAGTTGTTGTGGAATGAGTGAGTCAAGAGTGTCTCCCTCACTTATGAAATGACAGCAGTTGTGCTAACAGTGGGCTCATCTGTAATTTAGGATTAGTCGCAGGAGAGAGTCGGCTCAGTGATGGGGTGGGGGTGCCTGTGTTTTGTGTATTAGGGAGGATTAAGATTAAAGACCAGTTGTGCTTATATAGTGACTGGGATATTGCTTGGTTGCAGCTACAAGAAAATGTTGAATATTAAGGTATTAATATTACTTTGTCTAACAACAAGGAGCACCACACAGACCAACTATTGTTTCAGGGCTTGTTTGTGTCTTATGACCTCTACAAAACAATGCAGATATGGACATTTGGGGCACTAAACAGATTCAGATGCTGTCATTGGGTTGCACCCTTGGTAGATAGGCTTCCACTCCCTATGGCATATTAACCTGCTCCTCCACTCAAATCTTCCTCACTCTACACTCTGCAGACACTTAGCACCTAACTTGGTTTTGCTCGGGTAGAAGCATCATGTGGGGAAAGAAATTAAAGGCTTGCTTCCTTTACTGGCAGGATCAGCCCAGCTCTGTAATCTCAGCCTCTCTACCCATTTCTATGCCCACCTCATCAAGGAAGTTTCGAGTCTCCTACATAGAAACAGTAATGGCCAAACCTGCCCACAAGCCCTGCAGTGATTGGCCAGTGAGGATGTATGAAACTACTTTATTGACTCAGTAGCTACATCATTTAAGTTTCTAAAAATAGCCTACACAATTGAGATTTTTATACCATCAGGTTATGTATTTTCTGTCGGTTGGTTGGAGGCACTTTTCATCTATTACCACTTGCTTTCTTACTACCCAAATAGTAACATTTTTCCTTTACTGATCTGAAACAACATAAACATTCCAGGCTTTCAGAAATTTCCCTGAGATGCTAATTAGCATATCCCAGCCATTCATATCATTATGCTAAAGCTCAGTGTCCAGTACGCCATTCTAAACATCCAAAATATAAATCTAGCCCCACTTTACACCTTTTTTTTTTTAAGAGACAAATGACAGCTCTGAATGCTCTCTTAAATTATGTGTGTGTTGTGTACAGTGTAGGGACTTACCGAGTTATTCATAATGACAAGGCAGGACAGTTATTCTCTGCTTATCATGCAAACAAGATGTGAGAGGGAATTAGCATTCAACGCATCAGGCTAGCTCTCAAACCGGCGTCTGCTTGGTTTGATACACTTTCTCTCACTGGTGTGACCTCCTTTCCACAGACTGCAGATTAACTTTCCTTTCTGTAGGGTGAGGAATGAGACAAATGGGAGGTGGAGAGGTGTAAGAGGGTCAGATTTTCTAACTGAGTGGCTGATGTAGTCAGCAATCATGTGATACGAGAACAGATGATTTTACTTTAAAGCTACAGCGCAAAAATGAAAAAAGAAAAGTGTTAAAAATGAAACCGAAACACGATCAGGGGAGTTGCCCTGACAGTGACATGCTAGTTTTGCTCTCTACACCGTAATTTTGCTAGCTAGGGTTAGCGTGGAACTGTCTCTGATACAGATAGCTGTGAGCCTACAGCCTCAGTAACTATGACAGTTACATTAACGTACAAAATGATTTTCCTCAGAACACATCTGTAATACTGAGGAAATGAAGCATTTAACTATATCCCAAGAGTTGCAAATACCAGGGCCTTGTCCCAAACTGCATGCTACTGTACTAGATAGTCATATACACTGTTGGTGTCGTTACTATTTAGACCAAGTACTTAGTGTTTTTTTTTTTTTTTTTTTTTTGTGGTTTGGGACACAGCCCTGAATTCTCTCTGAATGGCACTCACACCTGTGAAAAACAAGGCATGTCATTAAACATTCTTCTGCAATTAGTTTCCAATTTTTCCACAAGAAAGTGTTGAAATCCAATATTCTTACATTCTGTAATATCTTACAGTTACGGCATTTGGCAGACACCCTTATCCAGAGCAACTTACATTTTGAACTTATTTATACAACAGAGCATTTGAGAGTTAAGGGCCTTGCTCAGCAGTGATGGGGATCAAACTCATGACCTTCCAATCAGTAGCCCAACGTCCTAACCACTGAGCTACCACTGCATTCTTAGCAGTTCGATCAGTGCCGACCAATCCTGGAATCTTCATACATACACATATACACAAAAATAGTTAAATTCTATTGAGTGATGTCTCTGGATTTTATAGGAAACATCTACTCAAGGGGTCAACACTGGGTTATAATATATGGAAAGCCATTATCACAATGATAACATGCACCAAAATCTTAATTGGCCCATATTGTTCAGGCCTTTGGGCATTTTGTGTCTGAGAAGTCACCCAGTCACCTCTGCTGCATATCACACTAATCCATCCAATGTCACAGTTTTATGAAAAACTCTAATCTCTACATCCCACTCTCCCAAATCCAACGAACCTCAGATTCAGAGACATCACTCTGCAGATCAGGCATAAAGTAAGTGACTGACATTTTTAATGTGGCACGGAATGGAATGAACTGCACTTTTCCCATACCTTCTAAACTCTTTGGTATTTACAGGAGGTTTTTGTTCCTGTATATTACATAGTAAAAAGCGCTTTCTCATTTATAAGGTAAAGGCTCCGGGGCAGACCTCCGCATCCTGGTTATAGGCTTGTTAATGAGTTGAAACATGACCAATTCTTTGAAGTCTTACGAAAGTCCCTGATAATATCAGAGAATTAAATATGGCTTGCAGCATTTCATCTTGCTTACCAAATGAACTGGAATTTGTCACATTGCAGATACAGCATATCGTTAGCCTCATAGCATAACTGCCCAAGTCCTATTTGGTCAAAAATGAGGCTAACGACATGTAGCATAGACTTAGGATAAGTCTTAGGATAAGTCACAGAAATATTTTTATGAAATATGGTAAGGCTAATGAACTAATGGTACAGTTTCAGTTCACCCAGCAATTTTTCAGGTATTAATATTATCAGAGATTAAATTGAATGTATTTTTGTTTCATTGTTAGTTCGACAATCCTATAATTCACATTATGTGTGTAACTTTGAACACTTACAATGTCAGAAAGGTTTCCAAGGATCACTTGCATTCTCAGAAAGTCACAGCTGAACTTGAGCAATTACAACATAGACGAGAAATAAGTACAAGGTAGCTGTTTAATAGGTAATAGTACAAGCTCCAGTGGCTTTGTCCTCGCCGTCTTTTTTTTTTTTTTACCTGCAGTGACAACTAATGTTTCACTTTTCTTGCCATGTAAATACCTGGAACCTAAGGAACTTTCAAGGTGTGGTGTAGGTTTGTGTATATACGTTTATGTGCAGGACCTTTCTGCTTGTATGGCGTGGCTGGATCTTTCATACACAAAATGACTCTTCTAACTAACACTAAATATTTATATCTGGCACAGTATAAAAAAAAAATTAAAATGATCACATTCAGTGGTGGAATAATCATGAGTTTATTAGTTAGTGAAAGCTCTAATGTGCTGCCCAGTCCCATGTTTTGGTTTCCATAAAAGTCATAACTAATATAATATAATGTATCCGAAGTTAGGCAGCTACTGTAGTTGGGTATATAAATACAGACTAAGGGAAATGAATGTATATATGTTCATCTAGCACTCTGTGTTTGCATGCTTGACAAAAGTCAGCAAAGCATTGCCCAACGTTTAGGCTATGAGATTTGATGCCTTGTAAAACCTTCCTACTCTCAGCCAGATCACGTCTTGGCTGATGTGTGCAGTGCACCAGGTGGTGGGACTGAGTAACATAAGTTTAGAATTTCATTAGCTGCTTTTTCAAATTTTCTTATCAAGGCATACCATCATACCAGTATAGCTGCACACACGCACACACACTCACACACACACACACACCTAACTCAACACCAAGCCACTTAATTAAGCCCAATAGTCCATCTCCTCTTGCACAACCCCTTCCTGCCAACACGAAATGGTCAGTGAGCATTACTACTTTTTCCTGTTTTGTCCTGCCTTCCTCTTGGTGATTAAGTAGTTACTTTGTGTGACTTTCATTGCCCAAAGGAGGGGGTAAAAAGAGAGGATCCTTATCGTTGCATTGTTGCATATACATGAGCACTGGGCCGCTTGAAAATTGGGATATGTCAATTAAAGCCAGTGAGGAAACTGATGTGATGTGGATAAACCTGGGTTTAATTGTTGAATGAAATGGTGAAGTTTTCTTCACCAAAAATGTGGCGTATTTTCAGAAGGAGTCCAAAAATGGAAAAAGGCTCCAGTGTCAGCATCAGTCTGAGGTAAAGTTTCACGGACATTCTACAACACTGTTACTTTACACTGTTATTCAACAACTGACTGTAACTTGACTGTAAATATGTTAAAAATATATATATATAATAAAAATAATGTGTCAATCTTGGAATTCTTGTAATCATTGGCAAAATGTGGTGGGATATGAGGAATCGGGACTTGCTGTTATTGGAAAACAATTAACTTCAAGTTGTAACATTAACTATAACAACATTCTTTTTAAAAATATTTCTAAAAGAAATTGACCCCAGAATTTGACCTAAATTTAGATGAAATTGATTTCATTGCATAAATCAAACTAAATAATGATTGTATTGTTCCACTTTATTAAAGGTTTTTGATTGGTCATCCAAAACACAGTATAGAGGTTAGCCTTCATCTTTGACAAACACATCTTAGGTTGGCACACAGGGGCAGTCATGAGTTGTCTGTCTTGGTGGGCAGGAATGTTTTGTGGTAAATAATTGGGCAGGTGGGTGGTGCATTCTGATGTGGTTTAAGGCTGTCGCTGTGCTGGTGGCTTTGCCATTCATTTGTCTTTGCCTAGCCGCAAAACAGGCCTACACACATCAGCCAGATGTAGAGAGATGTGGGGATGTAATCAGAGATGTAATTTTAAATGTCCATGGGATATAATGGGTATTTTAGGATTAAATTTACAATTATGTTGCTAAACCAAAAGAAGACGTGGCCTAGGTCAATGGGACGTCATTATTGATGTCACAACCCTTAACCTGTAGCATGTAGCATTGGGCATGTGACCCTGATTAAGTTATTGGGCAGCCTCTTTTTACAGAAAACTAGAATAACTCTGTTACATCTTTAGCAAGAGAGTTTTCCAGTTAATACCCCGATTGAGCACAAGGTCCTTGGCACATTCAGTACATATTCTGGCCTTGTAGCAATTATACACCTGATCACAGGAACTCAGTACACAGTAGCATTACAATCATATAGGGTATGATTGCAGGAAAGTAAACATGACAGCGAGTGCAATTTGCCAGCCTTGTAGCTGTCAAAAACACCAAAAATGAATTGCGATCTGGATATTAGTGCAAGTCTGATGATGAGCTTAAGCACATGCTCATGTGCACATGAACACACAAACACCAGGGAAGGCCTGTTTTGGGAAAGCCAAGAGAAGTAGATCCCACATGTGGGTTGAGTTCAGAAGATTTAGGCATAACTATTGAGAGGTCTTGAACACAAACCCACATATGGATGGGCTCTCATTGGGCCATTTTGCTGCCCCTGGATTGCGTGTACGCTATTTTAAATTTAGAAATGTGTAATCAAGTCATAGAGGCATAACGTGGCCAGCGTACGCTTATGTATTTTTGAACATCCCAGTGGCCAAAAACAATAGTAGAGCCATAGCACAAAAAAATGGTTTTGCAGTCTTCCCGGAATCCATCAAAGTGTTTATGCTGCGTTCGAAAATGCAGTTTTCTAGCCTTCGTATCCTACTATAGAATTGCAGTATTGCTCGGGTAACCGAACGGCCTTCTATTCCCGGACATGTCCTTATTTTGAGGCTCACGATATTAGTCCAGCTGGGTTTTATCCAACAAAAGAACAGCAGCACAAAGGATCAAATTTGACAGATGTATTATAGCTATAAACGTTTTTTAATCTGAATGCAGTGGGTGGGTAATCCAGATGTTCAGCACAATGTTTAATAACGATAATCAAAAGTAAAAATAATAGTAAAAATAGACACTCTGCCTCACATCACTTTGCGCCTTGCGTCATCACCTGAAGGAGGCAACTCAGTGAATAATACAAAACAGCAAATCCCGCCCCCACCCCATCCCCAACACACACAGAGTGCTGGATACGGATTCTGGTTTGAGTGTTGACAGTCAAATGAGATGGTTTGGGTGCAGCGTTTATGAATCAAGAAAACAGTTTTTTGGCCTAAATATTTCTGCAGCCCCTGACATTTTTGTGTGTATTTTAATTGTAGGCAGAAATACTTCCATGGGGCTCAAATGGGCTGTCTAATTGAATTTGAATTTTCATATAAACAAGCATTATATTGACTCAGAATCACTTTGTTGACCAGGTACACTTACATGAACAAAGACTTTGGCTTGGCAGAATTGGTGCACATAGGTGGACAACATGTAACAGTGCAGGTCAGTACAAGTAAAAAAAGGTTAGAAGGTGCAAAATAGTTGTAATTTAATGTACAGATCCCGAGTGCACAGTGCAAGTACAAAGTTTTTACGGAATGGGTTCAGAGCTTGTTTATGAGGTACACTGCCTGTGTGTCATGTTACTCAGATAAAGATTAAATATATCAGGAATTTTAACAACTGTTTTGCTATAAAATCCAAATACTGGCCAGAGATACGAAGAAAATGGGCATTAAATGTTCTTTTTCCCCCACAAAGGATGAGCTTATTATAGATGGTGTTAAGGTTGTAATATTTATCCCACTGGTCATGCTCAATGGGTCACTGGTCATGTCAGACTCACAATGCAGGAATAATAGTAGGCTGAGCTCCTGCTATTATAAAGATCGATGGTGGTCCAAGCGCCAGCGTGGTGCGTTGAGGTCTGGCTCTGGAACGCTAATGGTCAGGCTTCATTTGGACTAAATTGGGAAGGTGTGTGCGTGCCATGTCACAGCTTTGACGCCTAGAGCCGTCGGGTGTGTGCAGCGCAGCACACCCTCCTGACACCCAAATAAAAACCAGACGCAGACTGGTGCTCGTGTGTACGTGTGTCTGTTTTTAAGGTGAGGGTCAGCAGCTGCTGGAGGATATACGCCTCCACACACAGACAAACACACACACACATATAACAGGATCCTATCTGTATCCTGTGGGCCAGCTGGATGTGGGCTCCCCCTCACCAGATGGACACGGTTAGCAATTAGCATTCAGGCTAATGGCTAAAACAACAAAAGACTTCAGATTTCTGTCGAGTGCATGGAAGAATCTGCAGAAACAGGCAAATGTGAATTGAGCTGAACATCTCTTCAGTAGAAAAATAGTACGACCCAAAGACAGAGGGATCCAAAAGTCTAAATTGTTGTCAATAATCTGCATTTTTATTAAACTAATGCTAGTTTTTGAGCTCGTTTCCTCATACACTCTTGGCAACCCTGCTCTCAAGGCACTGTATGAATCATTGTTTCATAATAACTGAAACCTGATATTGCATCAGTTAGTGTGCATCTCAATGCATTATTTATCCTTACTGCTTTCATTTTTTTTAATGATGTCATTTTCTTAGAAATAGAATTAGTCAAAATCATATTACTTATTCACAACCAATGGTCTTCTTGGTCTCTTGAATTTTTGGAATGCTCCTATATATCTCTACGTTGTAAAGCAGTAGGCGGCTTATTGCGGAGCCACCGCAAACTTTAATACCATGATCATGTTACTCCCAAGTTAGATTTGGGGGATTCGATATGCAAAGTTTCAGACTAAGATGTATGATGAGGAAATCAAGGTTGTAATGCCGAGCTCAGGCCAGACCCGGACTCTGTTTGTAGCCGTGCCAAGCATCGTGTCACACTACACCGGAACAGCCAAGCCTCACAAAGCCTGTGCCTGTGTATTAATGGTGATATATTGAGGATTGCTAGGACACCAGTTTGGCTTACACCTTATTTTCCCCAGTCATTCATGCTGAGGCGGTAAGCTCAGAGAAAGCGAATCTCTAGATGCAGAATGGTGTTCATTTCTCATTCAGATCACTTCAAACAGTGCTTGGCCTCATCCCCGCGTATATAACACTGGTCGGATTTGCAGAGAATGTTGGGTTCTCATACTTCATCAAAAGCTGAAATCAAATATGACTCTTGCTCCAAATCGTTGTTGTTTTATTTATGCTTGCCCCAGTTAGGCCTTTGTGTTTGTGATTTTTTTTTAAATGCTTTGTTCAGCTCAAATTCTCAAACAAACAGGGTTTAAAATGACTGGTCTATATAAATCTGGAACAAGTAGGTAAATCTATTGTTTGCCTTTTGTGTTTGTTTCTATAAATGTCTGGCAGTGTGGGAAAACCTGTCAGATATCAATGCAACTGAATTCTTTCCAACAGCCAAAAAAATTCTAGATGAAAGCCATAAGTAGATTACTCTCTCGTTTTGTTACACCTTTATAAACGAAAAATTAGAACGGATCCGATAGAAGGACGTATCTAATACGACACAACGGATCCAGTTAAACAAGCAGTGTTTAAAAAGTCACTTGGCCATTAAGAATGTCTAGAACTTTGCTAGCTAATTGTGATTTCCTCACACATCGAACATCACAATTTGATCAAGGTGTTGGATATTTACGTGCCATAGCTAAATGGACATAAGCCTGATCAGCCTGATTTAGTTTGTAATGGGATACTGTCTGTGATGCTCCTCACGTTGTCAACGTTACCTTAGAAATTTACGTTAAGAGAGGGAACAAACGAAAACCGACATTGGTCTGAAAGTTTTCGGAGAACTTGCGGCTGAAAACATGCAAAGGCGAAACATATTTCAGTTCAGAAAAACTTGAACTGAATTTTTAGAGCTATTGTAAGCAGAAAATGTCAAACCATGTGAAGGCTGTCACACAAATATTGTTCATATTGCTGTGAAACAAATATACACAATATCAGGTAATTCATTATAGATGTTTAATGTAAAAGATATATAGAATGATGTTATATCCATTGCTAAATAGTGAAGATGTAAAGACAAGCCTGATACATATCAAGGGCTTCTTATATAATGCCTCATTGTGAAGGCCTGGAAGCACATAATAAAGCATACAGTCTCTCTTACAGTAAGAAGGCTTTCTAAGCCCGACCTTTTTTGCCCAAAGAAGAGGGGAATCACTGACATCAGACAGTGCCTTCCTTATGATAGGGCATTTGGAGCATCCTTTGTGACTTCTCTCTAACTGTTGCCAACTGGAATCGGCCTAATTATAGCAGGAAACAGGACAAATGAGGATATCTGACACTACCTACCCACAAGCCCCCCAGGCGTTAGCGTCATCCCCTGCTGCCCAGGGGTTGTGACCTCGTGTTGGAGGAGAGTGGCTCCACAGTTGGAAATTTCAGGCATGTTATTGGAGGAAATGGACAATTGTCCAGGCAGTGTTGGCTCAAACTAATTCAAACCAGAAATCTTGAATATGGTGAATTAAAACATAATGAACTAATGATAAACGATTGAGTTGTTGATTGAATATCGAAACACAAACAAATAATTGCATACTTGTACTCCACATACTACTTTAACTTCTTAAGTAAGTTTATTCATGAATTTATAGTGGTCATTTCAGTGCCTGCTTCAGAGATTTATTTAGAATTGACTGTATAAAGAAGTCGCAAAGAAGTATATATACTTGCCCGTCATGTTTTTATAGTATGACTTTAAGAATGCTCTGTATTGTACATCCTTTTGGTTATAATGGTGTCTATTATTGATCGGATGATTGGACGATCTACTATAGCCCTGCCGTGCCATCCACAGTGTACTCCTGCCCCACACTCAGTGTTTCCTTGATAGGCTCCAGATCCGCCATGATCCTGGCCAGAAAAAAAAACACATAAGCGCATAATATAAGACGTTTTGCAAAAGAGATTACATAAAACGGTTCTTGGTGTTGGAATCAGACTTTTGCATCTACCGAGAGGAAATGATGTTCAGCTTGAACCACTATCTGTTTACTGTGTCTCTCTTCCTCTCACTTGTCCAAAATCTGCAGCTGTTTATTTGCTCCGAGCTGATCTGGACCCAAAGGAGCCTGTACTCAGTATAGGAGTGTAAGCAGCGTTGCTGGGCGAGAACGATGGCGGCTTTTACTCCAAATATTTGACTCCTAAGTGCACGGTGGAGTACTACAAACGCTGCCAGAAAAGCACTTAAAGAGGATCTTTCTTCCTTTCACTTCTCTCCCCTACCAGTGAGTGCTTTGCTCTGGAGCAGAGCTAAATATTAGTTATGTTTTATGATATTTGGGCTGAGGAATTTAAGTGGGCTTTGTCAGACAAAGATTAGGCCTAATCGCTCAGCAAGGTTATAATGACGTAACTCAGTTTAACCAGGTGAGTTAACGTAAGTTTCTAATTTAGTGAAAGCTTTAATGGCAGCAACTAAATTGTCAAACTCACTTGAAAGGGGTGGTAACAGTAACTCTGCTTCACACTACCCCATAGTTGATTGTTTTCCTATAACAACATGTCCCATTGTGTTTTATTCCTTACATGTTGGCACTAGCCTAGTCACTGTACATGTTAGTTGGCCTTGTTCTTTTGTTTCTTACCTCAAGTTTTTGAAAGGTGTGTTTTCTCCTTCTCTATGTTCTTGTGTGTGTGTGTGTGTGTGTGTGTGTGTGTGTGTGTGTGTGTGTGTCTCTCTCTCTCTTTTCTTCACAGCTGATCCATGACCGGTGAGAGCTGCGTTGAATATTTCAGTGCGCCGTCTGCCCAGCCATCTCACTAGAGATGCCTTGTCATTCTAGATTAGCCAATCAAGCGGAAGCAGCACAGCAACCTCAACCAAAGCCTGACGCAGTGAGCCAGTAGGGACCAGAGAGAATGTGAGAAACACACATACACACATGCATACTCAAAGTGGTGGTGTAAGACAGTTCTAAAGAGGCATACACACTTACACACATATACACATGTGTGTAATGTGTGATTCAGTGTCCTTAAGTTACACTTGTTGTCATGCAAACCCTTTAGATTAAATTGGATCTGGCTATTATTTAAATAACTTTATGTAACAGTTTGTATTTTTTTATTGAAATGAAATGTTCTTGTTCAGTAACTGCACACTAGGAAGTAAACAGTTTGTGGCTAATATGGCTTGAGAATTACACCGAGCTGGAGGTAAAGGAGATGTGAAGTGCAGGATCCTACACCCTACACATGCTCCACGTAAGTATTTGATGGGAACGTCGCAGCCAAACTCAGTGGCCTCTGATGCCTCCATTAAAATTTGATGGTGCAATTTAAGTGCGTGTTGATCTGACACCTCGGCTGGCGAGAGCTGTAGCAAAAGTGCTGGCATGCAGGAAAGCGCTCTCGTACTCTCGCCATCTCACTTTCTCTCCTGCATTCTCTCTCTCTCAGTTGACAACATCAGAAGTGTTTTAACAGGACTTTAATGGGTTTTCGGTGCAACTTTTCCAAGACCTGAGTGTGAATAAACATAGGACGACTACCTTCGACTGTATAGGGCGAAAAAGGAGATGTGTATGTACACATTAGTCGTACTGTTGCATTTTGCTCTCACAATCTCTGACTGTGAGGCTCAGTGCAGAGGATTGTGGGTATGCTTATAAACATTCTCTATATTACCAATTATCCCTGGTATTAAAATGCAAGAATTATTGTTTGATATATGACACGTTCATGGTGCTGCCTGTCAGACCTGTGTGTGTGTGTGTGTGTGTGTGTGTGTGTGTGTGTGTGTGTGTGTGTGTGTGTTCAGTTCAGATGCCTCTGAATTACATTACACTCCTTCATTTTTCAGTTATTCTGACCCAAATTGTATTAGACTTTGGGAGTTAAAGCCAAATGTTATGTAACGTGGCAGCAGAGCAGGACTTTAAGTCTTAATTGTGGAACAGGAGAGCATCGTAAACACAATGTCAGACTCAGATGGATTTGGATTCAAATGCAGGGTTTTATTCAAGCAGATTGATCAGACAAGCCAAAAGGGCAAGCTAGTATTCGAAGATGTAATGCAGGAAAAGGGTCAGACATGCAACAAACAGACTCGTCTAGGCTTTGTGTAGTTGCTGCCGTTGGTGTGTTATTCCGCAGACGTTTTGTGCAAAAATGACCATTGCATATGTGCTGGTCAGTTGTCAGCATTCACATAAAAGAGCCTACTACACACTCTTTAAAACATACACACACACACAACTGAGGTGAGAAGTCATTTCTCTGCCTCTCTGGAGCTCCTGTGCAGAGGGTGTAAGCAATCTGCCACGATGTATCATCTCTGAAGCGTGTGTAATGTGTCTTCAGCATTCACACTCTAGATACTAATGCACCACGTACATGCACACACAAGCTAAAAGAAATGATGCTAACACTTTACTTAAGGGCAGTTTTCATAAACATGCCAGCTATATAAACATATATGTTGTGATAAACTTTCATAGGCATTTATAAAGCCTAATTCCATCATGTTTCAGCTGTCATAAAGACTACTTATTCACTACTTACTGCTTTTTACATCTCTGACATAAAGATGCTCAATGTCCATAGATCTCAGTTGACATATAATTGTTATGACACTTTTTGGACTGATAACTTACTTTGTAGCTCAGTGTACTTCCGCTAAGTCACATAATAACGGTGATGATATGCTGATGATAGCATGCCCAGGGCGGTTAAGTGTAAAATTGAATGGTGTCATATCTTGACATATCAGAAGTACACTGAGCATCGATTGTCCTAACATCTGACTGTGAGTCGGCGTGAATAAAACCTTGTTATTCAGGTGTTCCATCAAACCGACATCAAAATTTACAGAAGCCTTTCTAAATGTTCATGAACGCTGTCTGTTCTCATTCAGCAGTTCCCATAGTTGATTGAGGTAAAATTACATTGATGTGGCCCATATCATAACAGCTTCACTTCCTTCGATCCCCTCCCAAAACACACCGAGTTAACATCCCTAACAGCCTAACAAGGCCTATTACACCCTCTAACTGCCTTGTTAGGCTCGCTCTTTCTCTACCATAATGGTCACATGCTAAATGTTTCAAAGCGCTGCTCTTATTGAATGAGGAGCCGCCGGATGGGACCCATCAGCTCCAATTTAAGCAGCAGGGACATGCAGGAATGCCATGATTGGCCAGAGAAAGCAATGACTGGCCAGAGAAAGCAATCAGAGATGAGGCCATAAAGCAGAAGTTCAAACCCACAACTCAACTAGTGAGAGATTTTTTTGATGTGTTTCTTTCATTTTCCCTCTCAGATAATCTACAGTGGAGAATAGTTTGTTGCACTGGTAGCATGTCAACCAGGAACTTCTGCATTACTCCTTTTAGTGCTTAATGCGCCTGATATAACGCATTAACCCACTAACAGGGTTAAATGGTAGCATGGTGTGTTAGATCCAGAAGAACACAAAAAATGTTCAAGGAGTACCATGAATTTTGCAATTTGGCTTAAGTGATTAAGGAAAATTATGGCCTTAACCATAAATTTTTAGTAAATTATCCTATTTCAGATTTTTGGTTTTTATTCCCCCTGCAGCCTAGCATACAGTCTCTGATTGAATAATGTAGCAACTCCATGCCAATTTAATTACTGAAACTCTGGCATGCAGAGCTAAAGCCTGATTCCACATAGCTAATTAGTATCTGCCTTGATGACATTGATTAAGGAATGTTCAGTTTGGAGTATCCAGTTCTCTCCAAGTGGGCTTGTTCTCTGGTACATCGCTTATGATTGGCAATTAATCAGTGCAGTAACTATCACACTAAACGCAATAAAAAAAGTGCTAACTCAGAGCAGGCAATGCTGTCTGTGTGACAATGTCTGGCTAGCCTATGTCTGATTTTCCAGGCGGCAGGGTATGACCTAGGCATTTGGTTGCTTCCTCACTGATTTGTTCTATAAGACTGATTATAATTACTGACCTCATATAACCCCCTTCCTCACCAATCAGTGCTCCAGAAACCCTTCCTAATCGGCTAGCCATGGCAAGTCTTGTGTTTAGAGTCTTCAGAGTGGTGTTAAACCAGTAGAGTAAGCTGACCCAACATGCAGGAGGAGTCGGACACTAATCAGATGTGCATGATTGACTTGATGAAGAACACAAGGCAGGGTGAGACAGGAGCCGGTCATGCTAGCCAGCGCAGATCCATGAGCCAGCATGCAATCAGATTTAGTTTATGTAATCACCTTCTCCTGGCTGTTGGCCCATCATGCCTCCCAAAGAGTAATTGTGCTCATGCAAACTATACTATACTATATTTTGTAGTATTTCAGAGGAATTAATGCTTTATTTATGTAATGTTTGTTTCTTTGCTTATGTATGTTAAATTTTAAAAATTCATGTTGAATATAATTTGATGTGATTGATAGCAGAACATTAGTGGCTGGTTATCTGCTGGAAAAGTGCGCATAAGGAAATTGTTAAATGGTGCATCATCCTTTTTTAGTGTCTTCCACTTAATTAGGTGAATAAGATGAAAGGAAAAAAGGTTACCTATTTATTTGGAAAAGGTTTTCATGCACAGAATTGCAGCAACTCAATGCCATGAAACAAGCAGTGACTATGATAATATAACTGATTATGATTTGGAGGCGGAGATAGTGGTAGCATACAGACAATGTGTGTAAAAAAAANGAAGGTTTGATGCGGTTACTCCTTACATAGTTTTGCAAGCCACTGTTCTAGCCTGGTCTGGTCCCCATCATTATTACAGACCTTTTCCTGTAGCCTGTCGACAAACGGTTGAGATTATCTTGTTTGTTCACCACTAACTGCTTCACTCTTGAATAACTTCATTGTGTCACTGCGTTCAAAAGTTTTCAAACGGTTTCAAATTAGCACAGCTAAGAGCCAATCAGATTGCAGTCTGTAACATTCTGAAGCTTGTGGCCAGAGAAGTGTACAGAAGCTATCAGAGCATCTGACTCACGTGACTCTTCCACCAAACGTCAAAGATCATCAGGGGTTGAAATGGATAATTATATAACAGGGTTCTTCCTTCAAATTGCTGTAGCTAAAATAGTAGTTGTATCATCATAGTTAGTGATTACATTGTAGCCCCAAGAAAGTAGACATTATGTTTCTAAGAACCTGACAAACTGGAGAGTTATGTCTCCACGTGAGTCTAAAGAATTTACATAGATTCTACTAATCAATTATCTAATCATCACCAATGAGTTGTAGTATTATCACTTTCATCCCAGTGCTTGTAAATCTAATCTTGTGTAATTTGCAACCTTTTACTGATACTTTTACTTCTCCTTGAGTCGTTTTTTAACTGTTTCCCCCGTCTGGATATTTTACTGTCAAGGGCAGGGGATTATTCTGACCTGTTTGACACAAAGCATTTCAACTATTCACACTTTCAAATCCTCAGTCTCTTTATCTTTCTCATGTCATGATGAATGTGAGCTAATGGATTTTTACAAAATTCAAGTAAGCCTGTTTTTTTTTTTTTCCCCATTACCGGCATATCACTGCTTTTCCACTGTCTCGATCTCCATATACCACCATACACTCCAGATAATGAGGATTATTTTTACTCCACTGCTGTTTTGTTAGACTAGCCATAGTTAGTTTGGGTATCTAAGTTCAGGCTGTGAGTCTTTTATCCTGGTCTCCATTGTGTGTGTGTGTGTGTGTGTGTGTGTGTGTGTGTGTGTGTGTGTGCCCTTCAGGCTGGCCCGTAGGGTGCTGTTATCACGCCTGTCTGCATATGAGGAGCAGAAAAGGAAGGGGGGGTGTGGGTTGGAGCAAAGACTGAAGCCATGCTTTGATCAGACCTCCACTCTTCTTTATGGGGCTCCTCAGAAGAGTTTTCCAGCGACGGTTCTCTCTCTCTCTCTCTGTGTGTGTGTGTGTGTGTGTGTGTGTGTGTGTGTGTGTGTGTGTGTGTGTGTGCATGTTTTTGCAGTCACTGGATAGAGCCCATGTTTTGTGCTTCTGAAATCAGCATGCCAGCACACACACCAGCAGCCTATATGCTGAAGACTTTTAACACTAGCACTTACACATGCATGCTTACACACACACACACACACACACACACACACACACACACACACACACACACACACACACACAGACACCACCAGCAGCAGCAGCAGTTCAAGTGGAGGTGAAAGGTAAAAGGGTCAAGACAGTTGGGAGGGTGTTGAAGTGTGTGTGCGAGCATGTGAGGGGGCTCCAGAGCAGAGTTTAGCGCTCTTGTTTTATAAGCTTATATAACATGAATGCATTGCCGAAGCAATTATCTAAACCCAAGAGTTGGTCGTCGTGAAACGAGTAATCCCGAAATCTGTAAAATCGGGTAGTGGGTGACGTGGTCAAGGTAACATGTGTTGTACACACATGAAACAAACTTGTAGAACAGCTGTATAGAGAGCTTGCGTATCATTATACTCAATTTAGTGAGTGAACATGAACATCAATTTAATAAGTGATCGTGAATAGTTAATCTGCTCCCACTTTCCAGAGGTTGTTCTTTCGGGATCCAGCAAGAACAGTGACCAACAGCTGCTTATGCAACGTTCAACTTGTATTTCCTCACCTCCAACTGATAAAAGCCACCGAAAAACAGCTTGAAATTTCAACTTGTCAACTTGGGGTAGCCTTCTCAGCTACTAGCTCTGTACCTGGTTCAGGAGTGGCGTCAAATCAACATGGCTGTGCACACTGTTAACTTTAGCTTGTTGCTAATGCTAATCACAGTTGTCTGCTGTTGCTGCTGTAGTGCAATTTTGCATGAATATTTAAAATCCATATAGTAAAAGGGTACCAATAGCCCCTCAGGCCTCTAGCTGTAAAAGTGCAGTCAAAGTAGCTTTTTATGAGCTTTACATGCTCTGGCAGAGCAAACAAAAGACACACTTTTGTAGAGACATCCATCCAATTCGCACGTCGAATGTCCCAATGTGGGAAATTACAACTTGTACCACACTACCCAATGGATAAACGCTTCAAGAGACCATGCTGCTAGGTGGTAGGTACACCACTCCTCCCTCTCCTGTCAATCAAACTGACATTAGTTAACCACAGATGTCTGGTAGCTCAGGTATACTTAATAGGTCAGTTCACTCACTCTTTCTATCATCTTCAGATGCCCTTTGACACTGCAGCACCTCGAAATGGCATAGTAGCTGGCTTCACGCTCCTCAGTGGAACCCCAAGCCTTCACCCTCACGGTAAACGGAGGTTCAGAGAAGGTATTACGAAGTAGTAACGCAGTCATAAAAAAAAGACTTTAACCTTTCGATACAAAGCAGTAGCTACTGCACAAATAGGGTCACAAGTTGCCTCTCTGAAACTGAGAAACAAATGCAGCCTACCACACTGTTCAGATCACAGCAGCTGGCGACGCACATCTGTCCATGCCTTGGGTGTGTGTTTGTGTTTGTGTGCGGCCTCATAAAGCTGCGGCCTGTCCAGTCTTTTGTAGCCTGGCCAGGAAAAGCTGGCGTTGTCCGCATTGGCAAATTGTGACCGCCTATGGAGCTGTTTATTTCAGTGTGTGTGTGTACATGTGCGTGTTTACATGTGCACACATACACACAGACGCCTACTGACACATTTTTTATTGCTACCATGCACCACTCTTTCATATAGTTTAATGACAGGATGCTATACGTATAATGACAGTTTGAAGCATTATGGTTGCACATTATGTACCACATACTGCACTGTGATTTCATGCTATTTGTCCTGTTTGTGATTCCCTTGCTCAGAGTGAGTGAGTGTGAAAGCAGAAGGGGAGCAACAAGACTCAGGCTAGGCTAACGTGTTTCTAGCCTGGAAAAGAGAGAGAGAGAGAGAGAGAGAGAGAGAGGCAAAAATGAAGAGGAAAGAGAGAAAATGAAGAGAGATAGCCCTAAGAGAACATTATTGACCAATGAAAGACACAAACCTACAGCTGCTCATAAAAGAGACCAATATTGACGCAAAGCTAACATGCAGTCATATTGAACACTTCCTTCCATCTTTTCACCAGTCTGTCTTGTTCAGTCTTTCAGATGGTGAATAGCTTATTCAGCCTTCGTCCTTTTCTCCTCATGTCCCTCAAGTTGTTGTCAGAACAGAATGATAGACATGTTTGAGTCTTTTATTATTTGGTCCCAGGAATTAATTGCAGGCCCAAATACAGTCTCTGGCTATTGCAGCTTCCTGCATTTTAGTTGGACCAAGAAGCACAAGTGGCTCTCTCCAAAAACAAACACACACACGCACACACACACAGTTGAGGTCAGCTCTATTATGGAGGTATTAGATGAACTGAAGTGGGTGCATTCCGGAACCCAAGGCCAGCTGTTTGCGTGCCCTCCTTGGCCTCCTAATTGGGCCCCATGTTTGAATGTCCCCTGCTAGACTGAATTAGAGGTCCTTGAGCTGCCATGCCGGGGCAGGCCAAGAGCCTGCTCGTGTGTGTAGTGTGTGTGTTTGTGTTTGTGTGTGTGTGTGTGTGTGTGTGCATGTGCGCGCTTTGGGTTTGCGATCTAATTATCAGAGATAATTGCTTGGACCTGGCTCCAGTTACAGGCGCCCACTTGGTCTGTCTCTCTCTCTTTCTTGCTCGGCCCCATGGTGCAGAGAAAGGCAGCGTTTGTTTGATCTTGTGTAAGTTAGGCCCTAAAAATGAGGGAAGACCTTTCTCTGGAGACAGCTGTGCTGAACTGGCTGTGACCCTCGTCCCTCCTCGGTCTGATCTCAGATTCACGCTGCTCTTTCACTTTGACTAAATTGAGTAACAAGGCGTTCGACCTTAAGGCGCCCTTGATGTGGCATTTCAGAAAGCAAATAAATGACACTGTTTAATCTCATTTAATCAGTTCAAAGCACTTTGTCATGACTGGCTGGCATGCTTTTCGGATACATGGTGAGTATTTTTTTTCTTCTTCTTCTTCTTCCTCTTTTTCGTCTTTTTTTCCTATTTAAAAATTAGACTAATTTACTGTATTTGTTTATTTAATGATAAGTATTTTTACATTTTGTTTTATTTTGTATTCAAATTATATTTTAAAATTTTTATGCATTATATTTCTTTTTTATTTTATCTTATATTAACTGTATCAATAGCCCATTATGACCACTGAGCAACGTTCTTTCAAAGGGACTTAGTAAAGGTAACCACAAAGGTCGACTTCCCTTTTAGTAAAGAGAGACTAAAACTACTTTGAAAAAACGAACAGTGTCTTACTTCCCTGCTTTGTAGTCCGTTCTCTCACATTTATTTTCCCAACACTCATACTACAGAGGAAAAAGCACAGGAAGACAGAAAGAGATTTTCACATAGCTTCGTACTGATTTTAAAATAGCTTTAGATAAATATGTGAAGCGTGGGAACCATGTGTTTCGGCTCCATTGAGGAACAGGGCCTCAGTGGTTGGAGGCAATTGAATAAGGACGTTTAAATAAGGACGATGTGACACTAGTCATTCACATGGGATGTCCTGGCTTCCTACCTTTGTACTTTCATTCTTTCATTCAGCTTCAGGGGTAGAAAGATAATAAATTTATTAGCGAACCCTCTGAGCAAGTAAAAGCTACAGTGTGTGTCCATGTTGTGGTTGCCTGGAAATGTCATTGACTAGACTGAAGAGTGGTAGCTGATGTGATGTAATAGCGTATGATGAGCTAGTAAGACAGTTAAGGGAAATGAACATGTATATGAATTTGCTGGCAGAGGACAACATCATGTTGCACTACTCCTTAAACATAACACATGCATATATACTGTATGGTTTGTGCAACAAGATGAACAGCTTATAAAGTCGATACTAGACGTCACCTAAAAAGAGTGTAACGTGAATTTTTAATAATAATCGAGACGGAAGCATCTCTATTTTGCAAATTCCTACATGTTTCCGATACTGAAAAGATCGTCTGTCATCCATGCGCACGAATTAATCTGATTAGTAAAAATCGTTCTTCTGACTACCAGATCACTCGTCCGCCGATGTTTGTAGTTCAGCAGGTGGTGAGATTCAGAATGACTAGTGCACACTGTAGTGACAGCATCAAGGTTGTAGCACTGTGAAGCACATTAAGCTTAAACATACATTACAAATAAAAAGATTTGTTTTACCAAAGTTATTAGTGAGTGAGTTTTTTTCTGGTTGTTGGACATGGATGACAGCTAGACTAGCTGCCTACTGAACCCACATGTCCACCTAGGCAACTAAAAATAAAAACGTGTTAGCCCAGGCTTGTGTAAGTCAACTCATGTATGTTACAATCTTATATGTCTAAGAAATAGGCATATAGAGTGCCAAATGAGACACATAACAACATGAAAGAATGTTTGCTCACCTTAGGAGGTTCCAGCACAGCAGAGTAAAGCACAACCCCAGCAGAACCATGGAGCACGAAGTTCATGATGGCTCTCCCAGGCCCCCATGGAGGGGAGATGTTGTGGGGAAAGTAGTGGTCCTGGGAAAGTAGACGTGCTGCCAGTCTGGAGCCTGGACATCCCAGAGGGGGTGTGATGAGGTCCGGGGCCACATGGGTCACAAAAGGTCAGAGGGCTTTGCTTGCTTCCCACCACCACTAACATGTATACAGTAGGCTCACATCAGGCCTTGACTAATCCGAACTGGGTTTTGAATACAAATAAAGTGTATCAACCATGTTTGGTGATGCTTGTTTAGGACTTACACCCTGTGCACCGATACACATATGCACATAGATGGACAAACACAGTGCTTCACATCTCCCAGAAATAGCCAAAAAGGGGTTTGCGTGCAACTGTGGTGTGTGTGTGTGTGTCTGTGTGTTAATATGTGTGTGTGTGTGTGGTGCTTTCATGAGTAGAAGCCCGTGAGAAAAATCAAGTCAGCGTCACGACTGCATGTTTTTCTTGGCATTAATAAGTTGACTATTTATATGTGGCCTCTTTGCTCATAGACGTGCTTGTATAAAAAATGTGGAAGTTCATGAGTGTATGTGTGAGGTAGGTCCATGATTACCAATGTGAACATGCCAGTGTGTATAGTAGGCCATAGTAATGTATGCAGGCATGCGCCTGTGTGTGTGTGTGTGTGCGCACAGCTGTGTGGCCCCATGTGTTTATACAAAGCTGAGGAGATAATGGTTCCTAGCTTTGACACTGAGCATTAAAGGAGACAGATGAGCCAACTATCATATACAACACATGCACACATATGCAGACACCAGTTCAAGTGCTAATGGGCCTGTGGTTCCTCATAAGGCACAGTGATTTACATTCCTAGAACCCGGATGAAGCTCTCTGCTTTCCCATTATACCCCAGATCAAGACTTTTAGAGGAATAATACATCAATAATACAAAATATTAATACTGTTGAACAAATATTAAAGACATTTGATTATTTTTTCCTCTGAGAAATCTCATCAGTTTAGCATATCTTCGATAGCCATCTAGCATTAATTGTAAAGATGTATTAAAACATGTATGAAAATTTGGAAATCCTGTCAGATTAGTTCATCCTAACCTCATTAGCATTAGAACTGAAGATTATGAAAACATATGAATATTTCTTTAAAATCCTCTGAGAAAACCTGTCAGCTCATTTTAGCCAGTTGGCTAGCATTAGCAGTAACACTCAGGAAGACCTATGAATGTTACTATAAAAAGCTCTCATGAAATTTGTTAGATTAGCGCTGTTAGCTAGCTAAATAGCAATTGTAGTGAAGACAAATATTGCTTCAAATATCCTCTGTGAAAGCTCATCTTAGCTAGTTCACTAGCATTAGCACTGAAGTTGATGAAAACTTATGAATATCACTTTAAAAATCACTCAAAATATCTCTCGGCTTGGTAAATATTAAAATTTATGGATATTACTCCATAAATTCTCTCAGAAATCCTCTCAGGTTAGCTCATCTTCACTATTTGGCTTCCATATATGGACTCGTCCCCGTTCCCACATTTATCCAAAAAAATAAATAAATAAAAAAATTAGTCACCTAACCAAACACTGATCTTTTTTGCATATTATTACTACCCAGCACAGACATTCCTGCAGTCATATGCACACACACACACACACACACACACACACACAGGATGAATGGCATTGTGGCTCAGCACATCAAACAAAAGCTGAGTGAGTCTGGAGATACAGTATCAGTGTGGGAGGCACATGCTAATACTCTCGAATAAGATAAATGCGTGCTAGTGTTAGCCACTCCACCACATGTCTTACAGTAACAACATCATTTATATGTGGAGGAACGTTAATGGCACCTTGTGTTATCATTGTGAATGCTAACAATGTTAATGTCTTTTGGGCCTGTCTTATGTCTGCAGTATTTGTGCAGGTACTGCGGGGTTTTGAATATTGTTTGTGGTGTACTAAAAGAACTGCTAGCTACCACAAGCTAACCAGCTGGCTAACGTAGCTAAGGTTAGTCATGAACAAAACGTTGGTTGTTAAAATTTATTTTATGTATTCAATAGAAAATTAAGGCTCAGATCCTGAAATCCCTGTTGGCTCTACCTAGACCCAAAACACAGTTTAAGTTCAAGTTCAGTTTAGTTATATAGCAAATACATAAAAAACAGCCACATGACTAACCAAAGTGCTGTACAGAGGGTCAGAAAAAGAAAGAAAGAAAGAAAGAAATCAGCATCACTACACACAGTTAAGACAGGGTCTAGCCCCAGTAATACAATGATAAAGAAGATATATTAGTAAGACAAGGGGAACGGAGTATATACATTTTGAAGACAAAGTAATAGGCAAATACCATAATAAAAGATTATTTATAAGCCAAGGAAAACAGATACATTTTTAGGAAAGACTTAAAAGTGGTCAAAGAATTGGTGGTCAAGATATTCCACAACCATGGCCCAGCCACTGAAAAAGCTCGATCCCCTCTGCGCTTGAGTCTGGAGTATGGGACTAAAAGAAGATTCTGATCGCTAGATCTTAAACTTCTGAAAGGAGTATATGGGTGCAACAATTCAGATCAAGTTTACTAGCTAATTATCTGGTTAGCTATGTGCTTAGCTGACCTATAGTACAGTACAGTTACATATACAGCAGATGTCAGGGAACGCTGTGGTAAAAGTCCTCTTCTGGCTTCAGACAAATAAGGTTTGTGGTCCGTTCTGAAGGGATCGTGACTATGTCCTATTCCCTCTGAAGGCTCCACCCTTCTCTGAACTCTTAAGTGTCGCCGTAACGTAGCAGGCATTTGGAACCAAAGCTTATGTGAACAGTAACAATTAGCACAATTTAATAACGAACATGTGGTCTAAGCAACGTGTCATGCAAATACAAATGAATGAGCTACAGGCTGCTACCTAAGCAACGATAAAGCCTATATCAAAGAGCTTACTTACTGCAGCTTTACTTTTAGTTCATCAGTTGCTCCGTTTAAAAATGGCTGTTTCGAAAGGTCAGGTTTAATTAGAGAATCACAGTAATCATTACGTCAGTGGAAGGTCCTCACAAGGATGGAAGGAAGGAGATTAACTCCGTTGTAAATTATCTCAGAAGTTATCATGAAAAATGATTTCATGAACGACCTGCTGTCCTCACTGGTGAACACACCAATTCCCATATTACATCAGAAGTTGTAATCATTTATATATTGGCAGTATTTGTTCCCTGAAACCCAGGGCTTTCAGAGGCAGCAGTAATCAAGAAGTTTTGAAACCCTAGCACTTATTAATAATTGATCAGCAGTCTATGAATGCTATAATGACAAATTCAGATGTAGCTTATGTGGGAAAGGGTTTATATTTCTTTATATATATATATAAACTTCATCTTGATTTGATCTTGATCTTCACATGGACAGAAGAGTATTTGCTATCCATGATGGACCCAGGAAAACAAAACTGTGAAGGCGTAATTGATTAATGATTGGCAGTGTATATAATATACATATTGGCAGTGTACTGTTTACAAAGAAATAATTTGAATTTGAGCTACAGAATCTGGTAGTAGGAACTATAAAGGAATTTACAGGGGATTGGGTTTTTTTCTGGTATTAAAAGTAACTAGAAATCCTGTAATTAGATAATATGATTCATTGCATTTACACATAAATGGAAGCTCAGTCCTTGTGTCAGCAGTCAGTGTATTAATTCGGTGTATTAATGGAAGTTTTTTGTTGTTTTTTTTTTTGGTTTTTTGAAAGATGGCTAGGATCAGCCCATTCATCAGTGATGGGAAAAGATGCTGGGCTGCTCCATTTACTAAATCAAGTCCATTTCAGTGATGGAGCTATCGATCTAAGTCAGTTCCAGATGAAGAAGCTGTGATTTAAGGTTAAGGGTGACGCCAAAAACAGCAAACAATACTTTCAGGGGGCAAAATTGAGTAGATGAAGTGAAGAACAAGAGTGAAGGACAGTTTTTCAAAAGAACAATTACACTTATAGACTAATCAGAGAGCATATTTGTCATTATCTTGTAATAGCCACAGTTCAAATCCGCCAAAAATGCCAGTAGCTCAGACAGGGGTCAAATGCTACTTCCTGTTTCCTGGGGCACTTAGAGGGCAGGCAGTTCCCAAATTCAGTCCTGGCTCACTCTTTATGGGAGCTGTTAAATATAGGCTTGGCAAGGAGCGGAGGCACAATAATCAAACAGTTTACTGCACTGCGGCCCGGTTTCGTGGTGGTCTGGCTAGTGTTTGGTGGCCTTGTCTAACTGCGTTTGGGGGGGTGGGGGGTGGTTGTGTAAAATAGACTCCCCTCTTTCTCCTGCTTGAGCTGGCCAGAGCTCGCAGTCTGGAGACATGCATGCTTAGCTTCCCTCCTGGAAAACATCAGTTCTGGTCCTTTCCAACTTAGGATGCCGCAGAATTTTGCTTTATTCTGGCATAATTAATGGATAGAACTGCTTTGTTAGTCATATAGCAGTGCACGCTAAGGAAATATGCCAGATACACTGATGGACGTGATCTGTCAATCTCACACAACACAACACACGCAATGCTCCCTGCCTTGCTTTAATTCCCTGCAGGAGTGTAATTGCGTTTTTACAAAAGAAGGCCAGTGAAGGAAAGGGGAAGCTGAACTGCGTAAGACCTAGAAACTGTATTACACAGATTGTTCGTGTTTATTCATAGTTGCTCGACAGACAATTATGTTCAACAGCAAGTGAAAGAAAAATAAACAAACTCCTTCTTGACATTTAAATAAAAGTTTACATTTCATATCTACGTTTAAACATGATGCACTTCACAGTGATGCGATGCACCATTGTTCTAACGTTGTGGTGACAATCCCACCGCCTGCTGAACTACACACATCAACCATGGTGATCAGTTTGATGGTGGAACATTTTTTATTTTTTTTTAGATGGATTAATTAGTGTACACAGACGACAGGTGATCTTTTCCGAATCAGAAACACATGGGATTGTTGAAATACTGACGAAATCCAGAACAGAGCTTTTATATAACTCACCTGCTTACAATATGTAGTATTAAATATATTGAGAGGAAATAAAGACCCAACCCAGAGTCGAATAATGACTTTTATGTGTGATGAGAGAACAGAACACCACAACTCATAGCCCAAACAATGGCCAGTGACTTGCTGCTATTCCTTTTTACATGCCATACTAATGATTGCTGGGTGTTGCAGTGACTGGACATTGATGGACACGTGTGTCAGCAATGCAAAATCGTGTATTCTGCCAAAACATCAAGTGTGAGAGCTGCAATACTGCATTCCTTATTTCTGCAGAACATGACAAATTACCTACTGAACATTACTGTTATGCCTGAATGGTGCTTTAAGGTCCTGAATATGCATACTGCTCTCAAAAATCCATATTTCAACAGGTTCGGTGATTTCACCTGCAGGGGAACTGTGTGCCTGTTTTAACTCTTCCTCCATGAACAGCGCAGCTGACGAATGACATCTCTCCCTCTTTTTGTCTCTCGCCATCTCTATCTCTCCCTCACTCTACATGGCATAATCACTCCAAATCAGTCACCACAATATGGGAGAAGAGGAGGAGAGCAGGAGGTGTGTGAGCGTATTAGCGGAGGCCCGGCTTCGTCAGATGAAGTACCTTTTGCTCCCTCCCTCCCTTCCTCCTTCTTACTCTCTTTCTTTTTACTCCCTCTATTCCTCCTTTAATAAAGAAAACACTCTATATCTTACATGTTGTCAGCCCCCGTCTGTTTGCATACGCCTGCGGCGCTTGTCCGGGCCACTGAAGACTTACCTCTATTGGAGTTTATTTTTCTAGGGGACTTGACTTCCCTTCCTGCCTCCCTTCAACGACAGCAAACTCAATCCAAGATCTTTTTCATTCCTTGTCTTGTTTTCCTTTTTCTGCACAATGCCACGCTATTTGGTAATCGACAACAGTTTGATCTTGCCAACAAACACCATTAGGGCATTGCTGATTGCCATTTATGTACATGATAGTCTGCTAGACCAAGCCAGAAACACTGAAGTCCATTAGGCTACCTGCCTAATCTATTAAAAAAAAAACTATAAAAATGCTATATGTTTTGCATGATTTTGCATTCATACCAGGCAAAAAGGCAGGTTCCCAAAAGAGAGGCCAAACACAATGTACCACAGGTTTAAAAACTTGGGAAGAAACATGGATGAAACCCTTG
>CM074971.1:14110118-14122422 GCA_037577455.1 Pangasius macronema | reverse complement strand
GACAACAGTTTGATCTTGCCAACAAACACCATTAGGGCATTGCTGATTGCCATTTATGTACATGATAGTCTGCTAGATCAAGCCAGAAACACTGAAGTCCATTAGGCTACCTGCCTAATCTATTAAAAAATAAATAAATAAATAAAAATGCTATATGTTTAGCATGATTTTGCATTCATACCAGGCAAAAAGGCAGGTGATTTTATGCAAATCTACACATTAGTTTGAGAAGGATGTAAGAGGAAAGCATTGACCAGCCCTTTTTCGAAACATGTTCATTTATATCTAGAAAGCTGGTCAGGTTCCCAAAAGAGAGGCCAAACACAATGTACCACAGGTTTAAAAACTTGGGAAGAAACATGGATGAAACCCTTGCAAAACTCCACCCAAACAGCAACCTGAGCTCAGGATCAAATCCGAGACCTTTGTCTGTGTTAAATATTACAACACAATATATCATCTAACAAAATATCAGTACATCTTGTGGGTATTAAGAAATAAAAGATCCCAGTCTATAAAATAAGTCATTTCCAGTGGGACTGAGTTTTCTGCTACACAGCAAAATGAGATAAATCTGCCCTCAAATTCTCATCTCAGATCAGTTCCATCTGTGAATACAGCCATAAAATATAATGCTCCAGCGAGCTGGATTTATACATGAGCAGTAGATATCACTTGACTATTTGTGTGTTTGTAGAGTTAGATGTTGGCTGCAATTTTGAGGAATTCTACTTGGAGGAGATCCTTTAACCTTTTCTTTAACTTTTTTTTTGCATGTGTTTTGGTTAACAGTTGTGCCTTTTGAGGGATTTTAGTTTTAATAAAGAAGGCTAGATTCAGAATTAACATTTATGCAATAAAGTTTCAGAAAATGTTCTTCTAAAGTAAGTTTGTTATCTGGGATGGTGCCATTTTTTGTAGGAGGGTAAATGTCAGTAAATTCCACTCACTTCTTTACTCCTTTAGACATTTGTTCTGCTTCATGCAATGACTTCGTAGCTAATCCAGTTGGCTCTCTAGACACTCCATCTAATTTTATCCATCACTTAAATAACAGGTGAAATTTGTGTGGCGTGACAAGCCTCCAATTGCAGACAAAAAAACTACAGGCCATAACTGAGTTCTGAGGCCTGTGGCACATGACAGCCTATTGGACTTAGCTATATTTATACCCGTCGCCTAGTGTCATTAGTCTCCTTGATTTTAATGCAATTTTCCTGTGCTGTTAGAGACATTAGAGATGGCCCAGGATGCCTCATTGATTCAGAGGCCTGGAGATCTGTGTATGCGTGTCGTATTAGATCCATCGCATTCCACGGTGTATCATTTGCAATCTAAGCTCTGATCAAAGTTTCAGCTGATGTTTCCAGGGATGTTCATACAACGTCCTGGTGTGTATATGAGTGTGTGTGAATCCAATAGGCCCTAGAGACCTCTTTAGTGCAACGTAACAGCAAAATATTGGACATAGGACACCCCTGATCAAACTCCATTACATTAAAGAAACATTAGAGGCAGTAGTTAAGGAGGGTACGGCTTGATCCATTTACATGTCAAAAAACGGGGGAGTGTAGTCACAATCAATTAGATCTGCCAAAGAGCGCAAGTCTTCAGATTCCTCTTTTCCATCCACTCCCTCTCATCTGTCTAATATTAATTTCCTTTGTGCTATCAGGGAGTGTATTAGCGTGTAACGCATCCATTTTTATCTACATCATAGAGATCAAGGCATGTTAGGGACGAGACTAGGTTGTGCTGTTGGCGCCAGCTGTAATGGCCCCATCTTGAGCTCTGCAGCATGTGTGAATGAATGATCCTATCTCAGGTGAACAAAAGACTTTCAGAGGAGCTAGAATCAGTCACCAAAAGTAGAACATTTTACTTTGTGATACAGTTGTTTGTCTTCTTCCTTTAAGGTAATCCTTCAGAAAGTGGTCTTGCATATCATAGAGCGAGAAAACTGGATTGTTACCCGGATTTGTCTCTCCATGTGCTCTTTATGAGAAGCATGGGGTAAAGTGTGTAGTGTTGCTGCCTCACAGCTCCAGGGTTCCTGGTGCAATCCTGGGTTTCTTGATGTTCTGTGTGGACTTTCACATGTTCTCCCTGTGTCCATCTGGATTTCCTCAGCTTTCTCTACTTTTCTCCCAAAAACATGAGGGTAGGTGACACTAAAATTGCACCTAGGTTTGAAAGAGTGTGTGAGTGTGTGTTTAAGGAAAGTGAATTATTAGTTGTTAGAACTTTGTCCAGTTAGAACGATGTCCAGTGATGTAACACTGTCATGTTATTATTGCTGGTAATGGCATCACCTATAATGTTTGTCACGACAACTAATGGCAGCATACAACACCTACCATGATGTGTTCATGGCATGATGGTGCAGGATTCAAGTAAGATGTTCCGCTTTCTTCATTAAGATGTTTCGGTAGATGCTGTCATTGCATCACAGGCACCATGTTGAAACCATACGCTTGCTAAATTTCTTTTGTTTGGGGATGAAGTGTCCTGATTTTATGATGCCGTAAAAAAAAAAGAGGTTAATATGGGTTAAGATTCTTAGCCGTCCCAAAGGCCTCTGGAGCCATTCCTTATTAATCCTTTTCACCCCCTCAAGACATTAGTGCCAGGTTTATCCGGATTTACCTCGCTCACTTCACACTGTTCAAACACTCCCATCATCGTGAGGCACTCATACACAGCAGTGATGAGAACGGCAGAGAGAGAGCTGAACAAAATGTCTTAGCTCTTTCAAAATTAAAAACATGTCGCCTCCAGCCTTTTTTTTTTACTTTCAAGCTGAAGTGTGTGATGATAAATCCAACACTCAGCTATATAATCCTGGCAGGCCATTCTATGCCCATATCTGCCATCAAGCCTACATCAGGTGACCTATTTTTCAAAGCTATGCTATAACACCCAGCACCATAGAGTAGCATTATACCATGCAGAGACTGGGCAGACTTGCTTCTGTTCATGTGTGTGTGTGTGTGTGTGTGTGTGTGTGTGAGAGAGAGAGAGAGAGAGAGAGAGTCAGTTGTATCAGCCGAGTAAGATGTCTTTTAGAAGGAATTTAACTTGGCAGTTGTTCACATTGACACTGACATTGTAAAAAGTAGAACAAATCATAAACAGATTGCGTTTGATCTCTTGCACTGATTAAAACTGACCCTCATTTCTTCACTCTTCCCTTTATATCACTTGTGTTCCTGGGTAGTGACTGTAGCAGGGTCCTCATTTAGACAATGTAATGTGCAGGGTAATTTGGGACGAGGCAGCGATCACACTAATGCAATTTCACTCTTCTGGGAGCTTACGCTTGTTTGAGCCATAGGCCTATAGGTCAAAAGTCAACGTGACCAGGGCATCTGCCGAACACTACGGAAACTATTAACCTTTGTATTCTTTGTATCTTTGTATTCTGTTCAGGTTAAAATAACCCGTCTGTAATTTGAAATAAAAGTGTAACAATGCTAGATATATGTATATAAACTGTCATAATCCTTCAATAAGTTGCACTCAGTTGAAGATTTCATATAAATATTGTTTACATTGTTTACATTGTATTGTAGTTATTGAACAGAGTATGAGACTTGAAACAAGATGAAATAAACACAGTCTAAAACATGGATGCAGAGCTTTACAAGGGCTGCATGGTGATTAATTAGTATCCACTAAATCTTTGGTGTAGTCATTTGTTCCTGTGACACTCATGATTTTTCAGCTTTGCCTGTTTATTAAATATCATACAGTGGGTTGAAATACAACAAATTGTATATTGCTTTTAGAACTTATAGAAATGATGCTTTCTATGGTCTGCTGTAACTCTGCGACTCTTCTATGAATGTAAAATTTGTATAAAGAACAACAGCCTTCATAACAGAAGATGGTCCTTAACACCAACCATTTAATCAGGTTGGAGGATTACACACTTTGAGGTGTCCTGATCAGGCAGGCTTTAGAAGCTACTTCCTCTGTCTGTTGCTGTCCTTCTCTCTAGCCCTTGCGTCCCTGGATTGCCTTGCTAAGAAGCATCATGGTAGCATATTTTCAGAATCAGCCGTGTGTTAAGGTCCATCGAAATTGGCACATGTCCTCCACTGACATCCATAAGGCTCTTATGTTAGGCTGCGTCTGGGCAGAAGCAGCGATTTACACTGTCACGGTGGGGACAAAATCGGTTGAGGTGACAAAGACCGGCTGTTTTAACCACCTGGACCTGCTGATGAGCTTTGGGGGTTTGTCAGTTTGTGTTGTTGCTGTGCATTGTAATGGCCATGCACTTTACAGTAGTGTTGAAATGACTGCCATAAAAAAATAAATAAATAAATAAAAAATCACAGTTTTTTGTTGAAAGAATACATGTAACCATTGGAATGAAATACAAAATGTCATAACAGTTTTAAACAAAGCATATGATGTGCAAATTGATTAATGAGATAGACCCAGTGGTATTATTGTTAAAAAAAAATTAAGGGATATGGTTCACAATAATAGAGAAGGGAAAGTTAGCTAGCTAACTAGCTTGTTCGCCTATTTTCATATTTGCAGTACCATTTCTGAATCTTCAGTTGCATTTATTTTTTTTTACTTTTTTGACATTTCATTTGTTTCCCATCAAACCAAACTCTGAATGTTTATGATTTTTTCAAAACAGCAAACAAAATGATTTGTCTATTAATCTGGTAAATAATGCATCTATTTATTAGCATTTTAAATAGTGGATTCTTGAGGAATAAGTATCAACTTTGTATACATATCATAATATATATATATGTGTGTGTGTGTGTATGTGTGTGTGTGTGTGTGTGTGTGTGTGTGTGTATTAAATAAATGCATAAGCATGTGTTAACACATACATAATTCCTTTACAATCTGTATTGTATGTAAGCAAAGAATTACGTTTTTAAATAGGCAATGAAGATAGGAAAGGTGAACTTAGCATGTCTGCGCAAACAGCTCAATTTTTGCTCAATCCATCACTCCGTTTTCACACTAAAGGTCCACCCCCTGCAGCCCGTGTCTAATTGGACAAACAGGCCCAGCAGGGGAGGGGTCACTAACAGGCGTGAGCTTTGATATATGGGCACAAGGGCACTGGTCTGGCTTTCAGAACATAGCCCTAAAGACCTTAACCACTCAAATTGCACCTCACACCTCTGATGATAGTGGTATGTAATTATAAACGTATAAATATAGTTTTGTTATCAACAGTTGGCAGAAGATTTGGACAGTGTTTGATGCTTTTCACGTCTCTACATGGTTTAACCAGAATGTTTTGGTGACATGTTGGTCCCAAGCTTGTGTATGTTTAAGGAAGCTGGAGTAGTTGATTAGGTAATGGTTGACATGGCCCTATGGGGCTATAGACAGGGAGAGGTCCCTCTGATTACAGCTAATGACCCAGAAGGCTATCATAACACATACACACACACACACACACACACACACACAAAGCAGCCAAAGCACGCTGTCAGGCCACCCATGCACTTCCTATGGGTCTACCTTCATTTCCTTATACTGGTCATGAGCGATGAGAGCTGTAATACAGAAGGGGTGTGTGTGTGTGTGTGTGTGTGTGTGTGTGTGTGTGTGTGTGTGTGTGTGTTCAGGGCTGTAAGACTACACAGAAAAGTTCACAGTAAAGATTTATGATATTATGAAAGTCAAGGGAGAAAGAAACAAAATATACCAGATACAGCTCCCACTCCTTCTCACTTCCTCTTTCTCTCCATCTTTCAGGGAAAGGGGCCAAAAGGAAGTGACATCATCCGGATCCTGTCATTGGCCGACATGCCTTAGCTTTAATTCGGTGCACTGAGGAGCTCCTGCTCAAAAGGAAAGAAATGTGTTGCAGGGGCAATATGCTCTCCTGCCACTGTTTACAGATGAAATTAGAGATTGCAAGTTTGGTTGTAAATGATGCCACAGCCAACCAATGGCATTCCTTTCTTTCCTTGTTGATCATGAATACCGAATAAACCAGTTAGTGCTTTCAGTTGCCCTGCCCCCCCACGCCACCACCACCACCCTCAACCCCCCAGACAAAAATTAATTCCCCAAGGGTTCTTTGGATAGTTAAAGGTTCTTAGCTTCTTAAAGTTCCTCTCTGTAAACCCTCTCTTTCTGTTTTAGGCTCCCCTTTAGGTTTCTACATTTAACCTTTCAAGTTTTTAAGCTAATTTCTTGGAGTGCACCATAGTACCAGAGCCAGGACCTAATCTCAAGTGCATGATTTCATGGCAAAAGAATACATTATAAGCCAGCAACATCAGTTTGGTTCCAGCACCAGAATTCAAGAGCCACTAATTAGAACTGTGAACCAATGATGGTCACAAAACTTTGCTAAACCATCGACAGTAAATCAATATAGACATCTCTCATCCTGCATGCAGTTGTTGTCTATGACAAAATCTTTTCATTGAAGGATTTATTTTGGTTCTCAAACTTGTAAAGTCCTCCATGGTTGTTATTAATTTTGCATGCTTCATTAGTAAACTTCCACATCTCATTACAAAATGGTTTGGCTATGAAACTGGTTGAGACATGGGCCAGGTCTTTAAAAGGTCCACTGGTTTCCTGAACCCACACCATTTCCAGTACCAACTCCATGTCAGTGCAAATGGGGTATTTGTTTCTCTACTTTACTATTTCTTCAGCAGACCCTCCCAAGCTCTTACAAACAGACACACATGCACTCTTTTTAGCACACTCCATCCACATTTCACATCCCTTGGATCTTTGTGAGTGACCCGGAACTCCTGGAGCCTTTGATTTGTGGTTCACCCCGAATTGGCTGCGCAGCAGATGGATGCAGGGACGAATGGATGAGGAGATGTAGAAGAGTAGGCCAGAGTTTCCATGCTTTAAGCTGTGGTTTCTGAGGTGGCAAGCCTCATTTGCTCTTTCAGTGGAGGCTGTCTCCTGCTCCGGGCCTCACTGCTCTGATTCTATATGGAGCTAAAAACTTGCTTTCCATTGCATGGTACGCCTTGCTGGACAGAGAGGATATAGAGATTTGTTCATGTGCCTTTACTCTGAAAGAGGCAGACATAAAAAAACAAGACAATGATTCATTATGTCTTTTAGTCTTCATACTGCGTGTAATCAGCAATAAGAAGAGTGCAAGCGAAAGAAAAGCTAATATCTCCATCTAGTACGTCTATCTCTTTCCATCCAGCACCCTAACCAGTGCTTCAGTATGATCTGCTGGAGGAACTCCAGGTTCTTTGTAAGTCTTTAAAAAAAGTTTTAAAAAACCTACAACAAAGGGTTTTCTCACCTTCTTGTCATTTCTTTGTGGCACCACTTAGCTATTTTATTATTATTATTATTAATTATAATATATTATTAGAATTTAATATAATATTATTATATTTTATTTTATATTAGCTAGCTAATAAACCGCTAGCCTTTAATAAACTCGCTAATTCCATTGGTAGATGGATGTAGAACGTCATCCAACGTTACATAATGGGAGAGGGACAGGTGTCTACTGAGAGGCACTCTCTCATTAACAAATATCACACTAATAAAGTTCATTTATGGAAAACAATCTGAGCTTAATACCCATTGCCTGGGGGCCTGTTTGACCAAGGCGATCTTTGGGAGTCCCTGGTTTGCTTGCCCTCTAGCTTTAACCACAGCATGTAGTTCATTTTATGGGGCTGGTGTGGTTGTATGGAGAGAGACATTCAAGAATTGCCATTAGAGAGCACTAGAGACAGATCCACTGGACATTGAGGGGAAGCAGCCTCCTCTAGATTGCCGAGCCCCACTTCGAAAAGCAAACTTGAGGCCGGGAGTGTTTACTTTGGCTCAGCCTGAGGCAGATCGATGATCTGCAAAGTGGATTTGTTATTGCCTTGTTTGCCTTGGCAGCCCTTGAGAGCGGCACACTGATTGCTGCCCCAGATGTCTATAGTACGCACACACAATCACACACGTACACACACACCTACAGGAACGTATGGCTCATTTTCAGTCACCTTTACAGTCTGTTACTGCGGTATTCCATCGCTTGCCTCCAAACATCCACCATTAGCGACTATCACTGCAGCTGGAGGGGTATGGCTACTCTCATTTCTTTTCTGTCATGACTGCTTCCTGTCACTTATTAGCACCTGGAGTGGAGTGAGATGGAAGAAGCGTTCTGCTTTTATTTAGTGAAGAAGTTCAGCAGTAAAAGCTCTTTCATCATCACCATCATCATCAAAATATGTTGAGCTATAACATTTGTTTGCCTCAGTCTGACTGAAAGATTGGTTTCCGTTCAACAATACTGTGGTGCATTGCTAAGCAATCAGCCTGTAGTTTAATGCAGTTTCTAAGTGAAGTCTCTCCTACCAGTAAAACCACAAAAAGCTGTAAATTATTTGTACATACAGTATATTATGCATGCTGTAACTGTCTCAACAGAAACTGGTAGACATATGAATAGAAGTGAGATGTGTGCGAAAGACAGATTGAGCATATATATATACCCAATCCTTGCCATTCCTCCATGTCTTGGTACTCTAGGCGTCTGCATCATGGGCCTCGTGCTCTCTGTCTGTGTGGCCAAATAAAAATGACCTCCTGACACTTTTATGGCAAGACACATTTGTGAGGATTTATAGTAGTTGTTTTCTTGCCGTCTAAAGTGAGCCTGTCCGGGGCCTAGGGCTTATTGCCTCTGTCAGCACATATTAAATGTTTATGCTGTTTGTCTCACACACTTGTCCTCTATTTGAAGCTGCTTGACTCTTAGCCTCTGTGCTAGGGTGTGTCCCATACATGGCTACTGTGTTACCATTGACTCTTACAATAAGGAAGTTGAATATAGAATTGACCCACTTATGTTTCAGCTTCGGAAATAGCATTATGTCACCATTATGTATTTTTTTTACTTATTTGCATTCCAAATGCATATACACTTTCTGGATTATTATATCATTTTCAGAAATTAATATTTGTGTATCGTTATATTCAGAGAAGATGACCATAACAATAAGAAAGATGTGTCTTTTAACCTAACAGAACACTTCGGTCAAGAGAAATATGCCCATATTTTCTGCTTCAGAAATGGCAAAGAATCAACATTTTAGAAACAAAACCCCAAACTGTTTTTTTTCTGATTCCCAAGGTTTTGTGCTCTTTTACAATGTTGCTGTGACTATCCTGTATTTTTAAACATGGTGAAATATAACTCTATATAGGCCTACATTGTTTTACTAAATAAAATCAAATCAATGTAGTGAAATCCAGTCGAAACTGTTCCTGCTCAATGCTGCCTGGCTGTAAGTTTTGTGGCTTTATTTCCATATATTATCGTTTATACATTAGCGCTGTTGAATTCCTGACTTAGATTGGTGAGAATTTAATTTCATTTTCCATAATAGCAGCTCTGACTTTGTGGTTTCTTTGTAATATGACGAGCTGCTGATGAGGGGATGGCTGTTTATAGCTGCTAAGAAAACTCAGTCTTTTCATACGATTAGTTGTACGCATAAGACCATGATGCTCATATCAGGACACCGCAGATAAAAAATACAAATTGATTTGTCTCCAAAACTTGATTGGAACTTCAGTAAATAGCACTTTCTGTAAAACCTATTTGTGCTAGCATTCTTCTAGTGTCATGCTGTGCTTGCAGACTCTTAACTTGCTTAGAGCATCATGGACTTACCAACACCAACAGACACCAACAACCATATTGTCATTCAGTAAACCTTTTAACTGCACATGATTCTCTTCTTTCTGTCCTGAGGTCAGTCCTTGATTTTTCAAGCAGCAAGACTATGGACATGTATGAAGATTGAACGTGACAGCCCACCAGTCTTTGTCTTTTCAGCAACAATGCAAGCCCCTTCCTTAATGGTAAGATTATGAAGGTTATCTTGCTTTATCCCTTTGGCTGGCTCTTAAATCCCACAAGTTTTTTTCTTTTCCTCTCTTTTATCGTAATTATTTGGCACGTCTCACTGGGACTGCTTGACATTTTTTACAACAGTAAATGAGGTTAAGTGTTTTTATCAAAAGGTTGCAGTGTAGGACTTAAACTTATAACCTTACCTTTACGAGCACAGATCAAAGACAGACCTTGATATTTGGTCCCGTCATATGTGACTTCCAGCTTGTAAATCCCTATGGTCAACACTCTAGTCCGAGATGGCAATTAAGACAAGTAACTCAAACACGATTGCTCTCAAATCTCCATCAGTGAACAGTTGATAGCTTCGACAAAATAGACCTCATGTGAAAACTATAATTTCCTTGATACACAATTGCACTTTCTGACCATGTAGTACACAGTTATATAAGACATTTATAACTGCACTATCCATTGTCACCCAGAAGAGGATGGGTTCGGAAAACTCAGACCAAGGAGAGTTCCAAAGAAGGAGTTTAGTAGAGTCCCTTAAATATATAAAGACATTTCCACGAATATGAAAATGTCCATTGTTAAAATTGAATCTCTGGCATGTATACATAACTGTTGAACTGTTAAGTCATCTCTGGCCTTAGTGGAAGTGTTATGAAGGATCCATGCTGTGTGCATCATTTCTGTTTGGATGAAGGTGCGAATGCAGACAGCCCAGTCAAGCACGGTGCACTGAGAGGCCTGCGAGGCATCTAACACCTCTGTAGTGTCACTGTAATTTTGTGTCAGTGCTTAACACACATGCATACACATAGATGCAAGCTTTTCAGAATCTCACTCAGTATTTCTGCATACACAAGCTTTATTTCTCTGCTTCTTATGTTTCTGGTGTCTTGGACAGAAAATGAACTGGACAGATGCTCCAGTCATTCAACTCTCATCGCTACTTAGAATATAGAATATAGAAATACTTATTTATAGAAGAACAACTGTAAAAATTATTTACATTACCGATAATTTCTTGTCATTCAGAGCCATAACTAGAATACAGCTATGGAAGTGGAGGGCTTTCAGGTTTCAAGACAAAATCATGTTGGAGCTCCAATCATATTGCAACCGTCCGCATTCTGAAGCTTGTGGCCAGAGAAGTGTACAAAACGTATCAGATAATATCTGACTCATTTTCACGCAGTGAACGTGACTGGTTGGTCAAGTTGTTGGATAGCTATGTGTCATAGCGAAATGGACGTCAGCCTAATCAGATGTGTGAATTGGTGGTAACCAGAAGCGAGAAAATGCTAGAACTTCATCTGCGATAAAGATACATGCAAAACATTGGAGACATAGCTTAAGTTTAAGGAAGGCTGTGAAGGGTTTTCCCAGGGCATCACACATATGTGACTTTGGTTTGGCTATGGTCCATCTCAATCATTAGCCATCAAGTAGATGGCTACACAGTATGGAAACACAGTACTATTCCAGTGCTTGGAGATGTTCATGATAATGAAGCGTTTGCCCAGTCGTGAGTGTAAATCTCTTTTACTTTCCTTACACTGTCTCTAATTTTATTATATAACGAACAAAGTCTAGTTCTGGTCACTGGAAAATTTGCATTTTATTTATTCATGTTATTCTCAGGGTGAAAATAGCCTGAGCGTAATAAAACGTTTTATTAAAGAAAAGTAAATAGTTAATTTAAAAAATGGTCTACCTTTAGTAAAATCTTAAAATGGGTCAAAGATAAATCTGCCATGCGTTGTGGAGATGTGTAGATGGAGATGAGAGTCATTGCTTTCCATGAGCAAACAGAAGTCAGGTGGAGCTCCAGCTCCAATCAATCATATCACTTTCCCCTGCAGAGCACACACCATGGCAGCCTTCAGCACAATGATAGATAACGCAGGGTGACAGGGCCGGGAGTGTGCACAAACACACAAACACTCAGAGCACCATGACACACAGAGAGAGAGAGAGCAGGAGAGGGAGTGAGGGGAAGAGCTTGTTCCACATAGCTCTGCTGATGGCCAGAAGATGCGTGACATTACTGGGTTGTTTCTTGTGCCACTCCCTTATAGAAAACTCACACGAACTTCACATTCACATGTGAAATTTACAAATGTAATCCACTGTGTTTCTATTTTTCACATAAAATGTTTCCAATTATTCTTTATTTTCACGTTATATATTCTTATAAGAAGATTTGAGGTCTCTTGCGCTGTCTGGTGTTAGCAGAACCGTAAGCACACTCTTCGTGGGCTTAGAAAATGATGCATATTACCACACTTCCTGTCTTTTATTCTTCCAACCTCCAATCTGCACACACACACACACACACACACACACACACACAAACACACGCACATGGAGAATGAGTCTATAAGTCTAATACCCTTGGATTTCCTTCACATCGCTGTGTGCATGCATATCAGATTAAATGCATGT
>CM074971.1:14079260-14109218 GCA_037577455.1 Pangasius macronema | reverse complement strand
CATGTGAAATTTACAAATGTAATCCACTGTGTTTCTATTTTTCACATAAAATGTTTCCAATTATTCTTTATTTTCACATTATATATTCTTATAAGAAGATGAGGTTTGTAGATTGCGGGATATCTTTTACAGAAAATGGCAGTATTTGCCGTCTCTCTTGCACTGTCTGGTGTTAGCAGAACCGTAAGCACACTCTTCGTGGGCTTAGAAAATGATGCATATTACCACACTTCCTGTCTNAGAATGAGTCTATAAGTCTAATACCCTTGGATTTCCTTCACATCGCTGTGTGCATGCATATCAGATTAAATGCATGTGTGATGGTGGATTGCATATGCCTTAAAGTGACAGTAAACAATGATCTGACCTGTTATAAACATGCATATACTTCCCATCTAGACACACACGCTGCAAGCGTGAACTTTTGTGGTTAACTGAGATTTTCAGCAGTAAACATGGCCAGCATGCTGCAATCTTATGAGCTGGGAACACTCTTGGTGCAAATCAGTCTCAAGCATTCATGTGTTAGCTTCTAGCAAACTTCAGCAGCCCTGTTGAAATTGATAGTTTGTTATATTCAACTGTGTTGACAGAATATAAACAGCCAAAGTCAGTTCCAGCAGTGTGGACATAAACTAAGCCGACCATTAATCGTGCACAAGCACTACACGTTAGGTGCTAGCGTGACAAACGTAACTAGCAGTGATAGGTCAAATGATAAATGAAGCAAGTCTCACACGCATCTCTTTAATGCTGCGTTCAGCTTTTTTTTGCCTCCGAAATGACATGTTTAGAGTCAGAAATGTGTATACAGATGGAAGCTCTGCCACCACATGTGTGTGATCAACTCTCCCACCTCGAAATGCACACAAACTCTTGTTTATAGTGCTCATCAATAAATCATACTTATTTGTTGCCCTGAAGAGCAATGGATCTATTCCTAATGAACATATTCTAGCTATTCAGCGCTTGTCCATTCACTTCCCGAAGTGGGTGGTAAGCACATTAACAGCTTCTTCGTTAGCATTTGGCGTAACGCTACTCAAGCCATTAATGCCTGCCAGAGTGAGAGGAAGAGGGATCATGCTATGCTCAAGGCAGCTTGTTATTAATGTAGCAGGGTAATATACTGTTTATATATCTCCTCACCACCCCATTCATAACAGGAAGTGGGAAAGGGGAGCTGTGTGGGATTCATTCATTTAAAGCATTTGGTAGGAGGGTTCACAGTGTACCAAAGTCACATTCTTTGTCATATATTCTAACTTGTCCATGTTACCTAGTTTACTTCTTCCACTCATCTGCAAACACAGTCTTGTATTGGTTTTTTTCATTAGTTCATCATTATTCACCAAAGGCTCTATTTTGGATTGAAGCCATATGGTAGAAAATTCTCATGAAGTACAAAACTCGTGAAGAAATTAGCTTTTTTTTTTTTTTTTGATGCATTTTCAGAGTAATTGCTGTGTCCCCGTGCAGTCAAGCCCAGCTTACATGTAGGAGAAGGTTAATCTGCTCTGAGTAGCCTTTTGTTTCTTTCTTCTCTTTCAGGAGGTTTTGGTCGTGTCTGCGAAGCCTACAGGCATGAAGAACGGCTTTTAAAATCCAGCGTAGACTTAGTCATTTTGAAAAATTGCCCCCTTTTCCCCAAACGTGCTTTTAAGACTGCTGAGGTGTGTGTGCATGTGTGTGTATGGCTGGCAGGCAGATTGAGTGAATGAGAGCGTGAAGAAAGAACCTCAGACTTTGCTGATGTGATTACACACACTTTTTCAGACCAAGGACTTAGCAAGCATGTGAGGAAGGGCACCATAAGGGAGAAAACGATTTATCAGCCAACACTCTAAGCGCATGGAGAGAAAGATGATGAAGCGAGGCACGGATCAGGCGGTTAATCCAAAGCACTTATATCTCCATTAACTACCCAACATCCATGAGGCACTTATAGCCATGACAATTGTGAGGCAGTGGAGAGAAGCCACGGAGAGTCTGAGTCAAAGACAAGAGCCACGATGATGGTGACAGTGATGATTGTTGGTAGAGTACTGTGAGGCCTACACTGAAAAATCGGTGCTTCAAAGATCCTTTGTATGTTTTATGGTTCTAGCTTTCTATATTTTGAAGAAAAAAGCCCTCTGTTGTAGGCTTCTCCTTAGAACTTTTAGAGGTTCCCCAAGAAAGACAAACCAAAGAACATTTATCGTGATAGATGTAACCTTTTTTTGTCTAGGAGGGGGAAACTGTTGGTTAAACAAAACTGTATCTTTATTAATAATATGACACGACATGCTCTTATAGGAAAATAATCAATGATGCAGCATTGGTTTACTGAATTGCTGTTACCACTCCAAAGTCAATTATTTTCCTATAATCCTATAATATCCAATAAAAGTGTTATCCTCCTCTAATACCATGGCAATTCGCCAATGGTTACTTTTTTTTATCTATTAAAGAATTGTCTTATTTTGGTTTCAAATCTATGCTGGAATCAGTAGTCTGTGCTCTGAACTTACATGGGACATAAACTGTTGCCTGTCTCTTTTTGGCCTGTGAGTATTAGAACAAACGCTAAATAAATGCAAGACGAAAAACCATGCACATCATCTTGAGAAAGTATGTACACTTATATGTCCAACTCTGGGCTCTTTTCCATTTTCCCCATAGATTGTATCTGTGCAGAAAGGAGGAAGCAACTTGTCTACAATGGCCTATTGAGCAATTCCATTCCCATTTTTACGATTTATTGATGTTATTCCAAGCTGATAAACATAATTTAACTAGAGCACACACCTCCCTACCCTTGGGTGATTTGTGCTGCAGGAGGAGGAACTGACTTTTTACAATTTCTTTTACAAAGTATCTCAATTCGTCACTGTTTCCCTTCGTCCCCGTTTCAGTGTCTTGAGTGTGAAAATGATGGCCTGCATGGCCAAGAGCACTGAGCAAGATGGTTTTATCAAAAGAAAAACAGCCCATCTCTGTTTGGAACAGTAACAGGATTGATCCATGTGGATCTCCTGCCTTTTTAAACTGGTGTCAGAATGAGACAACCTTATCCCGTGTCTGGTTCTCAAGTGCATGTTTGTGAATGTTGGGTCTCAAGAGCATGACCAAAAGCTAGTTCAGAGTGCACTAGGGCACGAACACATTTTAAAAGGTCTCCTAAACATTTTTTTGTTGTAAATGAGCCGATTAAATCGCTGTGGAAATTTCAGCACTGTGAGATAAGCCCCAGCTTGTTGGCCAGCAGCTGCGCCAGCCATAATCTCTTGCACACCCTTTTTCATTTTTCAGAATGATAAAAAATAACACTGTTATGTTTGCAAAGCCTGCAAACATAGGGTAGTGTCGTTCGATGTGCATGCAAGGATTAAGTCCATGTCCATCTCTCCCTCTTCCTCTCTCTATTTCGCTCACTCTCTCTATCTCTCTCGTTTACTCTCCCCCTGTGAACTCTAGAGAGACATTATTATTTCATGGTGCCATTTTAAAAGCTGGGTGGGAAAGCTTCGGTATGCAGACTGTCAGACAGTTGAGGAGAAGAGTGCATATCTTTTTGTTCCACAGGAGAAGCCTGCTCCCTTGACTGAGATCTGGACAATTTATTGCCTTGCTCCAAGTTCTGGGCCTGAAATAGCTTCAGCTAGAATTTAGGCCTACAACTGTAGGCGCCCACCAGGCAAGATTGTTAGCAGGGTAACATTCCATATATACAGCCTTCACAGTGTGCTACAAATCCAATCTCATTTTGGAATGAGCGCGTTTATTCTTCCAACAGATCCTCAGTTTTCACAAAAAAAAGTCAGTATACAAAGCCTCACCTTCACATGCTCCTTTTCTTTCCACTCTGATGGTCATATCTTGGTCAGGTGGGTCAGGGGCAGGTGGCACTTAGCCAGCTGAAGCATTATAAAGTTTATCTGTGGTCACCAAGTTTCCACCTGGCTGAGTGTTCACTAGGAGCTAGTAGCCTCCACTTTTATCTCTCCAGACCAAGACACACTTGTTGGCTTTCCCTTATGACTTGTGCATATTACCTTGTACATAGTATCACACAAGAGGCCACTTGGCACCAAACACAATGTATTCATTGGTATGCTATATTTTATTTGAATTAGACTACAAATCAAGTCATGATTATATGATTTGTTGGACCTTTTATATGAATTCATTCTATGAATTTCACATGCACCGACATCCAAAAACCCTTAAAATGGTGATGGGATTTCCACCAAGGGAAGACAGCAAAGGCAAGTAAACAAGAGTATCAGAATATATGGCTGGTCTTCCCACTCATTCCCTCCTTTGGACGCGGGCATCAGTGGAGGGTTCGAGGGGGACGTGACCAGCGTATTAGCAGCTGTCAGAGGGTCCAGCGTGTGGCTGAAGGAGTGCAGAGTCCAGGCACAGGGCTAGATAGCCAGTGGGCTCCACATCAAAGCCTGTACTGATAACCTCCATAGTATTTCATGCGTGAGGTATCTGTCCACTGAGTACCTTGCCCTACTCCCCCGACATCCGAAGCCTGTACACTGCTATCTCTGCAGTCTCTTTGGGCTTTGTGATTTCTGTGGACCAGATGACTTCCTCCTTCCCTGTCTTCCTCTTTTTTTATCATACCACAGGCCTCTTCCCCTGAACAACCAAAGCTTAGAAAGAATGACCTTTCTAAAGTATCCAAAATAAAGATTTTGGTATCACAATAGTAACAGTCATGAAAGTCAGGCTTAGATCACAGATCCTGCAGACATCAGCAGAAATGCTTGATAATCATAGTTAACCAGTTTTCTGATAAAGATTCCTCCAGCCAAGCCAACTGAGCATATTTAATATTATTTAATACATATAATATTAAGTGTATGTGCGATTGTGTCCTGCAATGGGTTGGCACCCCATCCAGGTGTCCCCTGCCTTGTGTCCCGAGTCCCCTGAGATAAGCTCCAGGCTATCCCGTGACCCTATGTAGGATAAGCGGTACAGAGAATGGATGGATGGATGAATATTTAATATTAATATGTTAATATTTTTTCGAATATTTGGATAGTTTTAAAATTTTCAATTATTAATTTCAATTATCTTCTTAATTCTGTCTTTATTAAAGTAATATACAGTATGTTTGCTAAAACCAGTATTTCCATTCCAAAAAAAGGAAAGTACAGGCACTTACACAGCAACTACTGGATATTGTATGATCTCAACCTTTACCTGTCCTTGGGCAGCAGTATGACCAAAAGGGAACCTTGGCAGGTTTTGCATTTATAATAATTTTATTTTATAATCATTCTAACTCGTAAGTGATACACGCAACATTTGATTTCTTGCAATTTCTTGCTACCTAGAGTAATCTGACTAATATACCTCTAGACAAAAAAAATTACATGTTGCCTTTATGTAGCTAGTTAACTTAGCTAGATAAATTTAGCTGAACAGCTCCTGGCAAACTCTGATGGCAAATATTTACAGTAGACAAAATGCAAGCTATAGTTAACCCATTCAATTCCTGGTTTATTATTCAGTTATTTGGATTAAAGTATCCAGTATTGACTCGGTCAGTGTTGAATTATTCAGTAAATAAAGTGCAACAGATAGGAAAACTGTATAGTTAGGGGAGTGAGGATTGGATGTCTGGAGCTGCCACCAGGTCATGGGAGTTTAGACTGACTTTCATAATGATTACTCAAATAAAACCATCAGAGTGGTATTTCTAGCTGCTATCTTTTCACAGCTCCAGGGTCCCCAGTTTGATTCTGAGCTCAGGTTGTCTATGTGGAATTTTGCATGTTCTTTGGGTTTTCTTTGGGTTCTCATACTTTCTCCTACCTCTCAAAAACATGCAGGTAGATGGATTGACTATTCTAAATTACCCCTAGGTGTGTGCATTGTGCCCTGTGATGGACTGGCATCCCATCCAAGGTGAGTTCTTGCCTAATGCCCAGTGTTCCAGGAATAGGCTCTGGATTCATCTCCATACTGACCAGGATAAAGTGCTTACTTAAGAGGAATTAATGAATTAGCTAGTTATATAATGTTTTCACTGAACTGTCTTCCAGTAAACAAAATCTTGTTAAACTGGTGTACTGTAGTTCCTATTGAAGATCCATGCAATGCTACCTTTAAATAAGTTATCATAGAACAGATAGCTCGATAGATAGATAGGAGGCCAGTCATACAGACAATTCCTACAGAAAAGCTGAAACTGCTCAACTGTCCGTAGGCAGTGGTGTCAGTGGTGTCAGTCCAAGATTTAAAAAAAAAAAGGCCCAGATCTCTGATAGTGTTTCAAACACACACTCTTTGTTTCATTCAGTTAGCTCATACTCTAATCGCAAAGTTGCCTTGAATTTATGTGCTACTTTTATCTTACTTTCCTTTCATTTCCTCCTTCTCTGAAACATGAAAAGATAAACCTGTGTCTCTCCTCTTAATCATTTCTTAAAGTGATTTTCACTGCACAGTAAAGCTGGGAAAGAAAAAGCTTTCTTTTCAAAGGCCTCAACTGCCATAAATCAGCCGGTTTCTTTTTGTTGAAGATCTTGAGATGTCTTTGCTGTAGATCCGAATGTTTTATGTTCTGAATGTATAATTTTAAAACAATAAAATGGCCTGTGTCGAGTGATAAATTGTTTAATTATCTTTTGTTTATGTATGAGCTAGAAGCTACTAAAACAGCCTAGGAAGCTCCCTCATATTCTCCAACCATCCCAACTTCACTTCTTCTTCCCACTGCCTATGGAGCACTACACTATTACACAAAGACCACATTAAGCAAATACAACCATATGTTTTATTATGTTTTGTTATTTGTTGACCAAAGTTGGATAATTGTTTGCATTATAGTGGTTTGACTTTTACTATAGTGCTACTGTATGATACTCTATATTAGGCACCATTAGCACTAGCCAACCTGTTTAGCTATTAAAGGATTGTTAATGTACTTAATATAATCCGGATAAACCATCAAAGATGACTTATCCACTTTCGTATCATGTTTTTAGGATATTAGCCATAACACTGTCATCCTAAAACGTACTATAGAGCTACCATTAGGCCAACTGGGCCAATCTCTCTTGCCTGAATAGCGGGAAGGAATATTGACCAAATTTAACATCTTTATAACTTACAGTTTGGTCTGCACAATCTGTTTTATGGGAGAAAAATAAGAATAAGAAAAACTCATGCAAAAACGTTAAGGTTCTAGCACCTTCAATGCTTGGACCACAAACAAGAACAACAACAACAACAACAACAACAATAATAATAATAATAAGAAGAAGAAGAAGAAGAATATGTAAAAGAATCTAAATGTGCAGAAATCAAAATTTTCTTTAAACAACCTTCTCCTTGCACTGAACTGTTGATTTTGTTATCCTTATTTTTTAGCACAGGAGGATACACAGAGAAATAGAAGGTCACAAGGCTTTAATGCATTTAGCATCGACTGCACCCCCCCACACACACACACCCACCCCCCGTGCACTGCGTCTATTAGGCTGTGATTCGATTTGGCCCTATTCATTTGCAGGCTGAGCAGGGGGACCCATGCTGGCTCGCTCGCCTTCCCACTAATTGAAAATTCTGTCTCTACTCGGCCTGTCATTCGATTACAGCATAGACTCCAAGACACTTGTACGCTGCGCTTGTGCCTCCATTTCTACAGAGCTAATCTAACACAAAATTCATTACTGATCGCATTAGGGTTGAGGTCACAGACATGGACAGAGCTCAGCCTATAAGGAAGGATAGAGGGAAGAAATGCGGAGGAGGAAGGTGAATAGAAAAGGAAAATGGACTCCATTTTGGGTCAAAGGCAATAGCAATATACTTCATTTCCATTTAAAAGAAGAGTGACAATTCATTTTTGTTTTTCTTGCTCTTGTTTTTCCAGAAGGCCTGACCTGAATGCAACCCAACACCTGTGTGTTACCCTGAACATAACTCCCAGTGTATAGTAGCATTATTATTATTATGAGCACGTCTTATGTTTCATTCCTAAATCCATCTCGTGTGGACAGCCGAGTGGCAGCAGATGGTTTGATGCTCACTCTGTACATGGGATCGACAGGATTGTCAGAGGATAGCTGTCCATATGAGGTCATCTCAGGAGGAGCAGAAGACCCCACGTTCTTTTCCGAAGATGGCCATGCTAAGGGTCTATCCATAGTCTATCTGGTCATAAAATACAGTGCAAGAGGAGGTTAGTTCGCCACTTTAAAATGGTGTACAATAATTAATCGCTATCATTAAAACCATTTAAATCTACAGTGTGGCATGCTTTCTGAATATCTGTTATGAGTTTCATTTTTGTAGTTTTTTAAATCCAAAAATGGTTACATTAAAAAAAAATTAATAATGAATGTGTGGAGTGAATATTTGTATGCAGCTATATAACATTTTTTGTTTACTGGGATATTACCAGAAAATCTGTGAAACTAAAATTCCTGAAACCTTCTTTAAAATGTCTGTCTTGAAGTATAGAACATACAATAAGATATTAGCACAGATCTCTTCTCAAACATGAGTGTGCTCCTTCTGTAATCAGATTTCCCAAGGCCTACTACAATGATGCCAATTGAGTTTCACTTATTGGTGTTAATCCAAGACAAATTCCTTTCTACCAGAGAGAACATAAGTATAAGACTAGGAGGGCTCAGATTTCTCTCAGTGTTACTGGATGTAGTTTCACATTGGTGTCCTTTCTTGCTTTGATACACTATAGAAAAATGATAAAGGTACTTGAAAATCTTATGCAATAAAATAGCAAATTCAATAGGCTTTTGTTTTCCCTCAGTATCTTCAATGGCAGCTGCTAGGGGTTGTGGCCTTGAGACGAATCTTGAACTAATTTTCAAGCTAATAATGGAATCATTTGCATGCATTTTGTAATGGCTAATTTCTCTAAATATGATGTGCCATCCATGCGTAACTTGGTAAATTTATTTGTTGGTTTATTTATTTGTTGGTGAATTTTGGAAGCTTTTTTTTATGTACAAGCCAAGAAAATTAACTAAACACTAGCATTTGTTTCTGTTGATTTTATTTAATTTCTAGGTAAGTTAATAGGTAAGTTTCTAGGTAAGTTCAGGGAAATGTAATGTATAATGTGTGTAATGTATAATTGCATAATATGTCATTTAATGTTATTTAAGTTCACTGCAGAATTAAGTTCTGATTTGGGTGAAATATTGGTGAAATCAAGTCAGGGAGCTCTAAAATGAAACCCTCTTCAGCATAATGCTCAGGTAATGTTTACACCTAGTTACTAAAGATTGGATTGTGTCCACTCTTAGGTCTGTAAGAAGCAGTGCTTTACTTGAGCTATGAACACAAAGGGAAACTCAAAGACAAATTCATCTTCATTGTAAAACAGGAACTCTGCTTTTCCATTTATGAGATTTATTTTGGATGTATAAGGAGTTGTACCTGTAAAACCGACAACCAACATGCCTACGACTGAAAATATATTCAAAAGGATACAGATTTAAGAAATCTCAAAGAATAAATTACAGATTACAGTTTTAGTCATGTAATTTGTACCAGTACCAGATTACCTTTACTCTGAAATATACACATTTAATTTGTAATCCAAATCACTGCTTAGTTAGATTTTCTCTGCATTGAAAATGAAGATGACTAACTAGACCTGAATTCTTGACATTTGGGCTAGAATGCATGCTATAGTGGAATGTTACATGACTGAATGGCAATACCAGTGGCATTGTTTTCTTCCTGCTTGTTCCTCTGTATAATGTAGTCCATAAGAGTGTACATTCGATCGTGCTGTTAAACCATGCCTAATCACTCAAACAAATCATGTTCTGCTCCCTGTTTGCAATGTTTGCATGTGAACTTTGGAAGCCTAGCAGATTTGGATCTCAGTTGAGCCAATGGCTGATGTGGAAAGGAGATATCATCCAGGGTCGGTAGGTTAACTCTGAACTTGGCAGGGTAGAGCTCACATGCCCCAGGAAACAGCCAAGCAGCAGTAGGGTTTTCATTAAAGCTTAATTGAAAGTGGCGCTGGATTTGCGCCACTCCACCTGCAACGTCTGAGAGCACATTTAATGATAACAACGCTCCATGCCACCAGACCTATTATTAACCCACTACACATAGATCAGTGGGACAAGATGTGCATGTTGTCTTTTCACAATTTGTGAGTTGCGATGGGAAAGCTCAACTCTTGAAGAGGTAGCAATGGAGCTGGCTTGCAAATTTGTATAATGATTTAAGAGCAGGAGGGTTGACAATGAAAGAATTTCGAGCTATTCAAAGTTGCTGCCAAACCACCCCCTCTACTGGTATTCTTTCTGTGTAAATTCTACTGTTATAAGTTGTTATATGGCTACATCTGAATATATATATATATATAACAGCATGGCTGCAATGATTTAGAGTATTCAAGCAAGTTTATTCTAGCATGCTGTCTCTGGACAAATATTGATTTAGCCAGATGGCATTTTGCATCTCTATTCACTGTAACATGATCGCATCCTCTATATGACATGCAGCAAAGAGGTAAGGATGTCTTGCAGACTGGACTCCTCTAATGAACCCTGATTGGGGTAGATGAAGATGAAATTGTCTCTTCTACCTCCTTCCTGAAGCTGGTTTGTCCAAGGAACATTTTGACATGAGATCGCTAACAGGAGACAGCTGCATTAAACTTTAAATGACATAAATCATAGAAGGAGGGGGCATATGGTGAAGACTGGGGCAGGTGTGGGTTACTGTGTATCTTGTGATAGAGATGCCTAAATTGGCAGAGAGACGGGAGCAGGGGGTCGTTCCCAGTCATCCATGTTCACTGCTGGCACACAGCCCCCTGATTACGAGCGTCTTTTTCCCCTTTGATCCCCATCTCGGTTTTGCAGGCTAATGTCTCGCTGCATGTATCTCTGTCACCGCAAGTCTTTCATTTGGGGCAATGTGTTCTTAATCTGGGGGGACATTTCCTTGAAAAAGGAGAGAGGATTGTGGGAGATGTGAGAAGCCTGATCTGAGAGTAGCTTTGCTAGTTCTCTTGTATTTCTTAAACAGCAAATGTATGTATATGAAAGATCTATGTAAGATCTGCAAGACATACAAATTCAGTGGGGATTTTCAAGTCTGTTTTTGGGCATTAAAACCATTAGGTATTAGACATAAAGTGGAAGCTTTCTATACCTGAGGTACAGTGTCTCAGAGTGAGAAGAAAAAGGATAGAAAAGTAGGCCTACTACAGCTGGGTCTTATCAGGTCCATCTCAGGAATTGAAAGAAAGCGAAAGAAATCAGTGGAATTTAATGAAATTTGATATGGCTGTTTTCACCTTTGTATTTTTCTCTATGTGTACATTTAGTGCAGTGTCTGAGAAGTGTTAGAATGCAGCCACATTAATCCACACAAGAAAGGCTTTCAGGTCTTTAATGGTTTTCATCAGCTTAAGGCCTTTAGTGTAATGAGCCACGCTTGCATTCCTATGGGAGCAGAGGCTCGGAGTGGTACAGGGGCCCAAGCTTTCGCTGGGAAAGTGATATCATTACAGATTAAGCCTTGATAAAGCCCTTTGCTGCCTCTGGATGCCCACAGAGGGTGTGTGTTTATTAAGGTATGCAATAGGCAGAAAAGACTAGCAAAACAAGGTACAGGAACTGATTTACCAATGGTTTCTTAAGCACTGAAAATGAGGCATTTTTTGTCTTTGAAATGTATCCACCTCGGCTGGTATGATAAATAAAGTATAAATTAATTTGCTAAATAAATAAATTGCATTATAGCCGCATACTATATTTCAAGTCATACTAATGGGCGATTACTTAAGTCCACTGGCTGAAATGTGTTTACTTAACCTCATTTCCAGACTCTTGCAATCACCATGTTTTCTATTTAACCAACTATCACATTATTACAGGATAAATGCACATCTCAGTGGCCTTGCTGCTCTTGCAACCTAAGCCGGAGAAATAAAGTCTCCCTGTGGCCCCCTTCCTGTTTATCACTGGGAAGAGCTTCATGATGGGCTTGCTGCTTTACTGTTTCGACCTGGCGTTGACTCCGCCAGAGGACAACGTGACCTAACATGATGTCAAATGTGTCCCAGGTGTGGAGTGCGAGTGGAGAGGTGAAAGTGGCTTCACCAACCTGAGATTGATGATCTCCTTCCTGCCCTCTGATGTGGACGGGCGTTTTTTTGGGCCGTCGGAGGGGGAGTTGGAGGGCTCACCTCGTCCTTCGTCTGTGCTGACTGAGGAAAAGCAGAACCCCTTCTCACTCTCTCTTGTGCCTTCCTCTCAAATCCACAGTGTACGTTTTATGAAGGGTTGCAGGGGAGGAGGTATGCATTGCAGCTGAGTCAAGCGGGTAAACATGCTGCATTCATTTTGTTTGGCCGACTTGATCTCACAAACTACATACAATGGATTTTCCTGGCTTTTAGATGAATGAAGTTGTAGATAAGGCTACACCCACTAAACCCTCCCCTTGCTCTAACCTTAAACAGTTGTAACTTTTCATACAAGTTGGCTCAAGTGGATTCTTGTGGATTTGCAATTGGAAGACCATGCTGATCCTGTGGAACATGAAGGGAAGGGAAGGGAAGGGAAGGGAAGAGAAGAGAAGAGAAGAGAAGAGAAGAGAAGAGAAGAGAAGAGAAGAGAAGAGAAGAGAAGAGAAGAGAAGAGAAAGTAATACCCTCACAACCCCTCCACCCTTAGCCCAAAACTTGGCTTGTCTTATGGCTTTGATTACAAGTTATTACCCCTGTTAACTGGGGAGCCATTCGTCTTGTGTGGGAGCGCTGAGCTCACTTCCTCACTCAGGCCTGCACTGTCATGCGGCTGCAACCCCATCTCTCCGTCTTCCCCCTCCTCCTTCTCTGTTTGTTTGAGCATCCGGCAAGACGGACGTTCATAACTTCATTAATTGCTGGTCTCCTTTATTGGTCTCATCTTCATGGTGATCAAATGTGTGTAAGAATCAAAAAGGGAAGGTAAGAACAAGATCATGAAACAGATAGTTAGTCTTTTTGGACAGGTCTCTGCAGCTTGGATTAAAATACCTGTGTTTGTATTATCTGGCCAGTACTGCTAAGTCTAATGATGCTTCCCCCACATACAACCACCCATCCATAAGATCTTGAACATTGCTCTGAAAAATGCAATGTTGATGTGCAGAGAGATTGACCTGTGAAGTTAATACAAGCAAAGCTGAACCCCCAACGGATCTGGCTGCCTTTGATCAGTGGTGGATCGACTCAGTGAGGCGGGATGGATGGATGACCTTTTTAAGGCATCTCAAACATTTTGGGCCACATGCATGTAGAGTGGGAGCACTGAAAAAGTGCCGAAGGAGTCTTAATCCAGTGCGCAGTGTTTGAGACAGTGTTCGAATGTTGTGTATATGAAAGGCAATCTTTGGTTAATTGTTGAGTCAAATGTGTATGGTTCAGCAGATTATGAAATGGATTAAATGTCCATGTAGTTTCCCCTTTTGTTACTCTACAGTTCTTTTTCTCACTAAATTATGTAGATGTCCATACCTTGGCTCAAACATGGGCATAATATTGAACAAAAAACGTGATTAAAACCCAAATATTAAGAAACTTTGTACTATGCATTGTGTTGATGAAACATTTAAAAACAGAAAATATTAAAAGACATGATAATTACATGATAATACCGATAAACATTGCTATTCAGTTATTGAATTGTACTTCTATCTCTGCAGTATGTTTTATGTAAAGGGTTTCTTTCTTATTCTTTCAAATATGCACCACTATGTATGTAGTGTGAAAGAAATCGTAATGTAGCAGTTCGACGTCATTGATTAACTGCCATAACAGGAATCGATGGAGGTTTTAAGCAGCGAAGAGGCGAGGAGACGTTTTTTTGGAGACGAAGGGCATTTTCTAACCAAAACAAAGCCATTAGACAAAACAAGTCTTTTTGTTTCTGGAACAAAACGAAACAAAATGGGCCTTCAAGCGCTTCGGCTCGTGTTTATTGTGCTTTATTGGAAACATGCAGGCAGACACGGACACACACTCGTGTGTATTGATGCAGTCACACTCATACATCACACAATTGAGACACTGGTTTAAAAAAAAACAGTTATTTTTATGCTCAGTTTTCAAGCTCCAAAACCAGCTGTAGCGTTTGATGTTGTTGTTGTTGTTGTTGGTCTAGATTTATGGTCTATCTATCTATCTATCTATCTATCTATCTATCTATCTATCTATCTATCTATCTATCTATTAATATATAATATTTTTTTATCAGTTTCTTAAGGGGGCCGTAAACAGTTTTAGGAGGCTCACCATCAATTATTAAATATTTTAAGTAACTAAATAAAAATGCTAAATAACTAAATAAAGCGCAATGAAACACACAAACACATACACGGATTGTACAGATTATTGGCATTAAACAATCCAAACGGCAAAAAAAAAAGGATAAACATCTGGTCTGTATTTTTTTGTTTTACAATAATTCCATTCTCAGTGTTTTCACAGAGACTGTTGATCAAATTTCCCTTTCATACTACATTCATAATCCTTATTCTCAGCGTCGCAAAACCGTCACGTGCACATTTATTGTGTTTTCATAACTTCATAATGTTCTTTCGTAACTTCATAATATGACTCAGACGTCACTATGTTTTTGTATTTGGGTTTTTTTTTTAAATTAACGTTACATTTGAGACAGTCGAGATATAGTTGTTGTTGTTGTTGTTGTTTCTTCTTTATTATTATTATTATTATTATTGCTGACTTAATTTCCCCCCAGAATTTGCCGTTATTGTTGTATATTGAATAATAAATCTAAACAAGGCTACATAAGGTTTAGGTGAAATGTGTGTAAATTTATACGACACCTGTTAGGAATTTGTGCAACACTCGGAAATTCCAGATAATATTTATTATTTTTCAGATAAATAGCTTAATGATGTTATATTAGTGCACCAGCATTATAAGGTTTTAAAATTAAAAATCAATATTTAGGTTTTCCATTAAATTCAGGTAAATTTGGGGTGAATTAACTTTCAACTGGAGATTAGCCACAAAATTTTTTATTTTTTTTTTATTCCACAGTAAATATTACCAGCTCCAGAATGAAAGCTGTTTTGTGGGTGGTTGTGGTGACTATAAGCTACCATTACACCGCTCCTTTGTTATTACAGCCTCCAATAGCAGAGTTTATTTCCTGAGAGAAGATATCTTGCTTGAACGTGCGGGTTTCAAAAAAAAAAAAAAAAAAAAAAAAGGTCAGTATCCTCACTCGAAAAAATGAACATATACCTACTTGATTATGTGTTCATTTTTATAATTATACAATTATTAATTCTCTCTAAATAATCAACCGATTTTAAATATTTGTTAGATTTTTTTGTAATAAACTTTTTTTCAGTTTGTTATACACTGTCCACTGATTATGATTTGATCTTAGACATTCAGAAATTATTAATATTATTATTAAGATATTCAGAAATTACCCTAAATATATATATTTATATATATAATAACCTGTAGTAGCAACACAATAATTCCATTATAATAGTCTAGGTTGGGGAAAAAAATCAATATGTTATTTTCTGTGTGTTATGCAGTTTGACTGTAGTATTTATTTGACATATTTTTCGAAAATGAAGCTGTCAGAGGCTCAGAGGCTTTAACTGAAACCTGTTGCATTAGTGCCTGGAAGCTCAGGTCATGAACTGCTGATCAAAGAGCTCTTACAATGAAGCGAAATCAAGCGAAATGTCGCAGCTACACTATGGAGCTTAATGTTCAATCCTCCTTCAACAGCCACATTTTTCCATTTTTTCATTCCTTTTTCGCATGATATGATGATGATATTCTTACACACAAACACGCATATTTGGTGGTAAATCTGTGTTCGTGACATTAATGGTCCATGTTCTCTTGGTGATGCGGCTCATTCCTTGCACAAAGGTTTATTTCACATAATTATCTGGATCTGTAATTGTGTTATTTTGTGTAACAGTCTGTCCATGCGCTTGCAGATTGTTTGACTTCCTTCAATTTTACACGAGCGACCACGACGATCATTGGTTGTTTTTTTTTTAATGACATTTTTAATGCTGCACAACGATTAGTGTAATTAGCTATTAAAATATGCCCATTTCTCTAATGAACACATTGCAGTTAGCGTCATTTCCATACACATGGAGTCAAGCTTTCTGATGAACCAAATTTTAGACACCTTATACACAGGTGAATAAAACTGGTGTCGAATGAACCCTTCAGTGTTACATTTGCTTCCTGATCCTGACAACTGAATTAACACTGAATTTAAATAAAGTTTAAATGAACTTTCATGTCAAACGCAACACTGCTATGTGTTCATGTGGGCATTTGGGAATGAGTGTTTCTCTAAAGGAGAAATATGTAGACATTATTTCCAAGCAATTGAAAAATGTCATGAAGTTTGAGGCTCTTAAAAGTGCAGTGGCCACGATTTGAAGCAGGCAGGCCTGAAAAAAAAGAAAAAACAAAAGAAAAAACGCAAATGACACAATAATAATAAATGACACACTGTAAACTATAATGTTTATTATTATACCTTTGTTAAGTCAACTTACATTTGCAGTTTCTGTTCATGTAACGTAACTTACTTATTACGTCACATAACGTACTTATTACGTCACATAACTTACTATATAAGCGTCAATGGGTTGAACACTTAATTCTATACCGTGGCAACACGTCATTTGTTACAGTGTTGAAAGCGAAATTGAGAAAATGTTTAATTAACATCTGCAGTGTTCATCTAGACAAAATTAATGCTTTTTTTAACTCAAGATGATTTGACGCTTCTAAAAGTTAATGCAACTCTATACGTCTTATTTATTTATTTATTTATATCACATTTTATAGTGTTGAGAATGGAAGAAGAGGGAAGTTTGACAAGTTCATAAGTCTAAAATTATGAACAGCATGAGCTTCTGCGTCATAACAAAGAATACAAATCATTGGAATGGTGCTCTGATTATAGCTAGATATCTAAAAAAAATATTACTATTATAATAGTTTAACTAAAATTTATATTTCACTCAATAATTTCAGTGCAATGGACTGGCGTCCCATTCGGCATGGTCTGGGATTCATCCTGAAGATGAATGGATTGAATGAACGATTGAAAGAATGAGTGAATCTGACTCCTTTCAGTGGAAAGAGTATTCTTCTTTTTTTAAAATACTTTTATTTAAGTGTAAAGACCTCTTTAATGTGAAGCGCAAACCAGTGCAGTAATATTGAATATGAACAGTCAACAGGCTGAGAAATAAAGGTGTACCTACACTCGTCCTTGCCCTTGGGGTGGTACTGGGGTGTAACTCTGGTGTGTATATTTTACCTGGGAAGGTGCATGTGTGTGGTGTAGCTTTAATTAGCTTAAAAATCCAATCACCGGTCCAATAATGCGCGTCAATCTATTTTAAAGTAAAAAATATTCTTACTAAAGGTACAATAGGTGATTAATCCATGCACAAGGAAATTTAGAGTTTGCTACCTTTACTTCTGAGAGCTTTAGACTCTCTAAGCCACTCAGGGGTCAGATATAAGTCGAGGAACTTCAATATAATATTCATGTTTATTGTATTCCAGTGGTGTTTCCAGTAGAAGACCCCCCACACATATAAGAGTGTATAAGTAACACCTTCAGCGTTGAATGAACACTCAGACAGTCTGTATTTATGTCCTCCTCGCCCCCCAAACACTTTGTAGGTGTGTTAATTCCACGCTGCATGTGTGCTGCTGCAACACTGTAGGTGTGTTCATGCAGCTCCGGTTGCAGTAGTTACAGGGCTTCATGCCTTCTACCCAGTGCAAATAAACAGTCGCGAGCGCCGTGTTGACTGTTGTTTATATAATTAGCTCGATGAGCATATACACAGCAAATCATTAACTTCCTTCGTGTGGGGTTAATGCGTTTTCTTTCAGTGCGCTTTCTGAAAAAAACCGACATACTGCATTGCTCACAAACTGGGATTCCTGTCCTTTTCTGCCAAATCGTCTTGCAATGTCTCTGAACCAAAGACTGATCATTTTTAAACAACAGAAGTTCAATCAGTAATGCACAGAAGTTATTGCATAATCAAAAATATTTCATTTACTCAGTTATTAAATTATGCTGCAGTGATAAGCAAGAATGATGGCTCGGTTTTAGTCAAAGAGACGCTCTTCTGACCTTGATGTCAATATTAATCATTTATCGTAACATATGAACTGTTGCTTGATCAAAATGAATGATCTATCATTTCACATGTGCGAGCAATGAAGGAAAGAAGGAAAGAAAATGGTCATCTTTCTGTTTTCTGGCATGTTTTATTTGTTTTCACAGTCCACAAAATACACGGAAATAGTCCACCTGCCATGTTTTTTTTTTTTTTTTCAACATGTGGAAGTTGCATAGAGAAGCGACGCTCCATCTTACCATGAAGTGCTGAACACACGCTGCTTCTGATCTCTGATCCACACGCTGGGTCCCTGATGCTCCTTCATGCGTGAGCTGTTACATCCACAAACCCACTGAAAACCAAACTCAGAAGAAAAAAAAAACAAGAAGCTGGTGATGCATAAGATTGAACCCGAGATCCGAGTTCAATGTTTTGAGGAGCAAAAAAAGCAGCAGAGACCTGCAGCAGCCTCTCTCTCTCTCTCTCTCTCTCTCTCTCTCTCTCTCTCTCTCTCTCTCTCTCTCTCTCTCTTGGGACTGCTGGATGAAGTCATGTACCTTCATGAATGAATGTCTGTGCTGCAGCAGCAAGAAGTCATCATACATTTATGGTGTACCAATAACCTATCACCATGCGCAAAACCTCTTCTCTGTACAGAAAGTAGAGGTTTTGCGCATGGTGATAGGTTATTGTACAGAAAAGAAAAACATCTCCAGGGCTGAATTAACACCTGCAGCAGCACTCACGTGGCTGGAAATGAATATGATTACTGAGTGAACGCTATGATGCTAAGGCGCGTGCATGACTTATTCAGGGTTATATGTGGTTACTGAATAATTTAGGTGAACATGCTAGTTCAAGGCGTTTTCAGGGAAATCTAAGCATCTAAGTTCTGATCTGACTGTGCACCACTTCTGGTGTAGAGAAGTTAGCGAAACGTGGAGCTTCTCAAATACACACACTTTTGGGATATATTTTTTTTAGTAATTATTGCGCACTGATAATATGGTTTTAGTGGATTTAGTTGGTGATGTGAGCACTGAGCGGATGGGTGCGCGCCGTTTGAGGACTCAGGGGGTAAATATGAAGTGACACGGGCCAGGTTCTTATTGTAGGACCCCAGCCGACTGGCGCCAAGCGCCCTTTTAACAAATAGCGGAGTCCCACTTAATCAGCGAGCGCTGACGGAGCGCCTTAAAGGGGCCGCGCCTTCACTTTCTGAGCAGCGAGGCGCAAAAAAACAATAGATTTTCCGTTTTTATCCCCAAGTTTCATTTTATTTATTTAGATATTTTTGTGAATTTTTTTTTTTTTTTGATTTGACATTTTCCGCCTAAAATGACGAACCAAGAGCGATATAATCCCAAAATGTAAGGAAACTAATTCTAATTATACATTATACATCCTGTATAATGATCTGGTGGTTTCCTGCTGATGTCCCATCCAGCAACATAATGAGAAAGTATGACTTTTCTCTAGAAATGCGCTTTTAAAAAAAAAAAAAAAAAAAAAAAATCTTAGGGAACACTTCAGGAAAAAACAAATCGACATGATATTACAATAAAAAATAGCCATAATGTTTTAATATATATATATATATATATATATATATATATATATATTTTTTTTTTTTTAATATATTCCATATATAAGCAGTTATGCGATGTCCTACAGCGTGCACATATACACTCCTCCAACAACTATATTTTATTTTGTCCTAAGTCCAGTGCTCTATATGCTAAAGCTCTTTACTTCAATAGCAGAATGCCGTGCTGAGTCTGTTAACATCGCAAAAGTGCAAACTGATATCTCTCTGTATTTGGTCTTTTAGTGCTTTGAGAAGTGAATCGCAGCTCCAATAAGGCTCTCTCACTCTCTCTGCTGTTCAGCTGCCCTTTTTTTTTTTTTTTTTTTTTTTTTTCCCTTTGGGTGGGGGTGGAGGAGGGGTGGGATTTCCACATCTTCTCTATGTCATTGGTTAATATTTTATCCTGTTGACATGTTTTCTCGCTGCAAAAGCTTCCGACACCTTCGATTACCCCACCACCACCCTACCACCACCACCACCACCCCTCGCCCCTCCTCCACCTCCTCGGCCCGCCTCCTCTTGGCTCGATCTGTCAAGGTCACGCCCACCGCGCGCCGCGATTGGTCCTGAACGCGTAAAATCGGCAATCAAGGCGCTTTGGCTCATTAGTGTGGGCGAGCAGAGAGGAGGAGGGACGCGCGAAAGACACAGAAGTGTTGAAGACGAAAACTCACGCTGAGCTCCGGATGAGTTTGGAGTTTTCCTGGAGCTGCTTTGTTTTCCGGTGAGGTCTCGGGGAAAAAAAAAAAAGAAGAACAAGAAGAAGTTGGAGAAAGAAGGAGAAAATCCGTGAAGTGTCAATGTCGCTCTTCTGACGGATGATATTAAACACTGCACTGGAGCATCTTCAGCAGGACTAACAGTAACCTGCCGGTCATTTCCTCTTTTCTCCTGCCGCGGAAACGCCAGCGCTTTAGTTCTTGGCCGCGCTCTCCAAAACTCTTGCGTGATTCTTATCAGCCGGTTATTGTTCCTTTTTGTCAAGCGGACATACACGAATCGATTCTCGCCTCTTACAGCTTTGCCTCGTTCCTTTTTAGTGGATGCACCGATGAGAGATCCGGTTTTCACGGGGACCGGCGCAATGGCTTATCACCCGTTCCACGCGCACCGGCCCGCCGACTTCCCCGTGTCGGCGTTCCTTGCCGCGGCGCAGCCCGCCTCCTTCTTCCCGAGCCTCGGGCTTCTTCCCAAGCCGCTGGCTGAGCACGCGCTGTCCGGAGCCGCGGAGGCGGGCCTGCACGCCGCGCTGCACGGCCACCATCATCACCACTCTCACCCGCAGCAGCAGCAGGCGGCAGCCGCCGCGCACCTCCGAGCACTGAAGAGCCTCGAGCCCGAGGAGGAGGTAGAGGACGACCCCAAAGTGACGCTCGAGGCCAAGGAGCTCTGGGATCAGTTTCATAAACTCGGCACCGAAATGGTCATCACCAAGTCGGGAAGGTGAGCGTTAATCTATTAGTCCATAGAATACAAAACGGTGGAGATAAATTTACAGGAAAAAAATTCAGAATGAAATCAGAGTGAATCTACTAAAACGATTTCGCTTTGTGTTTATAGGTCACATATTGCGTATTCAAAAAGTAATTCGAATATGTAAAAAAAATAATAATAATAATTTATAGATTATTATGGTTTAAAGATTGCATGGAATAAATCATTCAGAAATATATTTTTTTAAAAGCACATTTAGTTTTGTGTTCATATGACTTAACAGACTGTATATATTTTAGATATTAAAGTATATATAAAAAAAACAAAAAAACAAAGCCAATTTGTTTGTGTGTTATAGTCGCACACTGGTGAGACTTTGCTTCTGCAGAGAGCAAGGATAAATGTTTAATTTGTTTAGCAGACCAGAGCAGGATAAAGGTTGCTTGGGCAGATTATAAAATTTGCAAAGAAGCTAACTTTAATGGCATGGGTCAGGGCTGGATGATAATAATAATGCGCTGAGCAAAATCTAGCGTGTTTTGTTTTGTTTTGTCTTGTTTTGTTTTGTTTTTTGAAAATGATACGCATTGTGTTGTTTAGGATGTCATAAGCACTGTAAATGAGATCATGGAATCAGAGTCAGTTCTGTCAGGGGGTCATTTCGAGGATTTTTTTTAAACCTTTCACATCTGTTATGCTTCTGTTCTGTAAACGTAAAAAATAAATAAATTGGTCATAATATTATTGATTATATTGTGAATGTTTGGAAGAATTAGTCTGTATTTGACTTCATAAAAAAGATTCGAGCTGCAGATTATTGGACTTGGTGTTGCAGTGTGTCATAACACACTTTATAACAGGCCCAAGGTTTTTTTGTTTTTATATTTTTGCAGGTTTTATTTGCATTTCTTGGAACTGAATTTAGAAACTGATTCTTGCGGATATTTTTAGGTGCGTTTTTTTTTTTTCTAATTTATTCAAATTCTGGCTGGGTTTCAAAAGTATGTACTCCCTGCCCGCAGGAGAATGTTTCCTCCGTATAAAGTGCGCGTGAACGGCCTGGACAAGAAGGCAAAGTACATCCTGCTGATGGACATCGTGGCGGCGGACGACTGTCGCTACAAATTCCACAACTCTCGCTGGATGGTGGCGGGGAAAGCCGACCCCGAGATGCCCAAGCGCATGTACATCCACCCGGACAGCCCCGCCACCGGGGAGCAGTGGATGGCCAAACCGGTCACTTTCCACAAGCTCAAACTCACCAACAACATTTCCGACAAACACGGATTCGTAAGTGAAGCCTGAATTGTGGTGTTATGTCCTATGTTTGATCCTATGTGTTGTGGTGTGTTGTGGTGTGTTGTGGTGTGTTGTGGTGTGGTTGTGTGCTTTGGTGTTGGTAAGTGATAAGGATTTGTCGTTGTTGAAGATGGCGTCAGACTGCGTGATATTAAATCAGCTTTTATTCATTTACTTTATTTTATTTTTTTTGCATTTTCAATCCATGTGCGTGACTTTTTTTACGTAGGCCTTTAAATTGCCATACAGGCTACACACACACACACACACACACACACACACACACACACACACACACACACACACAGTTTATTGATCCTTAAGAAACTTTTTGTCCAATGTGTAGGAAAATGCGGTAATAAAACATTTCGTTGTGAACTGTTGTGCTCATTTTATGAACATTTCAATTAATATCAATCCGTCTGACGTCATCTTCATTATTATTATTATTATTATTATTATTATTATTATTATTATTATTATTATTATTATGCTAAAAATATTAGCTGTTCTGCCAGACACCTTTATTGACAATCTATTAACAACAATCTATTTATTGCTTTGAAGAGCAAAAAAAATCTTTACAGTGTTTATTTTAGTTTTAGTTTAATTCTCACTATTTTGTAATGTTGGATAAATCTGTAATTGGTGGCCCTTTGGTCTGCTGTGTTTATCCCACATCCCATCTTGAACGCATTGTATTTATTCTTTTATGCCTTAATAGAGTGCTCATGCATATCTCCCGTGTAATACTGCACGATTAACATACTATCGATTAATAAACCAAAAAAAGAAAGAAAGAAAGAAAGAAAGAAAGAAACGCATGAATGCAGCGGTCCTGGTCAGGTTCCTTCATTAGGAGTTCGGTGGGCCTCTTAAGACGACCTTTGGCGTCTTTTTTGGATCTCATTATCCTGAGGCACGAGAGGAAACTGTTAGATCCCCAAAGTGTTTTCAGTCACCGGCCCCTTAAGTGCAATTTAGCGAGGAAAGCTTGCCGAGTGATTGCTTTAAAAAAAAATAAATGCCACGGGGTGCTAGGAAAACCATGCTCCACACGCCACTGGGTTAACCCATGCTTCTCCTTGTAGTGGCTGCACAGCGTAATTACTGATTATTTCATGCACAGCTCCTCTAATTATTAAAACATTTAGCAATAAAGAAAATGCAGTGCTGTTGCAGCTTAGTTAGGGGGCCAAGCACCGAAGACGCCTAGGCTTCCTACTGTAATAGCATGTTTTCTTCTTCTTCTTCTTCATCATCATCATCATCATCATCATCTTCCTCTTATTATTATTTTGTTATTATTATTATCAATAGTGAATGGTTTATTTTGAACTGCCACTGGGACCATTTTGCTCTTATGAATGTTATAAATATACCACCCACAAATAGTTCAATAGTAGTAATAATAATAATAATGATAATGATAGGTCTTCAAACAAAAGGCAGTTTGGTGCATTAAACTACATCTGAAATAAATCAAGATGTCTAACAAAGTCCACTTCTGTTTTCCAGACTATACTGAACTCGATGCACAAATACCAACCCAGGTTTCATATCGTCCGAGCCAACGACATCCTGAAGCTGCCCTACAGCACTTTCAGGACATACGTCTTTCCAGAAACGGATTTCATAGCCGTCACTGCCTATCAAAACGACAAGGTGAGTTACAGTTATTAGTCAATGGCCTGTAGGAACTTGCTCTTTCATTAACAGCAATGAAGTTCTCATTTTTTCCCCCACAAGAAGTCTCTTTTTTATTTTATTTATAGCCTGCATTTGGCACAATTAAAGAAATGTGTAACCTGGCTGGAATAAAACAGGCTGAGAAGCCCACTGCTTTTTTTTTAAGTGAATGCAATCCATTTTGATTTTTTACATTTTGCCTAGCCTACCATTCATTAATCATGCTAATCATTTTATTATGAATTATGTCTGTTGAATGCTGGATGTCTTTATAATGGACGAAAACGCAAACCGTTTCCATTTTTCAACCCTAATGTTTCCATCTAACAAAGCAGACCATGTTTACATGGAGCACTTTTCAGACTGGAGTGTTTGCAGAATTGGAAGTTTTGGCTCAGATTTTTAAAACACTCCTGCAAACACATGGTGTGTAGATTCTTCTTCTTCTTTTTATTTAACAAACCATCCCTGAAATTAGAAGTGTTCCATGTTCTGTGGCTTTGTAGTGGAAATGTTACTCAGCCTCCTTCCACTAAAGCTAACCTCTTTTCATTTCTTGTTTTAATTGATCCAATTCTAGCTAAGCTTAAAGAGAGAACCGGAAGTCTCAGGCATGTTTAGTGTAAAGAATCAGGGTGTGTACAGAAAATGGCAGTAATGAACTTTGAGGCAGTGCGTAGTGCTGTTGAGAAATTTGCTCGTGTAGTTGAAAATCAGAATCAGAGGGAAAGTCATACGCGTGCTGGGGGGAACCTGTGAATGGGTTCGAGGCACCAAATCTAGGACGTTCAAGGTGATGAGATTTAATGGTATGAAGGGTTTCTTGTTTTATGCAGCAGAAAACCGTTTTCAGCGTATTTTGCTTTATTTTTTCGTAGATTACGCAGCTCAAAATCGACAACAACCCTTTCGCCAAAGGCTTCAGAGACACTGGCAATGGCAGGAGAGAAAAAAGGTATTCAGCACACGAACATGGTCACAGTTGTACTGAGCATGCTGCGTAGGTTGAGGGTGAGGTGGTCATATGTATGTATGTGTGTGTGTATGTATGTATGTATGTATGTATGTATGTATGTGTATATATGTTTTTTTTTTTCTAAATGTTTATTTTTTTTGTTTTGATGTGCTGTGCAGGAAGCAGTTGAGTCTGCCTGCGCTGCGTGTGTATGATGAGGCGTGCGCTAAAGGAGACGGAGCGGAGTCTGACGCTTCCTCCTGCGAGCCGCCGAGCAGCAGAGAGCCGCTTCACTCCCCTCTAGGATCCGCAACAAGCCCGCTGAAATTCAGCAGGTCCAGTCGAGGTGTGTATGCATTCATATATATATATATGTGTGTGTGTGTGTGTGTGTGTATATATATAATTTATGATTATCATTATCATTATCATTTAAATTATTCCCTCTTATTTTTCCTGCATATTGTTTCTTATCATTTTATTTGTAGATCAATTTGCATCTATTGTCATCAACTTTTTTTGTTTTGTTTTGTTTTATATCCCTTTTTTTATACTAATCCGTTTATAGTAATTTCATAATATATAACTATCATTTTTATAGTATTTTTTAAATTGATTTATTTATTTTATCCATCTCTGTAGTCGCTCATTTATCCAGCCCCTTTCGCTGTAAATATAAATCCTAAATCCTAAACAAAAACTAAACAAACCTTTTGACTTGATGAACAATAATCCAAATATATTCAGCTCCGAGGCTCATTATTTAAACGTGTTAAAAGTTTAAAACGATGTAAACATGACATTCTGGTTGTTTATGAGTGTCGTGGAGCTTTTTATTTATCATTTTTATTATTAAAAAAAAAACATTTTTATTAAAAGGTCCAAGTTATTTATAAGCCGACTTTGTGTGTGTGTGTGTGTGTGTGTGTGTGTGTGAATTATTAGGTTTGGAATAAACCCATTCAGTTCAAGTTATGAGGCTAATAATTCTGAAAATGAAATAGTAAATATAATAGCTTTGATAATGTTGGGTTGTGATTTCCTCCACTACAACAAAATGTAAATAAATAAATAAATAAATAAATAAATAAATAAATGTTCTGGACCACCTAGCTATGCTTCACAGACCTCAGTTTGGGAACCACTTGCTTGGTGTGTATGAGGTTAACATTTTCTTTACCTAATAAATCTCCACTGCTTTATAAAGCACATATCACAAGGTTCAAACACTGATAGTCTACATATAAATACAAACCAAATGAATAATACACCTGGGCAGAGTAGTCTGCTAACATACCTAACCATAGCCTGAGATTTTCAGTGCCATGTACCAGAGCTAACCGAGAGGTCTTACACACTTTTTAACTGACTTGCCTTTTAAATAATGTTACCAAAAGTCCCATTGACATATTTGCCTTTTAAGTGTTTGGGACGTCTTGGCCTGAGATAAACAAACCCTCCTGCCAACTGAGGCAAGAATGAAGGTTGGCGTGAAAGAAAGGAAGCGGGTCTGAGCGGAAATGTGACAATGATTTATTTTTCAGCCTTCAATGCAAGTTCTTGAACCAATTTTAACACAACTATAGCTTCATGAGGCACAAACTAAGTTGCTGGTTGTAATTCTCGTATTTTATCTCGCTATATGAAATTAGTGGTAAGAAACATTAAGAGTGGGAGTGTTGTGATAAGTAAAAATAATAATGACACAGTTCTTTATGGAAACGCCTCCAAAGAAATTTGTATTCATATTCATGTCTTGGTTTTGTCGCTATAAATTTATAGATGAGAAAAACTCCACCGAGAGCCTAGTTCTCAAACTCGTGGTCCTCGTTTACAGACATCCTCGCTCATCAGGACCAGGTGTTCGTCGTAGAGGGAAGTTGCCAAGCACTGAGGAAAGGGTCAAGGACAGACCCGAGCTTGACAAGAAAGAGGACTATGCGGACTCGAGTAGAGAAAGCGACTCTGCTTTCAGCATCAGAAACCCACAGAAGGACAAACTGGAGAGAGGGAACCCCAAAGAGTCAGAACCGTCCAGGAAGGAGGGCAAGGAACGCTTTACCCCGCTTCTGATCCAAACGGAGGGCCCGTCTTCCTTCAGTGCCAATCACCTCCAGAGCCTGGCGCTGTCCGGCCTGCACGGCCAGCCTTTATTTAACCCACTGAGTGCAGCAGGGCATCCGCTGCTCTTCCACCCGAGCCAGTTCGCCATGGCTCCTGGGGCTTTCTCCACCATGGGCATGGGGCACTTGTTGGCATCAATGTCGGGGGCAAGCACCCTGGAGAATGGAGGCCTGTCTCCTCAGGGCACTGGCACACCTGGATCCTTCCCGTTCCACCTCTCGCAGCACATGCTTGCATCTCAGGTAAAGAACAATTTCATACTTAATTGCCACTATATAGGCGATTGCTTTGGTGATTATTTTATTTTATTAATACAAGCAATAATATTTATTATGAGCAATTCAACCAATTATTATGCCGTGACTAAACCTCTCGATAAAATTTCCGGATAATAATAATAATAATAATAATAATAATAATAATAATAATAATAAGCTTCACAATTGCTTTGAGACATTTATATATAATTATAGCTCATAGTACCAGATTTCAAACAGACTATATTACAGACTTTATTACCATCAGGAAGTAAGGTATTGTGTTATCTGACTGCAGTAGTGTATCTCTTTGCCACTTGTCTTTGGCTTATACCCGCTAACTGAAATAAAGATTTATAGATAGAGGTATAAACCCATACACACACACACACACACACACACACACACACGTATACCTGTGCGATTTATTATCATACATGAATTATTTTAATAAGTGCACGTGAAGGCTTTCTGACGTGTTTAATCTGTTGATCTTTTACAGTCATTTAAATAATTAAGTAAGCAGTAATACTTTGCACCATTTTTACGTGCATGTACTAATATTCTCACGATCTTCTGTATGTAGGGTATCTCCATGCCGCCCTTCGGCAGTCTCCTCCCGTATCCGTACACGTACATGGCGGCGGCGGCGGCCGCGGCGGCTTCGTCTCTCCCCGCCGGCGGCGTGGCGTCTTGTCTCAGCCGCAGCGCTTTACTGAGCGGCTCGCGGCCCAGACTGCGCTTCAACCCCTACCAGATCCCCTCGAGCTCCAGCCTGCTCAGCGCCGGACTTCCGGGGGCGGATCACGCAGACTCGGGCTCGGGTTCCTCCTCCAAACCAGGCAGCAGGGAGGGCAGTCCCGCACCCGGGCCGAACGGATCCCCGCACGCGCCCGCCAAGGAGGCCGTGAACGAACTGCAGAGCATACAGAGGCTCGTGAGCGGACTGGAGAAACAGCGGGACAAGTCGCCGGGCCGAGAGTCTCCGAAATGACGTCAAAACTTTTCACATGGATGCAAAAAAAAAAAAGCATGAATTTGCATCAAAATTCATATTTGCATTTGGTTTAAAAAAAAAAAGTCGTGCGAACAGGCCTGGGGTGTGGAGAAAAAAACGCACTTTGGGGTCGCTGTATTGCAGAAAGATGCAAATGAAACTCGAGACTCACTGAAGGCAAATTTTTAAGTCCAGGTTTAAATCACGGTCATGGGGATTGAGCACTGAACTGATCCTCAACCCAGTGGACTTGGCTCAAAACACAGTCTACATCAATGGATGGTCATCTTCTAATGTATCTGGGACTTGTTTTGTTTTTTTTTCTAATTATTTATATATAATATTCAGAAGATGAAAATAACTATGTAAATAAGCCGAATGGATTAAAGAAGACGCGTTTTAATTTATTCAGACTGTACATTGGCGTGTAAATACTATCTAGGTTGCAATTTGTTACATTTATATTTGCCCCAATTACCTGAGTGTATAGGAATATTATCTCTAGCGCTTGTTTGTATGGAACCCGAATGTGTGTGTGTGTGTGTGTGTGTGTGTGTGTGTGTGTGTGTGTGTGTGTGCCACCGCAGATCTCGCTTTCTGCTTGCAAGGCTGAATTTCATACATTGTATTGCGTTGCGATTTTTTTTTAAATACAGCGATGCACTAACAGGGAAATCTCAGGTTTCTTTTTTTTTTCTTTCTTCTTCTTCTTCTTCTTCTTCTTCTTTTTTTTTTATAAATATATCTGTCCCGGAGAAAGTCTTTAAAATAGTTCCTCTGCTAATTTTTTGGACATCCTCGGGTAAATGGCGGCGGTTTTTGTTGCATTTTCTGCATTTCAATAAAAGAGGAAGGTGTTGCACACTTCTGTGGCCACGTCTTTATTGAAAGGTGTGACTGATTAGCAGATTAGGCTCTGCTATGACGTGGCGGATGGTAATTGGCCAATCGAGGGGCTAATTAAAGGGCGATTGATATTTTGTCAAATATGAGAAAAAATATGTCAAAAAGAGAAAGAATGTAGTATAAAATACAACAGAAATAGTGTATTAACCAGTTTGAGCAAAGCCAGAAAACTAAACACACACACACACACACACACACACACACATATTCGGAAAATCGCAGTAGACTTCTATAGAATAATAACAATAAAAAGAATTAAGTAAATTCTGGTGTGAACACTGTTTCAACAACAAACTGCTTACTTAAATGTTTTTTTTGTTTTGTTTTGTTTTTTTACATTTTCAATTTAAAATTTAAATTTAAAGCTTTATGTTAAGCTTCACTTAGCTTAAGGGCTAGAATCTGAGGCAGCTGCGCCATCTGTTGATTCTTCTCTCCTCAAGCTCTGCCTCCTCATCAGAAACTTTTGGAAGTGAAATGAAGTGAAGTGACTTTGTGGCCAAGTGTGGTGACCCATACTCGGAATTTGTGCTCT
>CM074971.1:14070863-14079228 GCA_037577455.1 Pangasius macronema | reverse complement strand
CGAGACTCGAACCCACAACCTTCAGGTTCACCTTCAGGTTACAAGTCCGACTCTCAGACCATTAGGCCACGACTGCCTCCAACTTTGAGTCACTTTCAAATCAACTGCAACTCAAAGAACGTCTCACACAAGACGGTAAAACTAATTGGTGTTATGATTCAAATTTATAAGTCTTTCTGAAATTTTTGTTTCTTGTTAGCGCACTGAGCTAAATGATTGATTTTGTTATATTTCCCATATAATTTACACACATTTTAGATTTTAATAACATCAGTGATCATCAGTCAAAAAGGGAATTAGTTTAATTCTCAAAATTAGGGTGTGAACAGATTGCTTATCTCAGCCAGGAGCTCAATATTTAGTATCAATTTTCTATCTATTTATTTCTTCATTTTATGATTATTTTTTTTAAAGTATTGCAAATCTAGTGTGCTTTATTTCTACATGCTCTATTAGCTGTTTACATTCGGCCAGTTTTAGTGCCATGTGTGTGTGTGTGTGTGTGTGTTTGAGAGAGAGAGAGATGACAAAAAAATGTCCGCGTCCCAGATAAAAACGCTTTCCCGAGCAGCTTCGTCGGGACGCCGGCTGTGTGCGCGCGCATGCGCAGATTCCACCCGCGCGTCAGTGCGACAAGTCTTTGTGCGGAGAGCGGCGCCTGTCTGCGGCCCGCGCCACTGCGCATGCGCGGCGCACAAACCGCCCTTAACGGGGCTCCTCATTAAAGTGCCGCTCGCCGCTCTTCTCCTCGTCTGCTTTTATAACCAGGGTCACGGCGCACACACAATTTATTAAGAGCCTATTGTTGCATTCTGTTATGTCTAATTAACGGAGTAACATGGCCGACCTCGCTACAAAAAAAAAAACACAATGTTTGTCTAACACAATTAGTGCACTGTGGCTCAGTGGATTGTAGCAGCGACAGCACTCATGAGTGACCCCGTGTTAATATCAGTGCACACCTTTAAAACCACCTACACACTCCATGCCTTACTCCATGCCACCTACACACTCCATGCCACCTACACACTCCATGACACCTACACACTCCATGCCACCTACACACTCCATGCCTTACTCCATGCCACCTACACACTCCATACCACCTACACACTCCATGCCTTACTCCATGCCACCTACACACTCCATGCCACCTACACACTCCATGCCTTACTCCATGCCACCTACACACTCCATGCCTTACTCCATGCCACCTACACACTCCATGCCTTAACAGGCCTTTTTACTAAATTACATGTTTAGTAGTAATATCAGTAGTAGTAATAACATTCCCCAGAATTCTTATTTTATTTGTAGTAGTAGTAGCATCTGAATAGTAGCAGAATTTCAAATTTGTAACATCAAAAGATAGCAAATAAATCATAATAAATATGGACAAATAATTCTAAATTATTCCACATGTTTACTGGCTGCACACGTAAATGAAAATAATAGAAATTAAATATTAATAGAAATAATATAAGACAACTGCTAATTGTATTATTATTATTATTTATTTATTTATTTTATTGCTGTTGTCTCTGGATGGACTCCATATCTACCACAATTAAAATAAATACATAATAATAATACTTTATTAACTTTAATATGGCAGTGTTTTACATAAATTTAGCCCTTTAATTCAAGTGTTTGTGACCAGTTGCAGGAATTATATCGCCCCCTTTTGGCTAAACATGCAACACGTTTATTTCAAAAAGAAGAAGAAGAAGTAGAAGGAAAGATAATATAGTTAGTGTGCGTTTAAGTAAATAAACACACAATATATATACAGTTTGTTTAGAAAAACAATTGACCAAGAAATGTATTTACTTATTTAATCTTGGTAAATTGTATTTACGGTATCCTTTACTGTACAATGCAGACTCTGTTAAGACTGTCATGATCTCATCAGGAGAAGTACCCAGTGGGCATTCTGCTCATCTGCACTGAGAAAACTTTATTAGTTCATTGTTCTGTTGTTTTGTCTCTGTGCTCCTGTTCTCCATTCGGTGTAAGTGTTCTGCATTTCTCTGTAGGTTGCAGCTATGATCTCTGATAAATGCCTGATGTTCAGATTAAGCACTCAGAGCCTTGGGCCTTGTCTGACCTTCACTCCGCTATGCGGAGCATTATGATTAGCTCGCAGGAGTCTCAATAACTTTATTAAAACACACACACACACACACACAGGATGTATGTCTGTACAGCCAGGAGCCATCTTCTTCCACCCCTAGCAGAGCATGCTCACAGCCCACAGTGAAATTCATGCTAAAGTTAGCCCCATTCAAGCATACAAGATGCAAAATCAGTTGGATTTCTCTTGCGTGCTCACAAGGAAGCGTCATCCAAAAAGCCCCCTGGAACCACTGGTGCGATGAAGTTTCAGAGAAATAAACTGTGGTTCAGAGTCCCAGCTTTCTGTTCCAGGCTCTGTTGTTGGGGCTGGGTTGCCCTTTCTCCACTAAACACCCTCCGAGGCCTGGAGAAAGTCAGCACTCCAGAGAGCAGTTGATTCACCGGGGTCACGGAAGGTAGCTCGACTCCTGCGTTTGATCATCCTAATCTGTTCTATCAGAGCACTCTGTTATTCAAGCCTTTTAAGTGCAACATTTACTGAGTGATACCATATTTTTGTTTTTACCAAAATAAAGGCTCTCAATATGTCACAAGACTGGAGTTGAAAGGATGATTTTTTTTTTTTCCAAAGAGTTAAATTCGGAGCAGACTCTGGCTTGTTGTTTATGGCGGAGGGCTTTGGGGTAACATGCCGGTAGTTAAGATGAAACAAGGAAACATGTCTGAATCATTTACCCATGAGCCCAGGAACGATTTGAAAGAATCCATAGCGAGAATTTATTCAGACATTTGTCCTGAAACAGTCCCTAAGCCAAATCATCATTTTAAGCATCTTAATCTAGGATTAGTCTAATCATTTTTTAGCCCAAGAGCCCCTAAAGAATCCACATATACCCCTTATAATTACCAATATTCTATTTATTTTCTTAAATCCCTGAACCCAAACTAGTTACACTGTGTGAACATGAACATCAGAAACATTCTCTACCACACTAACTGCACTTATTTTTTATTAAAATGAATTTAGCTTTAAGTTGCGAAATCGTTTACACTCACTTTCAGTAAGTGCTTTATCCTGATCAGAGTTAAAGTGGAACGCTGGGATTGAGGCAGGAATACACATGAAACCGGACACCATTCCATCAGAGAGCACCTTATTCACACCTAGGGATAATTTATCTTAGCTAATCCACCCACTGGCATGTTGTTAGACATTGGGAGGAAACTGGAGGAACTGGAGGAACCCATGCAGACGAGGGAAGAACCTGACAAACTCTGCACAGGCAATAACTTAGGGTTGAACCAGGGACCATGGAGTGGTGAGGCAGCAACGCTACCTGGTGCACCACTGCACCTCTTTGTTTATATTTGTTTTGTGAATGGGTTTTCCTCCAGGTTCTCAGAATTTCCCCCAACTGTCCAAAAAAACATGCCAGCAGGTGAATTGGCTGTGGTAAATTGCCAATGGACTGGTGGTATTCCCACCTCATCCCCAATGATCTACCACAACCCTGACCAGGATGGAGTGGTTTGAGCTGAAGAATGAATGAATGAATGAATGAATTCAAGTGACCAGTCAATTAGGCTTATAACTCACTCTCAGAAAGAAGAACCCATCAAGGATTCTTCAGGGATCATCTAACCTCCCAAAGGGGTTCAACTTGGAACCCTTTCTAAAAGTGAAGCACTCAGTTGTAGAGATCTGTGGAACGTTTATTCCAACAGAGGCTCAATATTATGACTACTGAATTCGGAGTGCAGCTGACTGGGACCTCCACCATCGTAATATTCATTTAAGAAATATGTATAAACCCTGGCGTGAGTCATATTCATGAGTTTGAATGAATAAAATGATATATTCAAGGAGACTTTAAAAGGACCACAGGTTTTGAATTCACAACCTTGCGATCAATAGTCCAGACAACTACATGCTTAGCAACTGCGTCCTCAAAGTAGCCAAGCATAGATGTCTCCCAGTGAGCACAAAGACATCTGAAAGACTTTTTTACGTGATCATAAAAATGATCATAATTCCTGAATTAAAATTTCACCACTTGAGATTTAAGTGAATGACAAGTTGGAGCTGTTTCTTTATTTTTTATATGTATATTATATGTATAGTCTTAGAAACCTACATTATAGCAACATGTTCATTATAAAATAGCAAGAATGTAGAAAATATCTAATAAAAGCAGTGAATGTTTAATGCAGGTTTTGTAATTACGACGTCACGAGTGAGAAATTGGACTGAGGAGCATGTGCAAGCAAAATTAAAATGGTCTGTGGTTGGCCTAACAATGGAAGGAATGGTGCTGATGTAAATAAAAGCTACACCAAAGCACATTATCGAGCATATTTTGCTAAAAATAACGGATATGCAAAAAAAATATATATATGTTGACAGCTTTGATATATAGCTACACACAAAAAAGTAGGATCTACTAAACCTTTCACCATTTTACTACATCTAAACTACTAGGCCTTGCTATTGCCAGTCTCGCAAAGACATGGTAGCAAAGCTGTTCATCCACGTCGTAAAGCGGTTTCCACAGCATGGCATGTCAGAATGAAATCCAGATGTGCCGACGCGAAACCGGTCTACGGGAACTGGTCGTGACCTCGCGTTTTCCTCCGCCTAACCTCGTAGCACCAGCTCATTTTGCTCCTGCAGCGCGGATCCGAAATAAGGCCTGTCTCTGCTGGCCACCGACCACATCTCATATTGTGCAAGAGAAAAGCCACGAGCTCAAGAGCCTTCATTTCCCTTCGCCGCTCGTTTGGCCCGCTTGGTGCGTCTCAAGCCGTGCCAGGGTTAGCTCTGAGTTTCCTCAACGCCACCTCACTCAACGGCATGATCAAAAGCAATGCTAATGTCAAGGCGCCCCACCCCAGCCCTGTCCCCTGTAATCATTCCCACAATGCCGTCGGGCCGCCAAAAACCGCCGCGCGCTCCGCGTCTGTCATTAATACACATGTGTTCCATATAAAATGGACCTGACTCACAATAGCCTGCCGCTGAACCGTACTGCAGGGTTGCGTGACAGCCGAGGCATGTGGATCCAGCATTCTGAGAGCTTGCAATGATGATGATGATGATGATGATGATGATGATGATGAGGGATGGGGCTTGAAGGACACTTGGGATGGATGCACATGCCAAGCTACTGCTATGGCAAGCCAGTTCGTGAGTGCTACATCATATTTAGAAAAGCAGCCATATTCCTGGAAGAGTAACCATACAAATAATAGCGACAATAAACGTTACTCATACCACAGCCTTCATTTCCAATAAAACGTCAAGCTGCTTTACATAAAAACTAATGACATGAATAAAATAAGACAATAAAAATGACCATAAAACAAGTTTTAAAAATACGAATAGGTCTATGGATAAAGGACCGCAGCTAAAAACAAGAGAAAATATATTTTGCTTTTGATTGTGGACTTTAAAATTAAGAGTTTTTGCACTTCTAATTATTTTTTTATTTTTATTTTTTTTTCCTTTGGAACATGCTGCCATCTGTCATTTCTCCTATACACATCAACATCTGAGATCCAGGTCACGACCAGGTCTTCAACCACATCATGTAATGAACCTTCTTTATTGCCACCCATCAAGACAATATGCAAAAACGCTTCTACACAAACAATGATTCAAATTTATCACATAAAACAACTGAAGAAACTACTCAAAGGAACAAAAGTATATATAGCAATTCCTCTTAAAAACATATGTCTCAAAATGATTTACAGTGCACAATGCATAAAACACTCTCAAGTACCAAACTGTACTTTTCCGTGTCACTGGGGTGGTAGCCTCAAGAGGGCATGTTAGCCTCTACGCTAATAAGAAGCATTCTGAAAGCTTATTAAAAATACAGCGCATGCACTTTAAAAAAGGTACAAAATATAATATGTCGCCTTGATGGTACCACTTCCAAACTGTACTTTTCCTGGTTGGTGAGGTGGTACCATCAAGCGGACATATTTTGAATTGTGCTAAGCGTCACTGTATTCACAATCGGAATTGCGTGTAGTGATCACACCATAAACACCATCTGCACTTTTGGGGTTATGTACCAACAAGGAAAAGCCCCCAAAACCTCTGTAAAATATGGTAATGGATCAAAGATTCAGGGCTGTATTGTGGTTTGTTTGGGTTCTCGAGCTTTTGGAAAGATTGATGACATCTTAAACTGAAACACTGGGTTGCCTCTGCCAAGAGGTTAAGACTTGGCCATAGATGGATCTTTCAGCAAGAGAATGACCCCATATCTGTAATATCATATCATAATCAGTATTTTGCAATGCCTTGCTCAGTCTGTTGAACACCGGGCCACAGATACAAACTGGAGACTATAAACGATGTTGACGTTTTCTGCATGGAGGAGTTTCCAAGGCATTTACAAGTGTCTCCAACTTGTTAGATATTACAGGAAGAGGCTCAGGGATGCTGTCATCTCCAGGGGAAGCTTCACTAAGTATTAATCATGAGATTGTCTGTAATTTTGAAACATGTGCTACTTTGTTTATGCTCAAAATATCACTTCCTGCTACCACCCCAAAGTTGGATATTTTCCAATAGCAGCAGGTCTCGAAATGTTTTATTGCTCTTATAACAGTGCGAACAATTTTTTTTAAATGAAAGAATACCACATTGTACATTTAATGTCAATCAACTCGTGCTAAAGCTGTGACTCAAATCGCATACTTAAGTATTACGTACTATTCTAAGTAATATGTATCCGTTCTATGTTTGTTCACAATGAGAAAGGCAAACAAATCTAATATAGTGTACTACGGGACTATATTTGGAGTGTGGCGAGAAGGACACGTTTTGTACTAACCTGTCCCATCAGCCCTTTAAGCAGAGCTCATGAACACAGTTACACAATCAACACGTGAACTCTAAATCATATAGGACTGTCAGACAGGTTCTCTTCAGATTAAAAAGTGAAAGTTGTGTAAAAACCCTTAAGATAAGATAAGTGCTAATGACATGACTGGATCAAAGACTCGCACAAAGAGCTCAGCTGGAACAGCTGACGTACCTGCAGCAGGAATGACGAGGGGAGGCAGAATGCTGATGGATATCTACAGGCCATGGCCAGAGGCTCTGTCTCGGCGGCAGGGGCTGAAGCTGGAAAAGAGTGTGACTGAAAAACTTGCGCTGGACTCGAGCAGGGTTTCTCATCAGGAATGGGAGCTATGCAGTTAAGGCGAGGTCATGCCTCAGAGGTGAGCTGTGCTTAAGAGTGTCACAATCTGATAACCTGAGTGCTGCAGGGCGAGACAGCCAGGCCAGTCCAGACAGCTCAGCCTTGCTTTGCCATGCAGACTATAAGTTAAACACACAATTTGTATGTGTGTTTGTTTGCATATGTGTGTCCGTGTCAGGGCAGACAGCTCGGCTGGCCTCGCTTTTCCACTCCGTAAAGGTAAATGCTGTGTTCATGGTGCCTTGTAAGTGGTAATTTGCAGGTTGTAATAACATCATTTCCCAACCTCGACTCAGTCGACATGCAAAGTGAAAAAAAAATGGCCTCCATGCTTGTGTGTCTTTTGTTTGCTTTCTCAGAGCACGTAAAGCTCATATAAAGCTACTTTAACTGCACGTTAACAGTTACAGGCTGGAGTGGTTATTAGTGCTGTTCTACTGTACTGAACTTTAAACATTAATGAACATTTTGGATTGGAATTGCAGTACAGAATTAGCAACAAGTTACGGTAGCATTAGCAACAAGTTAGTCAGCGTGAGTAGCGTTAGCAACAAGCTAGCCAGCTAACGTTAGTGACAACTCTAATGTTGATAATGATTACCTTCTCAAACAGCAATTGGTATGGTCAGTGTTCTAGACTTAACTAAAGTAACTGTGTTTGTATATTAACTGAAAATTAACTAAAGCTAATACTGCTATAAACTCATTTAAAAGTAGAGAAGGCGATCTTCACACTGTTCACTGTGTGCACAGCCATGTTGATTTGACGTCACTGCGTAAATGGAGAAGGAACTGGAAGTTGAGAAGACTACCCCAAGGTGACGAGTTGAAATTTCAAGTTGAGGCTGCGTTCTCGGTGTCCGGTGTTACCGGTAGTAGGTAGGGAATTACAAGTGGCAGCTTCACCTCGAACGCAGCATAAGCACACAGTTCAGGTGTGTGTGAAACACACTATCAGACACATCAATCAACCCTGATCTCACACCTAACATAGATTAAATACTTTTCTCTTTTCGTAGAAAGTGCTTTCATACTTGACGCTACGCATACTTTAGTGCTCATAACGACAC
>CM074971.1:14063363-14068363 GCA_037577455.1 Pangasius macronema | reverse complement strand
AGAAGCACCAAAAGGACGTCAACCAGAATGCCAATGTCCCCTTTTTATTTTAAGGCAGTTGCATGTTAGGCTCAGTTAGATATATATATATATAAAACCTCCACATTGTGATTTATTTCTGTTTATATTTAGTGAAATAGAAAGACTGGACCTAAAGCGTATATAAAGTTTACCACCTCTGTACAGTAGAAAGTCCCAGTTCAAGCACGAATTGTAAATCACTACAGTAAAGACATCCGTATCAGTCAAATGCTTGGAACAAAAAGTCACAACCAGCACTGATACATCCTGACCCATGTCCAACATCTACAGGAGCTTGATTGACCAAAAGGTTTGTTAGGCTGCTGAATTGATTGTATGTGGCTGAGAAATCAAATCCTTAACAAAAAGGAATCACTGCCAGTCACGAGTATTTAAACACCCAGAGTGTGTTGTGTTTCCTGTAAGGACTAAGACATGACAGGGTGTGCCGATATAGAAAAATAATCAACGGCAGGGTCTCGTGATACCACCGTTACAGCCCCGGAGATCATAACAACAATCTACGAAGTGTTTTATTCCTTTTACACCACAGCAATTTGCCAATGTTTACTATTTTCTATTTATTAAATAATGTCATGCTGTCGCTTTATCCAGTTATAGCTATGTTTAATGTAACGTGCAGTATATGTAGCTATATTATAATGAAATATTATGATGTAAGAAATTTAAAAATTTTTGGAAAATAATGCACAACGGAATGATGAGATCGCAAACATCCGGTGCAAGAAGAAGTTGATTATTTTCCCATAACAGCACATCCTGAAGCCTTTTATTCCTCTTACTAAACAGCATTTTGCCAACACATTTTTGAATGACGTAGTTTTTAACCATTTATAGCTACATACGATGTTGTGAAACATCCACAAAACAAGTTAGTTCCTGTTATTACTTACATCGTAGAAGCTACAGATAGCCGTTCCCTCACCATCCTCTCCAAAATAGGCAGAACTTCAATTACTCCACTCAATCCTTATTCAAGCTTTTTAAGTCGAAGAGTACATTGACTCTTTTAAATAACAGCTTTACCTCTGACCTCTGAAATGCTAAATAAAGGTATCCTTACTATAGAAACAATAACGTATTAATATATGCCTGAGATTTGATTTACAGCCAGCACTACTGTCAAAGCTGTTGTTAGAGAAAACTAATCAACACCTTCTGACCAATCAGAATCAAGAATCTAACAGGGCTGTGATTAGTTTTACTCGCTTTCATTGCCGTAGACCAAACAAAATGATACAGGATAGCAAATAAATAAGGGAGCTTACGTCTTTGTGGAACTTATTTTAGTGTCTCGTTAGGATCTCCAGTTAATGAGGGCGTTATTAAACACAGGTGCACTTTTAAACTTATCGATTAAATACTCATAGAACATAAAGCATAAATATATATAGTGTGTTCTAGACTGTTCTATAATTAGATCTTTAGGGTTCCAATTAAATAGAAGTAATTTCTAAATTATAAATGTTTATTTATAACAATTTGACCTATTCGTTGAAAACTTTTGAGTATTAAAGAAACAAAATCATTTTAATCAAAAATGCTAAATGAGTGGGGGTGTAAATACATTTGACTGGCCACTGTAAAATCCACTGTAAATAATTTTTTTAAAAAACTGTTTAAAAGATTTAAACAGTTTAAGGCTCTTATCTTACTAAAGAACCCCTTAAGCTTTCTAGATTTATCTTTTTTTTTCCTACGTGAAAAACTGCACACTTCACTATGTTGGCTGTTTCATTGCCTGGCAATATAAGACACACAAATACAGCCATTTGGAATCTCATGTCATTTAATGCCATTAAAAATGCTGCTAGCGATGGCTTTTTCCACACAAACTGTTTTGACATCTCGACGTTTGTTTGCTCCCCCATACTCGAAGCGAGACAGTAAAGCAAACACGCCAATGGAGACACCGGGACTCTCAGACCCCGAGAAAAGGAAAGTCCAGCCCTCGGTATAACAAACAGCCACAAACAAAAGGCAACCACAGGCCTCTGTGTTTAGGCCTCTCTCACACACACGCATTCTCAAGTACCTCGTGGAGCCTGGAGTACACAGCATAGTCGAGGACACTGAAAAGGTCGGGCCAGAGCACTACACAACTACACAACGGCGAGTGCATTAGCAGTGTTTAATCAGCGTTTTAGTGCTAATTGTCCATCTCCATTGTCTCTGCCTTTGCTGGAAAAAGGGAATCTCTCTTGAAAGCATGGCTAAAGAGAGAAAGAGGCGGTAATGTTGTAAGAACGGCCATGTTTGATTTGCGGCTCTTCTTCTTCTCTCTCCCGTACGCCCTCCTTTGTACGTAGGGACGGGCGCTCATTGTCCACTGGCACGATAATTCCGAGAGTCAAAGCCTGTTGTGACACTCCACCTGTGCTGACACTGCCTCTCATTCACTGGGAATAATACATAAAGGACAAGCAAAAGCAGATGCACAAACCTCTTTGCATTGGCCAAGTGGCTTTCATCCACCCTCCTGCTAAATAAAGTGCCATGTTTATGGTTCAAGTGTGAGCTATTTTGGATTTTCTTTCTTTCTGGATACAAAGGAAGTGGTGGTTGGTCGGGATGGGTGTAGACAATGACACAATCAATATATTCAATCGTCTAAAAAAAAATAAGAGCACATCATTTATTTGTTCTGTTTGGACTTGGAAATATACTTCATTTGCACAAAGGTTTTTTTTTTTTTTAAATATTATATATATAAATAAAACATATTATATTAGAGTACCTTACCTTTTTAAGTACCGAAAGTCAAATAGTGTCATAAATGACCAAAATTAAAGAGACCTTACAAAAAAGATGGAAAAAATTAAAAATTGACTATGCAATTTTATCTTGCAGGATATTTACAGGGAAACACAACACTGGAACAATAGTAATGCTATTATATAAGGGGAAAAAAACTCCTGGAGGTGTGATGTTTTAGGAAAATAATCAACAACAGGGTGGTGTGCCAGCCCAAAGTTGCGTGTTTTCTTCTAACAGCAAATGTTTTATTCCTCTAACACCACAGCTAACAATTTGTTATTTATTAGAACACATCATAATTTGATTTGCCACAGGTTTTACGCCTGATGCCCTTCCTGATGCGACCTTCCCATTTTATCCGGGCTTGGGACCGGCACTGAGAGTACTCTCCCAGTGGTTGTGTTGGTTCCCTGCCTGAGAATCAAACCGGCGAGTGCGCGGGATCCTTAGCCACTAGACCATCAGCGCCCGCATTAGAACGAGCATATAAATATAAACTAGAATTTAAATTGTAGCCAGACCAACCAGAATCAAGAATTCAGCGATTTCATTAAGGCATACCTGCACAATCATCAATATACCGAAAAACTGAAACGCTTAATACAGAAAAGGTTTGTTGTTTACAATGAAATCAATCATAATGCAATTTACACTCTATCTACAAACCAATCTTCTCTCAGCTTCATGAGTGATTTGAGTTTTGTGGTTTCTTCTTTACTTCTTCTAGCTTGGACGTGTGCCAGCAGCAACCACCTCAACACGATTCAGCGACTTTTTAACACACAGGTGGTCTTCTTCATCTTCAGAGGCACTGCGGTTTTGTGTGTTTTACCACATTAGTCCTGCACTACTGCTCCTGTTTAGACAGTGAGAGGCCACCCTGAAAGCCGCAGCCTATTCACCGGAAATGCTTCACATCTGTTATAGAAAGTACGAGTCAGAGGCGTCACTTATTTATCAATGAGATGATTGGAGTATTTCAGATCACACCACAGTCTTGTGACCCAGTTTGATCAGCATACCATGCTTCCATTTCAGGGTATAAATTCTGATGGGAAGATACACAAATTTTAACATGTTTTATGACTGGGTTTGTATGAAAAGTTGGAAAAGTCACAGGGTATAATTTGTTCATACCACTTTTTAGCTTTGTAGAAGTTTAGCTTTTAGTAGAAGTGAACAAAATCCACCCACATCACACTGACTTTCCTTGTTCGAATTAGTGTAGCATTGCATTGGTCTTAATATGACAATACAACTTAATATATGTATGCTATGCTCATATATAATATCCAGCTACTAAATGTATCACATTCTATTTGTTATATTGCATATATATTGTAATCTTGGATGGATCATACTACTTAGCCATACACTTGAGCATAAGGTGTCCAGTTGTTGTTGTTTTTTCTATTTTGTGAGGTTGATCCTGAACCATCAGCGTGACTAACATTGAGAGACAGTTCCTAAATCTCAGCTTGGTATACGGTTTATGTGACACAGCCTATGTGAGCACTCAGCACTCTTTCCTTGTTAGGGAACCTAATCTATCCCTTACAGCAGGGTGGTGGCTCCAGAGCCGTTAAAGAGGGTTAAAGAGCCTCGACTACAATGCAACGAGATGTGATTGGGGGTCGGGTGTATTGGGGGTTACTATGGAGCCATGGCCATGAGTTAAACCAGGGTGACACCAACCCAAACAAATGGAGACTGAAGCTGGTGCGCGATTTTCATGAAAGCCAAGAAGAATCCATGAAAAAATAGAAATGCTAAACAGAATATTTTGCAGTAAAAGGTTGCTTATTTAGCTGTATATTTTGCTACTGGAATGGTGTAGTGATAGAGAGTAGTTAAAAAATAGATTTAGAATAATAAACACAAGTCTATACTATATATACTAAAAGTGGTCTACTGAGCGATGTAAGCACAGTGGCGCCCAGCAGGCCTGCTAATCTCCATGGGATTTCTGACTCATCTCTGAGTCATCTGCCAGTCATCATCAGTCCATTAACCTGCATTTAGACATGTAAAGAGTGTACTTTCTATAAGTCATACTGATACCACGTAAAAATAGCTCCACAGCCACAGAAATGTCTACAATTTAATCTTCTTCTTCTTCTTCTCCTGGCTTTTCCCTTCAGGGGTCGCCACAGCGAATCATCACTCTCCACCTATCCCTATCTTCTGCATCCTCAACACTT
>CM074971.1:14048111-14063263 GCA_037577455.1 Pangasius macronema | reverse complement strand
TCCTGTCCAACCTCGTCACTCCCAAAGAGAAATGTCTATAATTTAATAAATATGGATAAATATGCTAGGCCACCTATGTTGTGACGACTTGGGATTTGTTTTCACCCTATTTTAATATTAATGTTGCAGCTTGCCCTTTAAAAATTGTGACAATATTTGTTATAGTATGAAGGAAAAATGCCCAAATCCTTTTATTTTCTTAAATTTAAGAAAGACCTGTTAAATATTTTTTTTTACAATTTTCCTACTGACGGTAACAGTGGGACCGAGAATACTGGACGTCACAGGGATACGTTTAGTAGAACAAAACCCTGAGCTTTGACCTTTCACGTTATATTTTTGGATCAAATCCGCCAGCTGTGGAGTAAAGAAATCGAAAGGTTGCAGTGAATGCCCAGAGTTACCTGGATGGATTCCAAACACCTTCCTGGGATTAGCAAACATGATCTGTTGGAACAAATGAATGTCAGGAGCTGAGCAGATGTATTCAAACTGATGATGCTCATACTGGCAGGGAAATGTGCCAGGTGAGCAAAAGCAGATTTGGCATGGTGGCGTCGTTGAAAGCTGAGCAGCATGCTGAATCAGTGGCGTCACACTGTGGAGTTTCAGGACTGACAGGTGAAATGTTCAGAGCTATTTGGCCTGACAGGGTGGGATCCCTGGCAGGCATTCCTGAAATAGTCCAAAGCTGAAGCATGAAGATGCTTACCTTAACTTTTGTGAATCTTCTGCTTTCTATAGAAAAGATCACAAAATGGTTGACTCACTTTTATACGTACTACATGTAAACAAATAAAAAGAAAATGTAACATTTTTTTTAAAAGGAGGTGCACTGTTCCTTTCAGGAAAGTCATATGTGAATATTCCCAAAATGAAATGCATTTGGTTTTAATATTCCACATTGTACAATAAATTTCCACATCACACAATACATTTATTTTAATATTTTTTTCCACATGTGATTTTCCCAGGTAATTTCCCCAGCTAATTTTTCACACATAGGACATGCGTCTTTATTTTTCCACAGGTAATCCTTTTCCCATGATTCATTTTTTTCATCTTAATTCTTCACATGTAGTGCTTGTGGTTTTACTTTTACATGTAATTATTTTTCACTTGATTCATTTATTTTCACTTGTTACCTTTTCACATATTTGGTTTCGTTTTTCAGAAGTGGTCACATGCTGTTTACTTGAAATTCGCAGCGAAACATGTTGAAATGCACATTCATCTCACTCACATGAAAAACAAATGTGTTCAAGTTTTCCACAAGGGGTGACATTATTGAATGTTTTCATCATCTGGCAATCAAAGACATAATGTACTTACACTCTAATGCTTTTAGAGAAAACATGCCCAAAGACTTTAACTGGCACTGAAATGCAAGTCCTAACACGTTAAGAGGAGGTGACAGCTGGCATATGAAGCACTGCATCATTTACACACACCCCACTAGATCCATGCCATTATCGCTTCCCATTCACCTCAAAAATGGCCACGCCGCCGTGGGTGTGAGCTGCAAATGAGTCTCGACGTCTATCAGAGACCCGGATGTGCAGCAATGCGGAAACACAGTCCAACAGCAGTCCATAGAAGGCCAACACATCCCTGTCTCTTGTGGCACCACAGGCTTGCTGTGGCTGGTGTCAGAGATGCCGTCACCAAATGGAAAAGGCCAGCAGCCTTGGGGAGCATGTCATTCGGATCTTATCCGAAAGCACCACCTGATACAGTTCGACAGCTTACATATGTGCAAATGGCAATCCTGCCCACTGGCAAGGATCCCTCAAATGTGAAATGTATGTGAGAGCATGATTTAAAGGGGCGAGGAGAAATGTCAGCGGATAAATGCTTTTTTTTTTTTTTTGTATTTCTACCTGTTCGTGCCTCAGGATGAAGAGTTATCCCAAAGATATGCTTTTCAGTCAAATGACTGTGCATCAAGCTGTGCATAATGTGTGTGTGTGCACTGAAGTAGTTTTGTTTTGGTCATTAGTCAAGATAATTAGGCCTCATCTGAGTGTTGGATGAAGTCTTTTAATCTACACAAGCACCCCCTGCAAAGATGGTTTTAATAAACAGTGATTAATTTCTGATAACAGTAGTGAAAGCTCCACAAAAATCTAAGCACTAGCATAAATGACTTAACCACACGTGTTATTAATTAACAAAATATATATATATATAATTGTTGATATGTAGAAGCTGTCTTGTGTACATTTTATTACCATTTATGGAAGGAGTCTCCAGTGTCAGCGTGTTTTCTGCCATAGTCTTCAGAACAGAGGTCATAGAACTTTACAGTTTCTTGGTAGCATGACAAGCTGTGTTTTTTGTCTTATTAACTTTAACTGTTATAATAACCTCCACTCTTCAGGGTTGACTTTCCATTAGATTTTGGAGCGTGGCTGTGGGGATTTACCCATTCAGCCTCAAGAGCATTAGTGAGGTCAGGCACTGATGTCGGGTGAGGAGGCCTGGGGTGCAGTCTGCATTACAGTTCATCCCTAAGGATTTCAGTGGTGCTTAGGTCATGGATCTGTGCAGGACACTCGAGTTCTTCCTCTCCAACCTTGGCAAACCATGTCTTCATGAACCTTGCAGAGGGGCATTGTCATGCTGGAACATATTTGGACTTAAACCCTTAGTTCCACTAAAGGGAAATTGAAATGCAACAGTATACAAAGACATCCTATAGAATTGTGGCAACAGTCTGGAGATGGCCCATATATGGGTGTGATGATCAGGTGTCCATAAACATTTGGCCATATAGAGTATGTGTCATTCAATAATAAATGAAAAATGATTATCAATGACAGATTCCTGTGGTATAAGAGGACTAAACTACCTTGGGACATGCCATTATTGGAAAATAATCAATCCACTTCATGTAGGGCCACATCACACCTCCATGTCATTGATTATTTTCCTTGTCCTCATTGGAAGTGGCATTAAATGCATTATCATTGAGACTTACTAATGTAAATACAGTACATTAGAATCCAACACTGGTATGAGTGTGATTTGTGTATGAACTACTTCTATTGTATTTCGCATAGTTCGTAGTAGAGAAATTGGATTGCATTTTTTACACTTAAGTAGGACTCTTTTTTAAGAGTAGTTTCATCTTCAGTCACAGAAAGTATAGAACTGAAAGTGTTTGCTGGACACTGCTCTCCAAATCCACTTTTGTATCATTGTACAATGAACCTACTGTACTCCCTACCATGGGAACAGTTTCCCTAGAATACATTTTTTTTAAATGCCATTCTTATAAGATTTGTGTCTCTTTTCACCATGCAGAGCTGAACATTAGCTTGATCACATCTTCTTTTGGGGACTTTAAAATGGTAGTTACCTATTCACTTTTGACCCTGAGATGGTTACCCACCCTCTGGGCATCATGGTGGACACTTCCTATGATGAGGGTGAGCTGTCAAATGTAAATGTGATGCAGTTTGAGTGTCCTGGCCTAGATGCACTGAGGTGGAAAAGCAGGGTGTTGCCCCTCAGGTCCTCCTGTCATGCTTAACAAGCTCCATAAAGGACAGCAATGGACCTGTTCTTCCTACTCTGACAAGTAGACAGGAACTAAATTAAGATCCTGAAGTACTGTAACTGAAATAACCATTCTCAATAAATGAGCTGTTTGGTCCACTGCTAAGGTTTTCAAGTGGTTACTGTTCACATTATTGTAACAATCTGAGATTGTATGCTTTGCACCATCATGGCTCAACTAAATTGCTGGAGTTTAGTTCACACACCTGGCTTTAATCTTCAGTTGTAAGGTTTGGAACTTATGTCAGGTTGGGTAACTGTAATTACCACCTTACACCTGGGAAAAAATGTTCATGTCAGCCTCCAAATGGGTATTTGAAGCTTTATGACAATCCTCATCTCTCCAACCAAATCTAGAAGTGAAGCATTATGGCTGCCAACATGAACATGCCATCTATCCAGGGCAATAAAATCCTGAAAATTCATTCATACATTTTCCTTCCACTTTTCTGCTGAGGGTCGTAGTGGCAAAAGGCTGAGAAAGTCAGTCCGGACTCCTATCCCTGGCCATGGACTCCAGCTTCTTTTCCAAATCAACTGTGAGAAATAATCTGTCCAGCAGATCCTGGGTCTGCCACGGGGTCTCTGCCCATGGGAATCTGACTGATACAGCTTTAGTGGAAGCCAACTAGGTGACTGAACCACCTCAACTGTCTCCTCTCAATTTGGAGATTTAGAGTTTTTACTCTGAGGCTGTCCCTGATTGTCAAGCTCCTCAACCTTGACATTAACACATATTACCTCAGTAGGATATTTCAGCTTTCCAGTTTAATCGCAGAACCTCCAGCAGGGTATGGGACGCTCTTTACAGAGATCCAGACTCTCCCTCATCAGAAGAGGGTTTTTTTTCACAAACTGTGCACATTTGCTCTCACCTCTTCAATAAGATCACTGACTTTTCCCCTTTTGTTGGAGGCCGACAGATCTCTAGAGACAAGTATTGATCTAAAAGGCAGTGGACTCTGTCAAAAATTCCTCTCTGTCCTCCCTGCATGAGCTTTCCACTCTACTGAGCCGCAATCATGGAGCCATATTCACTGGTTCAGAAATGTGGCACAGGCATAAAGAACAATTTCTTCTTACTGTCAGGGGAAAACTTCTTAAAACTGTGGTTGAGTGCTGGGTTTATGAAATGTACAACAAAGGAAATAACATTTTCAACTGAGAGTTTGAATGGCTGCTATAACTGAGCCTTCATTCAATCTCCCTTTAACAAAAATAAACCTTCTGGTCATGATCAAATATATGCATAGCGTATCAGAATGATCGGAGATCAATCCTCACATTTGTCACAATGGAAAATATCCAATATCCATCCCTTTTCATTATGTTGCTTCATCACCCGGACACCTGAAACCATGAGGTACCCAAATGCAAGGTAATTTTTGTACAGAGAGAGTGGCAGCTGGAAAGAAAGTGAATTATTGATGGCAAACATGGCAGGATGCAGTATTTATCAGTGTGGAGCTGGAGACCCAACATACAGAGATGCTGTAAGCGGATCTTTGGAGAAAGTGCAGCAGCCATTGTCCTCTGAGTGCCGGCGCTCTTGGGTGTGCGATACCTCACCATATCTTATCGCCTCTCTAGTGAAAGCAATACGCCTACCATGATGTTGCCGACACTGTGCTCTTTCACGCGGGCTGAAAGGGGTTTCGAAAGAGGGCCTGGGGAATGTTAGCATGGTGATATTATAGAATCATCAACAGGGGAACATTTCAAGAACTGCTTCTGGTTTAAGTCAATAAATGGCACTAGATATTTTTCTGTGTGTGGTTAGACTCACTAGAAACTAAAACACCCTTTCAGGTTATTTGGCTACAGTAAGTTTAAAATAAATACAAAAATGTAGATCATTTAGGCTAATGAATTTTATGCAAAATCTAATAAGTCTTGATAGTTTATGCTAATGAAATTCTGTTGTTTGTAGCCACTCATTTATTCCTTAGTGTAGTACTGACTATTGGAATAGATTGAGATCTTGGTGCTACTGAGCGGTTTTTGTCACTTTTTAACACAGCATGTTTCACTTTGACCGTGACTCCTTATCTTAGACTAACAATCCATTTCATTTACCCGACCATTGCCATGTGAAATAATGCTAACAAACCTCGTACCACAATAAGCTGCTATCACAAATCCCCCAATAACAAAACAATTCTTTTATGCCTCCTTCTCCTTTCCCTGTCTCCTTTTCTTTACGTGATCAGAACTGAAAGCTTATATCTACCAAGGCAAATGTTAAGCTACGGCGTGTGCTGTGGGCACAATAGGCAGGGATCAAGCTGCCTTCTTAGCCTTCGATTTCTTGGTGAAAAGGTGCATCTCCAGTTACCGCTACTTGCTTTTTCTCAATCTTGTTTGCAATTAAATATTCCAAAGTGTCATTAAGCGGAAGGCGATGTGAGCTGCCACTCAATGTGGATGAAGCAGCATGCCCAATGTGACAGGTAAACAGAGAAGCGAGAGCGAAAGGCACAGCTAGGGTTACAGGCCTGCTCAAGTAGTGCCACTCACCGGCTCTGTTTCCACCGGGAAGGGATCGATTTACTCGCGGCTGCCACATAAAATGGTCCGGTCCAAGTATACTGCCTGACTCCGTGATGGAATGATTACTTATTCATGGAAAGTTGGCAGGGGGAGGAAGGGTGATGTGAATGGGAGTCCTTGTTTTTTGGTGGGGTTGCAAGACATGGCTGACATAAGGGTATCTATTACAAGCTTGTTCTGAGAGTCTGGCCCCCCTTATTGCCAGAATTGCTGGAGATTGTCTCAGCTCTGGCTGGGAGTGACAGATCTGGAACATACCACTCATGTTCACCATGGGTTTCAATCACAAAACATACCAGATTGAACACAGCATTCTGCATGTGCGCCCTAGTTATGGAGCATGGCACCTTGAATGTATTCCAGCAGGGGCATGTATGCCAGCTGACTTCATCTCACTTTCTAAAGTCACTCCAGGTAGCCTGACACTTAGCTACTGGCCTTGAAGGGCACATTTGCTTTCTCTCTCTCCTCTGCTGCTCTGAACATCACCACCCTGACACTAGAGAGTCCGCGCCATGTTTCGGGCGTGTGAAATCTCACACTACCTGCAGATCTGAGGGCACTGGCGGCTGGAGCTTTAACAGGCAACGGCATGAGAGGCTTTTTTTTTTTTTGCACTGAGCCAAGATAAGCTTATTCCATGCAAACCTTAATCCTAATCAGTATTTGAGACCCCACAGATTCTACCTCAGGATAGACACGTTCTACCAACATTCACACAGAATTCTCAAGTATCATCCAACTCCAGGTGCTGCATTTTCATAAAGCCTGTGTTTAATTCCCCATCCATTCAGTATTTTTCCCCCCTACCATGCCTTCTTTCAGGCCACTGCAAAACTGACTGACCACTTTAATTAAGCTGGAATTGTGCATCAAAAGTCTCATTCAAGCATGTCCATCAGCATCTTTTGGATGATGGCTGAAATCTGAGACTTGTCCACTATTCCACCTCTTCTTATCTCAGTCTGGCGCCTTGCGCTTTCACTGTAACACTCCGCCGCTTGGCAGGAACGCGTAACCTAAGTCACCCTGGAGTCATTGTGCTGGTTGTAAGCAATATGTTCCACTGTGTGATGGCCGAGCACATTAACACAGATTCTTTTCACTCTTGCGCCCATGATACCCCACCGGCATTTGTGTTACAAGCCGCTTGATTTCCAGCAATTCAAAGCCAAAGTCTGGCGAAGGTGTGAGAGGGCTTCTTTAGCAGCACCGAGGCCAAGTGTAAGACTACTGCTGGAGCACCTGCTACTGCGCCCAAGAATCCAACCTGAATGCTAATCAGGAATTCCAAATAGGGGCAGTTGGTACCACTGGGACCGGACTAAAAAGTTTCCCAATATGTAATTCTTCTTCTATGTAGCCTTCTGAATTTACAGGGGCGTGAAACACATTATAGGTATTGCACCACATATATATATATATATATACTTACTAATGTCATATTACTTACATACATACATAGTATCATATTTCTTACTAAACTCAAGTGCTGCAAAAAAAAAAATAAAAAAATCCGAATCCACAAATGTATTGAACCTATACCACCTACAAAACAGATTAAGAGGATTGTTTTGCTTAAGTATTTAACCCCCTTGAACTTTTCCACATTTTCTAGTGTTGCAATCAAGAAATTAACTGTGATTTTATATGAAATGGATTTAACTGGGATTATATTTCTACATTTTTGCTTGCTAATTAAGATTTACATATCATTAGCACATATTTTTCTGTGTTTTTCTGACCTTTGGTGTAAGAATGGCCTATATAAATTAAATTATAATTATAAGTATTATTAATATTATTATCATCATCATCATCATCATCAGTAGGAGAGGTTATGGCCATGGGTTTATTGCTTTACTTCACCCTCTAATGATGGAATAACAGAGACACTTTATTTCCCCAAATCTTTCAATTAAATTATGTTCGTTTTAAATTAAAACACGGATCCTAAATTATGCTGGGCCAGATTACAACCTTTATTGGGACATATATTTGTCAGCCCTCTATTAGCATGCTGTCTGAGTGAGGGTGTGAGGGTTTCTTTTTCTGGCACAAAAGGCAAGACAAAAATAATGAAATACAGAGTTCATTTGTTTTCAAAGAGCAGCACTGACCTAACCAATAGATTATCATAGGTGCTAAACAGGCTTCATCAGCTAATATCGGCAGGCATAACTATTCTTGGCACACTTAACAAACAAAAGTTTCACAGTAGGCTCTACCAGTGACCGAAAACGGTTTGAAAACTTGCTTATTTCGTTACAGCTACAATGTCAGCTTTAGTGGACTCTGCTGACCCCTACTGGTTACTTAGAGAAATTCGTGTATAATGGAAAATGTCGTTGTTAATACTGTTTGATATTTTTCACACAGAATTATTTTACATCATTTAAATACTGTATCCATAGTATTCCAGTTTGTACAAATTATTTGGAAAATGTAAATGTAATAAGCTTTTATTATATTCTAAATTAGTTGCTGTATCAAAGATGGCCACTGGGTGTCAGTGCTTGCCAATAATTCTCCCAGTTTATCAGGTCCACCTGCCATAGTATGCATAAGCGTCAGATTTAAGGAATGGATTTTCTCACTTGAGCATCATTTTCTTAGTATATTTTGATGATTTAATATGAGGTTTTGGATGTAGTCAGGGGTTTTCATCTATCTAGCTAAATAGATTTATCTATCTAGCTAAAATTTGTTAAAATATAAATAGGTTATGTATTATAGAGAGTGGGAGAATTAGCGATATCTTAATAAAAATGCATTTCCCCCCCTTTTTCATAATATTCCTTTGTATCTTTTCTGCTAAGGTTGTAGTACATCCAAGCACCACAGTCTCCCGTTGTCTAGGCAACAGAAAAAGCTAACTTTCACCTGGACACTTCCAGCCAAGCTTCACTATCCTGTATTGATTTTGGCTTTAAACCCAATGGTCCTCCCCCCCCTCTATTGATCAGACTGCTACCTGATAAAAAAAAATTGGAGAAAGAAGTTATTGCATAAACTATTACTAAACTGTGTGCTTTTGGAAATATACAAACAAAAGTTCTGAAATTCAGAGAACTTTATGTTCACTTCATGCCACACTGTTGAACTTGAACTCATCAGATTTCTGCCTTTATGCGAACTAGCTCATATTTTCTTGAAGCTTCCCCAGATGCTACATTTCAAAATCAAAAATGCAATGGCTGCACCAAAAATGCTATACATTATAAAGTATGTACTATATAGCATATAGTAATAATATAGCTGTACTATAAAGTGAATGAGGAATGAATTCAAACACAGGCCAGGAGTGAGCATGGAAGTGATTAGCTTTAAGGAATGCTGTTACAGAAACAACAAAAAGATGTTGCTCTAGGAAGATGAGAAATAAGCATATATACAAAACATTTCCCTCAAGTGTAGATTAAACAGTCATAAACGAGCACATCAGAGGGACCAACGAGTACATCAGAAGGACAAACGAGTACATCAGAGGGACAGCTCATGTTGGACGTTTGGGGGACAAAGTTAGGGAGGCCAGATTAAGATGGNGAGAGTGATGATTCGCTGTGGAGACCCCTGAAGGGAAAAGCCGGAAGAAGAAGAAGAAGAAGAAGAAGAAGAAGAAGGAGAAGATTTTGACAGCAAGCCTGTCTTTGCCTGCTGACTACATTTGAGGTAAATGAAACTTCTGTATATTTTTTTTCCTTCAATTATTCCCTTCAAAGGTCTCAAGCCAATGTTTATTTAATCAGGCTGTGGAGCAGGTGATGTCTGCATGATCACTAAACTTTGAACTGAGCTTGAACCTAAATTCTACATTGCACAAGACTGATATTTCACTGTTCTTAATCAACCTGTTTACACAGTAGTTGGATTGGATGCCACTGTCTGCATGATACGTTTGGGTGAACTCAGGTCAAAGGTGCTTCAGTATTTGAAGACATCAATCTATCTACCATTAGCTTAGCATTTACAATATTCTCAAGAGGAGTAATGGATATCAGAATATGCACGTGAGCTGTTATGTTAAAGAGAGCTTTCTAATGAAGCATTTTGACATTGACATTTTGTTCACTTGGAGGACTACATTGGAGGATGTCGATTTTATCCAAAGCGACTTACAATTGAGCTGAAGCAGATGAAGGTCAAAGGTCTTGCTCAAGAAATCAACCATGGCAGGTTGGAGGTAATTGGATTTGAACTCACAGCCTAGACAAAATGTTAAAAACTGAGCCACCATTCCCCTTCAAGCTCAACATGACGGTGTCAGAATTACTGATCCCATTATTCCATTTTCAGTATGATACTGACGCCAAAATATCCCTTGATACCCAAGTAGTTCTTACAGGTTGATGGGTTGTGACTGTATCCAGATCCAGAGTTTCAGGCCAGTAATGACTGCTGTGGAATGAAATACTCAGTAATAGATTTATGAATCCGTGGTCCAAACATTACATCAGACAGACCTAAAAGTCGATTCCTGTCTTCCAGTTCTTTCACTTTGGTCACTCAAGAATTATAAATATCTATTCTTCTCAGAACTCGCTGAGCTGTCCATGCCTTTCAATTAGTTATATTAGTTATATGTTATTGGTGCTGCTTTTGATAATAGCCCTTGTCAAAAAAAAACATCCTACTGGAATGTCAGTTTTCCTGTAGGATCTCAATTGATTTTTAGAATCGTCTTGGAACTCTACTTGTATTTTATTGGAGATAATGTCTTGTTATTGGAAAGTTATCGGAAATTACAGAGGGTGCTTTGGGAGTTTTAAAATCCTAAAAGAGTATTTTCTATATATATTTTTTTATTTATTTAAATTAGAGTATTCTATCCTAGGTAGGTTTTGCCGGCTCTTTCTTATTTATTCCAGTCAACACCCAACACAACAGCACTACCCTCTCTGCTGCTGCCCCCCACATGTTGTCCACATGATGTTGCTCTAGGTTGATCAGTGTGCAACATAACAACGTTGAGGTGAGTTCGATCAAACTGTAAGACACAGCCAAATATATATATATAGTGAGAAAATGCACCTGAATAGGAGCCCAAATGGGTACGCAGATAGGAAACCATTAAAAAATTCCTGTAGAATCGGTCCTACAGGATATTTGTGTCTTGTCCTATAGAACTATAGGAATCTTATAGGAGCCTTATAGGAATCTTATAGGAGTCTTATAGGAGTCTTATAGGAATCTTATAGGTGTCTTATAGGAGTCTTATAGGAGTCTTATAGGTATGGTTCCAAAATATGATAGAAATTCTCATTAGAATCCTTTAGGATTATTTTTTGGACAAGAGTAGCACCTGAGAAAGCCTATTTTTTTTAAATCATATTTTATTTATTTCCATAAAACTATACAAACTTTTCTACACAAGTGTATTTTTTTAAGATTATTTATTAATCAACATCGAGAAAACGAAAGGAATAAACAATAATTGGAAGGACAAATAACGTGACGTATTAATTTTTATATTATTTGTTATACAAATAAAGAGGAAAACAACTTGACAATAAACTGAAAGCGATATCAGGATGTCACTGTGACATTTACTTTCCTTTTTTCTCAGAACATCTGAGCATCTTTCGCTCCATCCTGATGTACCGTCACCTTTAACTTCTGCACTGATTTCAGTCGGATCAGGCGATACCGCGCACAAACACGCGCCTCTCGAGACCCTCTTTCTCATTGGTTACACCTCTCTTCATTTACATATTTGATCCCGCCTCCACTTGAGACTCGAAATCCTATTGGCTCACTCGTGCGGCGTGAGTCTCTTAAAGGTCATAGTTCGACGGTCTGCAGTAACCTCGCTCCTTAACGACTTGTTTATTCTTCCAACCCACATTCCGAAATAACGCTTCCTCGTTCTGTGATTGACTGGAGCAAGTGACCAATCAGAGATCTGCTCTTGGGTGTGAGTTCCCCCAGAACCAATCGTAGTGAGGGAGGCGGGAGCGTTGGAATATGGGTGGGGTGAAAATAACGCTTCCGTATCACACCACCGCGGTGGCGCTGTCAAAGCGGTGCTTCACGGAAATGTGAGTGAAGCTGTAGTCAGCGCTGGAGGATGAGACATGCTATTATTTGGAGGACGAGATAAATAAAAAATATATATATAATATATAGTTAATTCGTCGGAAATACCACTTCAGAATAGCTTGCCGACTCATTTCTCACGGTGAGTAGTTAAGCTTATTAGCGCAGAAGCACGCTAGCTGGATGTTAGCCGGCTCGTGCATCATTTCAAGGCAGAAAATGTAACTAGAAATGTTAACATTAACAGGAAAATGTCCGACAATTTTTTAAAAAAAAATGGGATTACTCATTCGTGAGCCATTTTAAAAGCTTGGAAACGTCTGTAAACATCACTGACATGCCTTATTTCTAAATACAATAACGCGTCCCATCTCCTGCACGCGCACACAGCCCAAGAAAACAAACAAACAAACAACGCGTTATTTAGTTATCGCAATTTTTCAGCAACAATTGCGTCTACTAACTAAGCAGCAGTGTGTTTTGGACTCACAGCAGCTAAGACACGCGTGTGGACTTGTTTATCAGGTTCAGCAAACTGGTCTTAAGGTGTGTTCAGGTCACATCAGACCCTGCAAAGAGTCTGAGGAACATTAAATATTCGACATATTAAAAAGTATTTTTCTGTGTCTATACAACACATTTCCGGTGATATGTAGCCTGAAAGTCTTCTCCTTATATTATTTCCAAAGATATCTGTACAGTGGTGGGCTTTCTTCATCAAGACCGCCCACTACTCATGAATATTCATGACGCAGAGACCCTCATTAATATTCATGTTGAGTTCTCGATTCTGATTGGTCACGACGTCGGAATGGCTTTTCTATCTTTTCTAATATATTATCATTTCTGTAGTAATGAACATAATATAATATAATTCACAAACTTGTTTGAAGGATGCTTAGGATTATATGCGTTGCTCAACAATGACAAGATGATTTAAAATATAATACAATAAAAATGTCCATATACCAAAAAAAAGGGTGATATAGTGATATAAACATTACAGCTAAAAGTTAACGTAGTACTATTTCTCGGAGAATAAATACAGTGAAGAAATGTTTTGAAATTGTTTGTTAAAGAGTCAAAACTAGGAAACATCAGTACATGTCAACTCACTGAACTAATTCCTGTTGGATCGAATTGTATTGGTGTTGAACCAAATCCTATTGGATCAGTAGTGACTCGAAATGTGTTGGTGCTGAACCGAATCAGTAGTGAATTGAAATTGTACTGATGCTGAACCAAATCCTATTGGATCAGTAGTGAGTCAAATCGTATGGTTGCAGAAGCGAATCATATCCCATCATTAGTGAATGGAAGTGTATTGTTCCTGAACCAAAACTGTATTGGATCAGGTGTGAATTGAATTATATTGGTGCTGAACTGAATCATATCAGATCAGTAGTGAATCAAATTATATTGGTACTGAACCGATTCATATTGGACCAGTAGGGAATTTAATTGTATTGGTGATGAACTGAAACATACCGGATCAGTAAAGAATCGAATTGTATTGGTGCTGAACTGAATCATATCAGATCAGTCGTGAATTGAATTTATACTGGTGTTGAACTGAATCCTATTGGATCAGTACTGACTCGAAATGTATTGGTGCTGAACCGAATCAGTAGTGAATTGAAATTGTACTGATGCTGAACCAAATCCTATTGGATCACTAGTGAGTCAAATCGTATGGGTGCAGAAACGAATCATATCCCATCATTAGTGAATGGAAGTGTATCGTTCCTGAACCAAAACTGTATTGGATCAGGTGTGAATCGAAGTGTATTGAATTTTCATTTCGTTTCTTGTGTGACTTTATAGCTTATTTTACGGAGATGTGTATTGTATTGTCTGAAAGAAAGAGATTTCATGGACTTTATTAATACAGTCTATAATTTCGATCCAGTGGTGCAGAAGTGACTCTCAATCCATTCTGAGATTTTTTTTCCCAGCCTGTCAAAGCCAAACGGGGTGTAGTTTGATTAAAGGAGGTGGGGATTGAAACACCCCGTCATGTGGGCGGCTCCTAAAGTGAAAAGGACAGACTAGATATCATCAAATTCACTTCTAAATTTTACAACGGAAGTGCTCGTAGAACTGAAATTACCTCCTCGGAGCCGCTGTAAAAAAAGGGTGGAGCACTTTCTACGCCACTGTTAAGTCTGAGTCCTGTGTCGGGTTTAATGCATGATGTCCTTCTTTATCATCCCTGAATATTTCATTCATCCTCGCTCTTTCTTTTTGTCTTCAGTGTTCGGAGCCTGCCAGTGTCGTCAGGCCATGGCGGAGCAGGATCCCGCGGCGGAGAAGCCTCCGGCCACCTCGCACTTCACCATCGGGTCCGTGTCGGAGGACAACTCCGAGGACGAGACTCTGGGCAAGCTGGAGCTGTCGGCGGGGGACAAGGAGCGCTCGGCGTCTCCGTCCTCTCTCAGCTCGGACAGCACGTTCGAATGCATGGACGGGCCGTCGCACAGCATGAGGTCAGCCTCGCGCTCAGCTCTCGTTGCGAAACGCGTCTGTGTTTGTTTTTTGCGACACTGCTGTCATTAAGCTTCTGAATTGCGCTCATTTAGATCATTATCCGGAGTCAGGTGTGATAAAACAGAAGGCAAGTTTAGTGCGACAGTCAATTCCACACAAATGGCCTTTCTTACATATGTCATTGCATTCTGCTTTAATTCTGATTGAGAAACCAGTGGTGCGAAATAGCGTGGCAGTGAAGTCTCGACCTTGTTGGGCCCCTCACGTGTGTGTGTGTGTGTGTGTGTGTGTGTGTGTCTGAGAAAAAAGCTTTGGCTCAGTGTAAACCCATCTGTAGCTCTCACTCTTCTGCCACGAATAGCTCTGTTAGATACAACACTTCCGTCTGTGTTTTCTGTCCGTGTTTTGCTTTATAATCTAATCTAGCATCAGCAACACTAATAGACACGAACCCTCTGTTCAAGCACTAGATTAGACATGTGATGTTGATTATTAGCGAAGCATCGAATCAGACTGAA
>CM074971.1:14040582-14048084 GCA_037577455.1 Pangasius macronema | reverse complement strand
TGTATATCATATTTGTGTCCTGGGGAAAAAAAAAAGTCAGCAAGTCATGAAAAACTGCTGTTGTGAGACAACGAGACCCTCCCTGTACTCTACCACTTTCCTATTGGTGGACGTTGAGCAAGTAGAGAACAGGCAGGGAACTGTGTGTGTGTGTGTGTGAGTGTGTGTGTAGGTGTGAGTGTGTGTGATTGTGTGTTAGGGGTTAGGGAGGATCACACTATGCCTCTATTTCAGTGGCTAGCATACCAGTGATGATGTAACGGTGCAATATCAGGCCAGGCAGAATTCAGTTAAGCACACACACACACACACACACACACGCACACACACACAAGGAAGATTCTTCTTCACACTCTGCCCCCTCATTCCCTCCTCCATCATGTGTGTGTATGTGTGTGTGTGCATGATACAGCATCCTGTAAAACACTTTCCAGGCAGCAGTGCTTTTAAATTTGGAAATCAGCGCAGCAGCCATTTTTTTGGCTGTAAATTTTTTATATTTTATATACAATATACACTTACAACAACGAACCTCATATATCAAAATGAACATGAACACATTTATTGGGGGGAAAAATTGTTTTCAGGAGCATGAAAATCAACCTCGAATGATCGGATTAAATCATATAATTGTCGATGAGTTACTGAGAAGATTTAGCGCACATGGCTTTCAGAAGGCGCTCTCTCACCGTTTAGTTCTCAGTTTGCTTTCTGCTCTCCGTGAGCTTTGCCTTTTATGGAGTTTCGTGGGCGTGACTAAATGTGAGTGTAATTGAAGGTGCTTGGTAGTTGACATTTCTCAACATACAGTACTTAGAAAATCAGTATTTCTGAGTGTTTTGTAAATCTAACAGGAATTTTGCTTTGGTTTGTCCAATAAAAAATATTACTTACTTTAAAAAAAAATAGATAAATGAGGCCCAATAAGTCTGAGTTAGTGTAGTGTCTCAGTGCTGTTCTCAAATATAATCTGGAACTAAAACCAGATTTGAAACCAGTTCACACACGATTTTTTAATGTATCTGAAACATTAAAGAGTTAAATAATGACGTGATACTTTTAACCCATTTATAGTTGCATTTAATGTTGTGGAACGTCCACTTGAAGCAACTTAGAGCTCCCCGTGAAGTAAAGTGTAGTGTACATTCTCATTATATCACCTGGTGTTTTTATTTTTTTATTTTTTTAAGGCCCAGTATGTCTGGTCTGCACCTGGTGAAGCAGGGTCGTGATCGCAGACGTGCCGACCTGCACAGGGACTTTACTGTGGCCTCACCTGCTGAGTTCGTCACCCGCTTCGGAGGAAACAAAGTCATTGAGAAGGTAAATCGCATCACATGGGAAATTGTGAGAATGATAATCAGGCTAATGAGGAATGAAAGCTAACAGGTACCAGTTTGTTGGGATCTTCATACTGGCTACTGGTGTCTGTTTTCTTTTTAGTAGTTGTTAGCTAGTTTTTGAGGTGTAAGTCATGCTAATTTTATGGATCTAGTTTGACAACAAAACTGGACAGAACAGCACTTTACTCTGAGCAAGGCCGTATTTAATATGTGCATGTACTTCGGCGTTGCAGGTGCTCATTGCTAATAATGGCATCGCTGCTGTAAAGTGCATGCGCTCCATCCGGCGCTGGGCATACGAGATGTTTCGGAATGAGCGCGCCATCCGCTTCGTCGTCATGGTCACGCCTGAGGACCTGAAGGCAAATGCGGGTGAGTGAACAATACAAGCCAGTGAAAGGGGGAAAAAAATGTATGCCATTCATAGCTGAGGGTGAATATATTATGTCAGTTTATTCAGTACAGTCTGACTTTGTCCTGGCAAAGCATGGCCTAATTTCAAATACAAAAAGAGCCACTGATTAGTGCCGCGAAAGGAGAAGTGTCTCCACTGATGAATGGACAAGGTCTCTTCAAGGCTCTTTGTTAGATTTCATTCAGACTGATTGTATGATTTGGGCATATCCATTTACCAGCATTGAACAACAGGAACTAACTTGTTTCACAGATGTTCCACGCTATTTTAATGGACTTATACACAGAATAAACTTTTTTTTTTTTCTCGTTGCCCACAGAGTATATAAAAATGGCTGATCATTATGTACCTGTCCCTGGAGGAACCAACAATAACAACTACGCCAACGTAGAGCTCATTTTGGACATTGCTAAGCGTATTCCAGTTCAGGTATCTATTCTAGGTTTTGTAACGCTTTATTAGGAAAGAATATTCATTCACAGTAATTATTTATATCAGGTCGGTTAGTTATAATGTTTCCTGTAGTGTATTCAATGATTTTTATCTATTAATATGAATCTCCTTTTCATTGCTAGGCGGTATGGGCTGGTTGGGGTCACGCCTCTGAAAACCCAAAACTACCAGAACTCCTGCACAAGAACTGCATTGCCTTCATGGGTTCGTCTCCGCAGAATGTCCACCTGATTCCACAGCATGTAGGCTGGATTCATGTTAGCCTGTTTTAATGGTGCTTGCATCTATTTTTCTATTCCCAGGTCCTCCCAGTCAGGCGATGTGGGCTCTGGGAGACAAGATTGCATCGTCCATTGTGGCTCAGACGGCTGGCATCCCCACTCTACCTTGGAGTGGAACAGGTATGTTGATTCTCATCGGGAATAAATGAAAATGGCTAGTACATGAGGAAAACCCCAAAATGCTAACTTACTTTGGGCTGAGTCCATGTAAAACCTCAAAATGTTAAAATAGCTTGGGTCGAGTCCATGTAAAACCTCAAAATGTTAAAATAATTGGGTCGAGTTCATGTAAAACCTCAAATGTTCAAATAATTTGGCTCGAGTCCATGTAAAACCTCAAAATGTTCAAATAATTTGGGACGAGTCCATGTAAAACCTCAAAATGTTCAAATAATTTGGCTCGAGTCCATATAAAACCTCAAAATGTTAAAATTAATTGGGTTGAGTCCATGTAAAACCTCAAATTGTTCAAATAATTTGGGTCGAGTCCATGTAAAACCTCAAAATGTTCAAATAATTTGGGTGGAGTCCATGTAAAACCTCAAATTGATAAAATAGCTTGGGTCGAGTCCATGTAAAACCTCAAAATGTTCAAATAATTTGGATTGAGTCCATGTAAAACCCCAAAATGTTCAAATAGCTTGCCTCAAACAGAATTTGAGAGACCACTACACAAAAATATTTAAATAACTTTTCTGGCTTTGTGTTAACAGGGTTAACTGTCGAGTGGTCCGAAAATGACCAGAAGAAGCGAATCGTCAACGTACCCAGTGAGCTCTACGAGCAGGGCTGCATCCAGGACGTGGAAGCCGGTCTTAAGGTACCAATAACATTCGCGGCAGCGTATTTTCACATTTTTAATGCTTCGTGGCTAGTTCCTGCTAGCCGCTCACACATCTGAGCCGCATGTCCTGCCTGACAGGCTGCAGAGAAGGTGGGCTACCCGGTGATGGTCAAGGCTTCGGAGGGTGGAGGAGGGAAAGGTATCCGCAAGGTCAACAGCGCCGATGACTTCCCCAATCTCTTCCGACAGGTCAGTTGTGCAGTTTGATTAGCTGCTGTAATGCTAATACCGAAGAGCGTGCGACAAAATTGCGTAATCGTATTTCAATTAATGATAGCTAACTAGCAAATATTAGCTAGGTTTTCTAGTGGTTAACTAATGTTAAATAATTAGGTAGTTAAATATAGATAATGAATTAACTTGAGTTAGCTAACTAACATTAACAGACTAACATTTGATGTTGGGTGAAAATTAGTTTTCTGTCTTACGCGATACTAGCTAGCTAATGTTAGCTTAGTTAAGCGTTACTTCCACCGAGGAAAGTGCGTTATTCAGTCAGTCTGAGGCTTCACACTGGTAATCTGTGGGGCTGAAGCTAAACACTTCTCACACACAGTCATGTTTGTGGTAGACTTCGTATTTAACGTAAGTGAAATCGTATTGTATAAAACTGATTTTCACCGAAGAATTCTCGGCACCACAGGTGCAAACGGAGGTGCCCGGGTCGCCCATCTTTGTCATGCGCCTTGCCAAGCACGCACGGCATCTGGAAGTGCAGATCCTGGCCGATCAGTACGGCAACGCCATCTCCCTGTTCGGCAGAGACTGCTCCGTCCAGCGCAGACACCAGAAGATCATCGAGGAGGCGCCGGCCACCATCGCCACCTCCGACGTGTTCGAGAATATGGAGAAGGTAGGAAAACAATGGTAATAGTTATATAACGGACAGACAAGATGTGAAAGTGTGGAAGTGTCATTAAAAAGACAAAGATAAATCGTTACTGAAATAATACAGTGTACAGTAAGACATAAGGAGTAATTCTGGATGAGCATTTATTGCTGCTGTTGATTAATTTCCTATAACAGCATGCTCTTTTAATTATAGTTACTTTTATATAACTGTAGTGTTATAACTATAGTTATTTACATTTTCATTTCTCATATGCTACAGGTATGGCATGTTGCCAAGTATTAGAACCACTTAGTAAACATTTGTGTGTGTGTGTGTGTGTGTGTGTGTGTGTTGCTCTCAGTGTGCAGTGAAACTGGCTAAGATGGTGGGCTACGTCAGCGCAGGAACAGTTGAATATCTCTACAGTCAGGACGGCAGTTTTTACTTCCTGGAGCTGAACCCGCGTCTGCAGGTGGAACATCCCTGCACCGAGATGGTGGCTGATGTGAACCTACCCGCCGCCCAGCTGCAGGTGTGTGTGTGTGTGTGTGTGTGTGTGTGAGGGAGAGAGTTGCTTTGTTCTGTGTAGTAATCTGTACGTGTACATTTAAGGTGGGTCAGTGTGCGTGTTATCGCTTAGTCTTGCATTAGTCTTCACAAGGGCCCGTGTGCTCGAACACACGCACACACACACACACACACACACATGTACTGGTATTGTGCTGCATGCAGGTCAGCGAGGCTACAGCGGAGGAGAGTGTGCTCTCGGGTCAGTGTGTGACTGGGGGAAGGGTTAATGCTCTTACACCACACACGCTGAGACAGACGAAGGAGTCATACTGGAATCTTATTACAGCAAATAATAATTATGTAAACAGGCGAAAAAAATGAAAGCTGCAAGATGGTTTGGTGCAGATGAGATTTGTATAATTTTTTCTTTTTTTGTCCATTTATAGTCGCATTTAATGTCCTGTCAGAGTATATACAACTCCAATATGTGCAGTCCGAGCCTCTGCAAGGGGTAGGGCTTCTGAAACGGTGCCACCAAAACGTAAAGTCGCAGCTTTATATCCGACTGTTTAGAAGCACTGACGCTGACGACTCCTTCCATAAACGTCACAGAAAGCTTCAGACGATATCACCGATTATCTGTTTTTATTTGTTAAACGAAAACAACACGGGTTATTGTTAGTATTAGGATCACCAAACAAATCGCTACTACTGAAGTCATAATAATAACATTTGAATTACAGCTAACGTTGACTAACGTCTCTTTTGGTGTGTGTGTGTGTGTGTGTGTGTGTGTGTGTGTGTGTCTCAGATTGCCATGGGCATCCCTCTGCACCGCATCAAGGACATCCGCATGCTGTACGGCGTGCACCCGTGGGGAGACTCCCGCATCGACTTCGAGGCGCTCTCTACCTCCCCCTCTCCACGCGGACATGTCATCGCCGCTCGCATCACCAGCGAGAACCCAGATGAGGTGTGTGTGTGTGTTTCTGTGTTCGGGTGAATACATGGTGGATTCGTCCAACGCACCTTGCATAGTTTGTGTAAACAACTGCTTGTGTGACGTTTCGTTCATCTCAGGGTTTTAAGCCGAGCTCGGGCACGGTGCAGGAGCTGAACTTTCGCAGCAATAAGAACGTGTGGGGTTACTTCAGCGTGGCCGCCGCTGGGGGGCTGCACGAGTTCGCCGACTCGCAGTTCGGACACTGCTTCTCCTGGGGGGAAAACCGTGAAGAGGCCATCTCGTATGTACACTTTCAGTATAATACTGTAACTGTGTGTAATTGTGTGTGTGTGTGTGTGTGTGTGTATTAATATGGCAGCATGATGCATAATGTCTTTTTTTTTCCATCAGGAACATGGTGGTGGCTCTGAAGGAGCTCTCGATCAGAGGAGACTTCAGGACCACGGTGGAGTATCTGATCAAACTGCTGGAGACTGAGAGCTTCCAGCACAACAGCATTGACACCGGCTGGCTGGACCGCCTCATCTCAGAGAAAATGCAGGTACAGATCCTTACACCACGATACACCTTTTACACACTCACCAGACAAAACCTGCTTGGAATAAAGTCCTTCATTCCTCCATGCTGATGTGATGGAAATTTCCATACAAGGCATTTAGAATAGTCTGAATTTTGTAATTTCGAAGGTGGAAAGAGTGAGCTGTTGTTTTGTTTGTTTGTTTGTTTGTTTTTTTCCAATTTTCCATTTTCTCTCCGTCTCATGTAGGCGGAGCGTCCAGACACCATCCTGGGGATAGTGAGCGGAGCTCTGCATGTAGCGGACGTAAACTTCAGGAACAGCGTGTCCAACTTCCTGCATTCTCTCGAGAGGTGAGGCTTACTCCTCTCTGCTCAGCCTACACGGACTTCCAGAAACCTGGACTGTGTTTCAGATATCTCACTGTGTACCACGTCCTTCCTTCGTTCCTTCCTTCGTTCCTTCCTTCCTTCTCTGCTTCTATCTTTTCATCATTCTTTCCTTGCTTATTTTGTTCTTTCCTTCCCTTCTTTCTTTCTTACTTCATTCTTTTCTTTGGTGTTCCTTTCCTTTCCTTTCCTTTCCTTTTCTTTCCTGCTTTTCCTGCTTTCCTCCCTTGCTTGCATTCCTTCTTTTTCCTTTGCTCTTGCTTTTTTCCTTCCTTCCTACTTTTTCCATTGTCCTTCCTTCCGTCTTTCCTTCCTTCATACTTTTTCCTTTGTCCTTCCTTTGTTCCTTCTTTCCTTCCTTCCTACTTTTTCCTTTGTCCTTCCTTCCTTTGTTCATTCTTTCCTTCTTTCCTTCCTTCCTACTTTTTCCTTTGTCCTTCCTTCCTTTGTTCCTTCTTTCCTTTCTTCATACTTTTTTCCTTTGTACTTGTTTCCTACTTTTTCTTTCCTTACTTCCTTTGTTCCTTCTTTCCTTCCTTCTTTCCTTCTTTCATACATTTTCCTTTGTACTTGTTTCCTACTTATTCCTTCCTTCCTTCTCTCCCTCTGCAGGGGTCAGGTGTTGCGTCGTGTGTGTGATGACTTGTGTCAGCTGTGACTCGACTAGATGCTCCCGTACTTTATGCATGACTTCCACTGAGCGCAGTCTCCGAACTCCTACGTCCTCATCATGAACAGCTCGTCGGTGGAGGTGGACGTGCACCGGCTCAGCGATGGCGGCCTGCTGCTGTCCTACGACGGGAGCAGTTACACCACCTACATGAAGGAGGAGGTGGACCGGTGCGACTGTTACTTTAGCTACTTAGCTACTCTGGAGCTACTCTAAGAACTCCAGTAGTTCTAGACGCGTGTGTGTATGTGTGTGTATGTGTGTGTATGTCTGTGTGTGTGTGT
>CM074971.1:14018082-14035582 GCA_037577455.1 Pangasius macronema | reverse complement strand
AATGCTGTGAATGTTGCATGTGTGTGCAGGGACGAGGACGCAGTCTCTAGTGTGGTACCGTTTGGTGATTGTACGACATTTAAAGGAGGATTTGAATGATAATTAGCGTCACACCATGTACCACTTGAGACTGTCTCCTGTCCCTCTTGGCCTGACACTAACCGATCAGTAATCAATGTTATTTGATTGCAGAGGGAACATCCCCACTCTAAACAGGTACAGTACACATTCTTTCTACTGTCATCCGATATGTCTAGCAGTCTGTTGCGAGTAGTGTAGATCTAGAGTAAGTAGTCTCAAAAAGCAACATGGCCAAACACCTAGACGTCCTATCCTATGGACCCAGAAACATGCCCTTCAATTATTATTATTTTTAATGGAATAGTTGAATTACTGCTAGCGCACTTAAAAATCCCCCCCTAACCTCTCAGAGTAGCTCATATTCACTAACTGACCAAATTTAGCAGGAAATGTACTGAATTTTTATGATGATGATTTGTGATTATGATTCAACTGTGAAATCCTGTCAGATTAGCTCATGTTAGCCAGTAGGCTAGCTTTTAGCAGTAAGTATTGTTAACATTTAGGAATATGACAGAAATCCTCTCAGAAATTCTGTCATGTTAGCTCATTTTGGTTATGTGGCTAGCTTTAGCAGTAAATGTTATGAATATTTAAGAGTATGATGTACAAATCCTCTCAGAAACCCTGTTAGGTTAGCTTATGTAAACTAGCTGACTAGCTTGAGAAGAAAATATTCTGAACATTTATGAGTATGACTTCTGAAATCCTCTCAGAAATCATGTCGGCTTAGCTCTTGTTTAGTAGCTGGCTAGTTTATCAATTCTGAAAGTTGTATTCAAGCAGTAAATATTCTGAAAATTGTCTCTTTTGTGTGTGTGTGTGTTCTTCTGACACATCTGAAAATATGTTGACATTCCAGACAGTTTTTTTTTTTCCTCATTTCTGCTCTTATTCAACATTTACACTGACCTGATAACAGAGATTATGTTGACATGCTAGCTAATGTGATGACTTCAGTCCTTAGCTAGCTTATTTAGCTAGCTTTTTTGGTGCTCTATATTGAAAAATGTTACAACTTGTTGACTTTAACTAAAATATTGATTTAAGAGCAGTGTTTGCCCATGCTACTTTTCGACTATATATGTGTCTGTGTGTGTGTGTGTGTGTGTGTGTGTGTGTTTATGTTAGAGAGAGCGTGTCTGAGTGTGTAAATCTACTCCTGTGTACAAAATTCATTCGAAATTTAAAGCCTGATTTTAAGACTCCAAAACTAATTTAGCACGGCTTATTGTTGTGTTTATGTGTGTAATACGGTCCAGACATCATGCTGGTTTTGAATTAAGTGTCTTGATTACTGAGTTTAATTGGGACGTACCCCTTGCCGAGTGTGTGTGACTGTGTGCCAATGTTCTCTCAGGAAATTCTCCACACCACTACTGGACAACAAAACTAATGCTAGAGCTGCTAACCGTCGAGCCAGTGACGCTAGAACTGCCACAACTAGCTATGACACATCTACGGCTAGCGCCGCTACATCTAATGACCTTGTGGACAGGTAGAATGAGAACAGCTCACTGAGTTAGAGCTTTTAAATCCCAGGCACTGTCGAGTGCAGTATAAGGACGCTGCGCTCACCAGTGCTAAACATGCTAACACTGTGTGAAAGTTAATGGGAAGCAATTAACATTTATTATTAGCACTGGAATTTTGAGTGTAGTTTTCCACTAATATCTGGGATTGTTCTTTAAGAGAACATGATGAGATATCAAGGCTTCTTTTTGGTGAATCCTGGGCTATAAGGGTCAAAGATTTTTGACTAACCTCAGAGTTTTGATTTGGTTTTATTTCAACTGTAATTTGGTTTCTTATGAGTTGCTTTCAGTAGAGTTTAAGACTTTATATATTTGAAGGTCAAGCAGCTCTTAAGAAGGGAAAGCTGTTCGCTCACATCTTTTAGGGCACGGGGTTTATGACAGGGTTTGTTAACTGATTGTGTGTGTGTGTGTGTGTGTGTGTGTGTGTGTGTGTTGCACTCTCAGAATGTCCTTCTCGTCCAACCTGAACCACTACGGCATGGTACACGTGGCCAGCGTGAGCGACGTTCTCCTGGACACCTCCTTCACACCGCCGTGTCAGCGCATGGGAGCCATGGTGTCCTTCCGCTCCTTCCAGGAATTCACCAGGTGTGTGTGTGTGTGTGTGTGTGTATGTGTGTGATATGTCCGTCTTATACATTTACGCTCTTGTAGGAGCATTTAAAACAAAAATGAAACAATAAATTGTCCTCACTAGTCCAGAAAAATGTTGACAACTTTTTCCCGCCTCTCAGAAACATTAACGACATCCTGAGCTGTTTCTCGGACTCTCCGCCCACCAGCCCCTCCTTCCCTGAGGGGGGAAACCCTGTACTGTATGGAGAGGAAGACAACAAGGTGAGCAGCTCCAGCTCCAGCATCACACCATGTAACAACAGGGGGGAACTCTACTTCTTGGTTGCAGCTTTAATTCTGACTGACTTACTTCACCATGTCAACAATTATACACACTTTACTATGGACGCTATAACGTATTAGTGTTCAGCAAGGTGTCCTGTATGTTTGTAGAGCGCACTGGATGAGCCCATCCACATCCTGAACGTTGCTATTAAGACCGACAGTGACATCGATGATGACGGTTTGGCTGCCATATTCCGCGAGTTCACCCAGTCCAAGGTAACCCCATTTCAGACTCTGCAAAATTCAAAGCTTTTCTCTTTGCCTCGTAAAAACGTATCGACTGGAATCTTTTGCTCTTCAGAAATCGGTGCTGTTTGAGCACGGCATCCGGCGGCTCACCTTCCTCGTGGCTCAGAAGGTAAGAACTACGTCTCGTCACGTACGTAGCACGGTTTTGTTCTTGTCCCGCCATCCCGTTCCTCTTATCCTCTTATCCTATGATCCAAAAATGTGAATGCAGATGATGTTCAGACGGAAGCCCAATCTTAATTCAGACTCAAATCTAGCTGTTCCACTGCATGTCTCTTTCTTTCTCTCCATCGCTTTGCTGTCTCGACGCTGTTACTAACAGGATTTCAGGAAACAGATCAACTGTGAGGTGGACCAGAGATTCCACGTGAGTATTTCCGGGTGATCTATAATTACCGGTCTCTTCTTCTTAACTCATAATTGCAGCTTGAACTGATTCCAGTTGACTGATCGCCAAACAGTTTGACTTTAGTCGTAAGCAAATGGGCCACGCAGCTGAGGTAACTGATTTCTCTTCCACAGAGGGAGTTCCCGAAATTTTTCACCTTCCGTGCAAGAGACAAGGTGAGTAAATGTTCAGTGTTGAAATGATGAAGTTTATCAAACTGCAGCGAAGCAGCAAAACTTCTGAAAGAAGGGATTTCGAAAAGATTACATTTGAAAAAATTGCAAGAAATAAATAACAGGAATGAAGGGGGGAAAAATGAAGCAAGAAAGGATGGAAGAACATAAGGGCAGGATGAAAGGAAAAAAAATGTGGATAGAAGGTACGGAAGGAAAGGAAAAGAAGGGAAAAAGTCAGGAAGGAAGAAAAAAGAAAAGGAGGAAGGCAGGTAGGAACAAGAGTTGGGGGAGGGACAGAGAGGAAGGACAAACAGCCAGAAGGAAGGAAGGATGGAAAAAGACAGGAAGGAAAAGTAAAGGGGAGGAGGAGGAAGGAAAGGAAAAAGGGAAGCAAAGAAGGAAAAAGAAAGAGGAAGAAATGTAGCAAAAAGAGAGAGAGAGGAAAGAATGAATGAAAAAGGAAAAGAAGTGGTGGGAGGGAGGAAAGAAGGAAAAAGGACGAAATAGGTGGCGTGAGGAATGGAAGAACAGACAAAGAAGGAAGGAAAGAAGACAAAGAAAGAAAGGAAGGACAGACAGAGATAGGGACGGAGGAAGGAAGAAGGGGGGAAATGAGAGTGAGGAAGGAAGGATAAAAAGAAACAGCAAAGAAAGAAGGAAAAAAAAGAGGAAGAAAGGTAGGTAGCAAAAAGAGAGAGAGAGGAAAGAATGAATGGAAAGGAAAGAGATAAAGGAAAGGAAAAGAAGTGGTGGGAGGGAGGAAAGAAGGAAAAAGAAAGAACGAGGTGGCGTGAGGAATGGAAGAACAGACAAAGAAGGAAGGAAAGAAGACAAAGAAAGAAAGGAGATAGGGATGGAGGAAGGAAGAAGGGCGGAAATGAGAATGAGGAAGGAAGGATGAAAAGAAACAGCAAAGAAAGAGGAAGGAAGGAATGAACTAGAGAAAGGGAGGGAAAAAAAGAAGTATAAATAAAGAAGCATTCATCCTTCTCCGAGAGAGGACGATGAGGAATCGAGTGTAAAAAAGTGTCACGGCTCATTTTGTTTTTCATGTAAAGGATAAAAGTTGCTGTTTTGTTCGTGTCGTGTTTTATTCGAGTCGTTATCTGGAGCGTCCTCTCGTCACAAACGTTCACGCTCGGCGTATTTGGTAGGAAAGTTGAACACTCGGAAGGCTTTCTTCACTACACAGCCATTCCTTCTCTTCCGTAGCGCTACAGTAGAGGAAGCCGTCCCCTCCTGCGCCTGCACTCTCTCTGATAGCCTCTCAATCAGGGTTGATAATGGCTCCTCCTGACTGTGATAGTTTTCTAAAATGGTTCCACCAAAGCTCATTACTTTAATGAACTTTTTAATTATTTTGCCCATTTGAGAGAGATGACGTCCATTAGCTAGCTGTGATTACCTACATTTACTAAATCTAGCCTGCTATTAGCGCTGGGGGAGGGGAGGGGCGGGGAGGGGAGGGGGGTGGTGTTGGGTGGAGAGCACCACTTTCTGCTCTCATACACTCCAAATTTAAAAACAACTAATTTCGCTCTCTTCTTCTCCAGTTTTTTTTTTTCCCCCCATGTTTCTAGGAAAGTTGAATGTTTTTGATGACTTGGTTTACACGGTTATGTGTCATGCGCTTCCAGTTTGAGGAGGACCGGATCTACAGGCACTTGGAGCCAGCGCTGGCCTTCCAGCTGGAACTGAACCGCATGCGTAACTTTGCGCTCACCGCCATCCCGTGTGCCAACCACAAGATGCACCTGTACCTGGGCGCCGCCCGCGTGGAGGTGGGCACCGAGGTCACGGACTACCGCTTCTTCGTACGCGCCATCATCCGCCACTCGGACCTGATCACCAAGGTAAACACAAGCACGCTATAGGAGAAACATGACGCTTCTTCTTCTTCTTCTATCCATGTTCATTGTAGATTAACACTCTTAAAGCACTGCTGAATTCTCAATTCTGATTGGCTCCTCCTCATATATTATTGTTTCTATAGTAACACCAATGTGGCGGGCGCTCCATGTAATCTAAGACTAATGATAAACAGATGAAAAAGCGTGTTATACGATTTCTGCCGTGGGAAAGACTTCGCGCTTTGAGGTTTCTTGGTAGCTTGGCGGTTTCTAAATTAGTGCTTNTTTTTTAGGAAGCCTCTTTCGAGTACCTCCACAACGAGGCCGAGAGACTGCTCTTGGAAGCCATGGACGAGCTGGAGGTGGCCTTCAACAACACCACAGTTCGCACAGACTGCAACCACATCTTCCTCAACTTCGTCCCCACCGTCATCATGGATCCCTCCAAGGTTGCAAATCTTGTTTTTGCTCTATTAATTCAGCATTTTATGCTGCACAGATACAACAGTATATAAGACAGAGACATTGTGTGTGACAGATTGAGGAGTCAGTGCGCTCCATGGTGATGCGTTACGGCAGCCGTCTGTGGAAGCTGCGCGTGCTCCAGGCCGAGCTCAAGATCAACATCCGGCTCACGCCCACGGGCAAGCAGATCCCCATCCGCCTCTTCCTGACCAACGAGAGCGGCTACTACCTGGACATCAGTCTGTACAAGGAGGTCACGGACTCTCGCACGGGACAGGTGGGGCCCAATGACCGCCAGGTGGGGCTCACACGTCTCTCACTCACACACACACACACACATACACACAGTTTAATGGTTTTAGCACTGACCTCATCATTTTTACACTCTTCCACAACATCACAAGAAAGCAAGCAATCTGTAACGAGCATCGTAAGACAAAAAAATGCATTACAGGTGTTTGTCAGGATTTCCTCATATTTTCATTTCTACAGCAGAGGAGGTAGGTCTCATCATCACGCTGTCACGCCGTGGTTGGTCCGCTGTAAAGTAAAGCGTGTACTTGTTAAAGCAATCGAATGCAGTTTTATGCTGTATGTATTAGTCGATATTTACCTTCTGTTGCCAGTTTTAAAAACGGTTCTGTCAGTAATGTTATGCTGTGCTAGCCCTGTCTGAGGGAAAAATCGAAAATTTTCTATTTTAATTAATTAATTTTACGTAAAATTTTTTAAATTAATTTATTTTACGTAATTATTTTATGTATGTTTTTTTGTTTGTTTGTTTAATTAATTTTCATACATTAATTTGTAATCATATTATTATTATTATTATTATTATTAACTTAATATAAATGTATTTTTGAATTTTATTTATCTATTTATTTATTTATTTATTTATTTATTTATTTATTATAAATGAATGTAATTTTAAACCACTTTGACCTTTATCTCAAACAAAGTTGATCTAGAGAATAAAAAATATTAAATTAATTAATAAATGATAATAATAATCGATTTATCATTTTAATAAGTATGTAATATTAGTGCAAGCGTTTATTATTTATGCTGAAGGAATGGCTTTAAGTGTGTTTTATGCTTAGACCCAGACCTCAGTATGGTCCATGATCATGTGACTACGCAGTGTGTGTGTACCAGGAAGGGATTGCGTGTATGTCCTTTTCTTCTTCTTTAACACACTTTGCCGTTTTTTTTAATTTCCAGATCATGTTCCAGGCGTACGGAGACAAGCAGGGGCCTCTTCATGGCATGCTCATCAACACGCCGTACGTCACCAAAGACCTCCTGCAGTCCAAACGCTTCCAGGCCCAGAGCCTCGGCACCACCTACGTCTACGACCTGCCCGAGATGTTCAGACAGGTACACGCAGCAGCGACAGCAATAATGCTGATAATAATAATAAACAAAAATCAACAGGAAAACATCTATTAAATCTATTTTTTTTATTCATTTTCCCTCCCACTGTGTTCCTGCCATTCATTCCTTCAGGCTCTGAAAAAGCTGTGGCAGTCCATGGACGCGTACGCTCACCTGCCCAAGTGCCCCCTGCCCTCGGAGCTCCTCACCTTCACTGAGCTGGTGCTGGACTCGCAGGGTCAGCTGGTGCAGATGAACCGCCTGCCCGGGGGCAATGAGGTCAGACTCTGAGCGCTGGCTGAAGCGAAACATTTACATGTCTGGTTAAAGTGAACTCATCGCTTTGTCTTTAACCGTACGTTGTAGATCGGCATGGTGGCGTGGCGGATGACCCTCCGGACGCCCGAGTACCCTGCGGGCCGCGAAATCATCGTGATCAGCAACGACATCACGCATAAGATCGGCTCGTTCGGGCCGCAGGAGGACGTCCTCTTCCAGCAGGCGTCGGAGATGGCGCGCGAGAGTGGCATTCCACGCATCTACATCGCCGCCAACAGCGGCGCCCGCATCGGCCTGGCAGAGGAGATCAGACACATGTTCCACGTGGCCTGGCAGGACCCGGCCGACCCGTACAAGGTGAGACGCCCCAGTGCGCCATGGCCACGTGCACGTAATCGGTGATGAAATACCCTACGATGTTCAGGGTGCACCCTGTGAACACGTTAAACGTTCTCACTACAGCTGGTCAGGAGTGTGGTGTGCATTCGATGCTCTAAAATACACAGAGCTTGATACGTGGGTTATTTGGTTTTGTTTTGCAGGGATTTAAGTACCTCTACCTCACACCTCAGGACTATAAGAAGGTCTCGGCACTGAACTCTGTGCACTGCGAGCACGTGGAGGACGAAGGGGAATCGAGGTGTGCGCACAATTATGTTATTTATTTATTTATTTATTTATTTATTTATTTATTTACTTATTTACTTGGCTGATACTGTTATGCAAATCAACTTAAAACTGAAGTGCTAGTACTCAGCTATGCACATTTAAAGGGTTTAATATAGAAAGAGTGTGTGCGTGTGCGTGTGCGTGTGTGTGTGCGTGTGTGTGTGTGTGTGTGTGTGTGTGTGTGCAGGTATAAGATTACAGACATCATCGGAAAGGAGGAAGGCTTGGGTGTAGAGAACCTGAGAGGCTCAGGGATGATCGCTGGAGAATCGTCACTCGCTTATGAAGAGATCATCACCATGAACCTGGTACACAACACACACACACACACACACACACACATATACACAAGATCAAAATGCTTGATAGCTGTAATCGTTGTAGCTGGTGTAGCTACTACTAAGTTCGCACAGTACTCAGTTGTTAGGATATTTGCTTTTAGAGAGTGTTTTGGTGTTAATTGAGCATGTGCGTGGTGTCGTTTTTGCTCAGGTGACCTGCAGGGCCATCGGGATCGGCGCATACCTGGTGCGTCTCGGCCAGAGGACCATCCAGGTGGAGAACTCGCACATCATCCTGACGGGAGCCGGGGCCCTCAACAAGGTGTGTGTGTGTCACTGCTCGAGCCATTCCTGAGTTTCTTCTGACCGAATGATTCCTGCGGTTATCCAATCAGCCAATCATGGGGCAGCAAATCATGCAGATACAGGTCAAGAGCTTCCGGTCATTTCCACATCATGTGAAAATGGGATGTGGTTGCGGGTTCCAGAGCGGTTGGTTTGAGTATTTCAGAGACAACAGTCTCGCAACTTCACAACTCTTTACAACCGTGGTGAGCAGAAAAGCAACTCGGAACGCGCCGCACCTTGAACCTCCAGGCTTGAGGTTTCAACGTTACAGTACTAATTCGATTATCCAACAAACTCCGCATCCATATCCACCAATCAGAATAAAACGGAGAATTAGCGCACACACCTCCTTCTGGAATTATTCTAACCCCAACGCTGAAACACGCCTGAGAATATATTCTATAATCGGTTCCGCTTTCTGACCTGCTGCGCGTTAATTGATGCAGAGGGAAAAAAAACATTTTCCCCCTTTCAGCCTCTCGTATACAAACGGCCGTCATAACCGTTTGCTCGCACGCATAAATTAGCGCGCTGCCCCGGCAGATAAGGGCAGTTTAATCTGCTGCCGCTTTAATTGCGTCAGTAAATTCAGGCCGTGGAGTGCAGCATGGTGACAACCTAGGATCTGTTTTGTTTTGTGTTGTTGTTGTTGTTGTTGTTGTGGTTTCTTTCCCCTCAATCAGATTCTCTCGTCTGTGACTCGATAGATTGCTGTCTGGCTCGTGCAGTTAGTCATTTCCCTCCTCTTCCTTCTTTCCTTCCGTCCGTCCTTCCTTTCTTTCTTCTCTCTTCTCTCTTGTCTCTCTCTTTTTCTTTCTTTCTCTCTCTCTCAACCTCACTGTCTCTCTCTTTGTATTTATTGCTCTCTGTCTTTTTTTCCTCTCTCTCACTGCCTCTCTCTGGTTTCTCTGTGTATATATATCGCTCTCTCTTTTTTCTTTCTCTCTCTCTCTCTCTCTCTGTGTATCTCTCTTTTCTTTCTTTCTCTCGGTCTCTCTCTGTGTATATATCACTCTCTCTCTCATTTTTCTCCTCTCTCTCTGCCTCTCACTCTGTCTCTCTGTGTATCTCTCTCTCTCTTTCTTCCTGTCTCTCTCCACCTATCACTCTTTATTTCTGTGTATCTGTATCTCTTTTTTTTTCTTCCTCTCTCTCTGCCGCCTGCTCTTTCTTTCTCTGTGTACCTCTCTCTCTCTCTTTCCTTCATCTCTCTCTGCCTCCCTCTCTTTCCCTGTATATATATATCACTCTCTCTCTTTCTCTTTTTTCCTCTCTCTGCTTCTCACTCTGTCTCTGTGTATCTCTCTCTTTTCTTCCTTTCTCCCTCTGCCTCTCACTCTTTCTTTCTGTGTATATATCACGCTCTCTCTCTCTCTCTCTCTCCCCCTCTCTGTTACTCTGTGCCCCTCTCTGACTGTCTCTGTCTCCTCCTCTCTGTATTTTTCTCTATTTCTGTCACTCTCTCTCTCTTTCTCTCTCTCTCTCTCTCTCTCTCTCTCTCTCTCTATCACTCTCGCTCTCTCTCTCTCTCTCTCGACAGCAGTTATAAATGAGCGGTTTGTGTAATGGCTTCATCAGGTCAGTGGCGTGACCAGGAGTACGCGCAGTGACGCTCTTCGTTATTCTTTATGAGCTCCTCCGGCTCACAGGCAGGTGCTAATGCATCAAGTGTAAACACTCGATAGCTAAACTTCACGCAGCGCGCTGGCCCTCATTTGGTGCTCGAAATTGCTGACGAGAAGTGACTCGGCTCTAGAGTCACGAGGCCCCCGAAGCCTATTCAGTCCGTCAGCGAGTTGGAAGCCTTCGAGCTGTGACGTGATCGCCGGCGTGATGGCGTCATCCACGCCGAGGGAAGCCGCGTGACTGCGACAGCCATCGACAGGGACGAGCCACAATATGCACTTGTGCTTCTAAAAAATCCAGAAGTGTGTTTGACGTGTTTGCTCTCTCTCTCTCTCTCTCTCGCTCTGCAGGTCCTCGGCCGGGAGGTTTACACGTCCAATAACCAGCTGGGAGGCGTGCAGATCATGCACAACAACGGCGTCACGCACACCACGGTGTGCGACGACTTCGAGGGCGTTTACACGCTGCTGCACTGGCTCTCCTACATGCCCAAGGTGGAGAAAACACATCCACTGCACACTGCTTTCATCCTCAGCTAGACGTGTCAAGAGACCCAGACAGCTCACGACATCATGAAAGATGATGACGTCATGAAATACTGACGTCACAAAATTATTTTTTCAGAACACTTCGAGCCCCGTGCCGCTCCTGGCAGCCAAGGACCCCATCGACCGGCCGGTGGAGTTCGTACCCACCAAAGCGCCATATGACCCTCGGTGGATGCTGGCAGGAAAAGCCAATCAGAGTGAGCGCACACACACACACACACACACACACACACACACACACACACACACACACACATACAGTATACACACACACCTACACTCGCATACAATCTGCATTTATTTGCTGCCAGTATTAACAGGACTGTAAAACAATAGAAAATAAAATGAAGGATGAATTTCACAGCAGACTCCATCGTCTCCATCGTCACGATAGAACTGGATTTGAGAAAGAAAATACTAAATTATATTTTATGTATATTAGAGAAAATGAACACATTTTTTTTAAGAACATAAGGATTCGGAAGCTCTTCTGCGCCTCCCGTGTTTAATTGGTTCGCAATGCAATCAGATAGCAGTGATATTGGAGAAGCGTGTGCGTGCGTGTGTGTGCGTGTGTGTGTGTGTGTGTGGGCGCATGGCTGAGGGGTCAGGAAGTGCGCCGGTAGATCACTGTAGACTGGCTGTGAGATGTTCAGGCTCTGGGTTCACGGAGATAAGGAGCGATGGATGGCCCTCTGCCGAAACGTCGGTCCTCTCTAAGGTGTAGAGACATTAATGTCGTCTCCCTTCCTCCGCGCCGGAGCCCCGGTCTGTGTCAGCTTAATCCCGCACCGACGGAAAACAGGGTGAAATCTGGGCTGCTAGGATCACTTGTGGAGATGCTGATGAACATATGAAAAAAAACCAGACTCGTCCACTCTGTGTAAAAAAGAGTGGAAGTGAACAGTGAGGGAAGTAAAATGGCAGCTGAAGTGATGCAGTAGTCCAGATTCCTACAGTATTCCAGAGAGGCAGGTTTACACAGTCTGTTACACACCTCAGCACTGCCGATGTGTCTCTCTCTCTCTCTCTCTCTCTCTCTCTCTCTCTCTCTCTCTCTCTCTCTCTCTCTCTCTCATATTCTCACTGTCTCTGTCTCTCTCACTGACATCTCTCCCTCTTCATCTTCTCTCTCTCTCTCATATTCTCTGTCTCTCTCACTGACATGTCTCTCCCTCATCTTCTCTCTCTCTCTCTCTCTCTCTCATTCTCACTGTCTCTCCCTCTTCATCTTCTCTCTCTATCTCTCATTCTCACTTTCTCTGTCTCTCTCACTGACATCTCTCCCTCTTCATCTCTCTCTCTCTCATTCTCACTGTCTCTCTCTCTTCCGACATCTGTCTGTCTTTCTCTCTCTCTGTCTCTTTTTGCTTTCTGTCTGTATCTGTCTGTCTCTCTGCATCTGTCTCTCCCTCTTCCACTCTTTTTTTGTTGTTTGCTCTCTCTGTCTCTATCTCTATCTCTTTGCACCTGTCTCTCCCTCTTCTACTCTCTCTCTTTTTTTTTGTTTGCTCTCTCTGTCTATATCTGTCTCTTTGCATCTGTCTCTCCCTCTTCCACTCTCTCTCTCGCTTTCTGTCTCTGTCTCTCTCATTCTCACTGTCTCTATCTCTCTCAATGTCTATATCTGCTTCCTCTCTCTGTCCCTCATGTTGTCTCTGACTGTCTTTCTGTCTCTTTCAATGACTGTCTTTCTCTCTGTCTCCTCTCCCTGTGTTTCTCTGTATACGTCTCTCCCTCTTCCACTTTCTCTCTCTCTCTCTTTTTGCTTTCTCTCTGTCTCCATCTCTCTCTATCTCTCAAAATCTATATCTTTGTCTCTCTGTTTATCTTTCCTCTTTTTTTCTTTTTGTGTTTGTCTCCCTCCCTCCCTCCTTCTCGCAGACCCTAAAGGAGCGTGGGTCAGTGGTTTCTTTGACTGCGGCTCGTTTGTGGAGATGATGCAGCCGTGGGCACAGAGTGTGGTGGTGGGCAGAGCCAGGTGAGCTCCTGCACTTCAGCATTCTATATGAACACACTCAGACGCTATCAGGGGACACACACACTGTACCGACATCATTTATTTCCTCTTCCCACTACACTACATACGCAAGGCCACCACACCTTCCTGATGATTAAGCTCTCCTTCAGAGCTATTCCTCCTCTCTCTCTCTCTCTCTCTCTCTCTCTCTGACCTCGCTGACCTCAGTGCCTCCAGGCTAGAGCATTTGTCCAGAAACACACCCAGCTCTCATTAGCACACTTTCAAAGCTTTTCATGGAAACCATTAGCTCTTCATCAGTCTTGTGCTGTACCGCCCTGGGTCAGAGTGTCCTTTTTTTTTTTTTTTAAAATAAAAGACAGTGCCAGGTTTTTCATAGGAAGACTACTATAAATGTCTCTAAAGTATAATGAGTTCGTTGTAAATATCTTCCTCAGAGGTCACAGTCGAGAAAGGTGGTGCTCTTTCAGAAGTCGAAAACCCTTTTTTTGTGTATCAACTGTTTACAGCTGCTGTGACATAAGTTATAACACGAATAAACTTGTTTCACAGATGTTCTAAAACATTTACATGTTACAAGAAATGGATAAAAAGTACCGTGTTAAACATTAAATCTGACTTTTCAGAATCAACATATCAGCATTGACAGCAAGTATCGTACAGAGGCATGACTAAATATTGTTAATATTATGAGCATTTATGCTATGTTTGCAGGCTGGGTGGTATCCCAGTCGGCGTGGTTGCCGTGGAGACGAGAACAGTCGAGCTGTCCATCCCAGCCGATCCGGCTAACCTGGACTCGGAAGCCAAAGTGAGCCGCACACTCACACTTTCACACACTGACACGGCTACATGCAGACTCACCGTTCTCACTGTATGTGTGTATGTCCCTGTGTGTGTGTGTGTGTGTGTGTGTACCTTCTGTAGATCATCCAGCAGGCCGGGCAGGTGTGGTTCCCCGACTCCGCGTTTAAGACGGCTCAAGCTATTAAGGACCTGAACCGCGAGGGACTTCCTCTCATGGTGTTCGCCAACTGGAGAGGCTTTTCCGGCGGCATGAAAGGTCCATAATTTGTCAGTAAAGTTGTATGGAGTAAATGTAATGTTCCACCCTGAAGTTGATTATTGTCCTCTGACAGCAAATATCAAAACCACGTCTGTCCAGCTTTAGCTCTGACTGTTACAAAGCACTAAGACTGGAGACTCCTTCCAAAAAATGATAAATAAACTACGCATTTTTTAATTCATTTATGCGGAGTGTCCAGTGCACAAGTCCCTGTATACGTTGTTACTGTAGATATGAATACTATATTAGAACAAACATTTAATATAAACCTGTGATTTACTTTGAAGAGAGAGCTACTCTCAGAGCTGCTGTTATAGGAAATACACAAACACCTTCTGACCAATCAGAATGAAGAATTCAACAGCGCTGTGGTATAAAACGTATTCTGAAACGCTTCTCGCCTGTAGACATGTACGACCAGGTGCTGAAGTTCGGCGCGTACATCGTGGATGGCCTGAGGGAGTACAGACAGCCGGTGCTGGTCTACATTCCACCTCAAGCCGAGCTCCGTGGAGGATCATGGGTAGTGATCGACCCCACTATCAACCCACGCCACATGGAGATGTATGCAGACAAGGACAGCCGGTAAGAGCTTTACGTTTATATATAAAACCTAATACTGTATCAGTTTGTCTGACATATTTATTACTCATTAACAACCACGTTATGTTGTGCAGGGGTGGCGTGTTGGAGCCGGAGGGGACGGTGGAGATCAAGTTTAGAAAGAAGGATCTGGTCAAGACCATGAGACGTGTCGATCCTGTTTACATGGGTCTGGCTGAGAGACTTGGTGAGTCCAGAAATCGTAGAGCAGGTCAAATGAACTAATTGACTCCCAGGCAACAAGCAGTTGAGATATTTAGTTGAGATTTTCTCAATTCTATGCAAATTAGGTATGACACGTTAACGCAGAAAATTCAACACATGGCTCGAGTCATTCCTCGGGCCAGTCCAACCCTTCTTCACTTCCCTGCTCACAACTGTAATTCGTCCACAACTGCAATTACTGTTTGACGTGCAACATGGAGGAAAAACCACCACGGCTTCATCTTACCACCTCTTGTTAAATGTGTATAGAGACATATGAGGAAAAAAATAAAGCTTAGAAGGAAGCAGCAGAGATCGTTTGTTGCTACCTCCGGTGAGTGTGCGTAACTAGTATGGTTAGCTTGCTTTGCTAACGAAGCTAACGAGTGACAAGTGAGTCAAACTTACAGCAGGTTTGGAAAGTATTCGGACCCCTTCGGTTTTTAAGCTACTGGCAAAAAAAAACAGGTACAGTACGGTTGAAGCATGGTGGTGGCAGCATCGGCATAAAAGCAAACAGAGCTGGTCAGATGGATCATTGTATGTGATGCTGTTCTCTTGGTTCATGCTAATCCTCACGTTATATCTGCAGTCTGTACAGCTGTGTGTGTGTGTGTGTGTGTGTGTGTGTGTGTGTGTACGCGCAGGCACGCCGGAGTTAAACGCCTCAGAACGGAAGGAGCTGGAGAGCAAGCTGAAGGAACGAGAGGAGTTCCTGCTGCCCATCTACCATCAAGTAGCAGTGCAGTTCGCCGACCTGCACGACACGCCGGGCCGCATGCAGGAGAAAGGAGTCATTACCGTGAGCCTTTGATTTATTTTCCTTCCACCGTGCTGGCGCGATGACTCATTACGCTACCGTGTTATATTACAGCTCCCGGGGTAACATACGATCATAATTAGCTTCTCACTGTTAGTTAGAGCTTCTGTGGTGAATGTTCTGAGGTGATTTCTTTCCTGCTCTGTGCGCCTCAGTTACAACAGCTAGTCAATACGATATATAAAATATACGACTAAAAGAACACATAGTAAGATATCTGTATGTTATATATATATACGTCGACTGAATGTTTGTTCTGCGGCGGCAGGACGTGTTGGAGTGGCGCACGTCGAGGCAGTTCTTCTACTGGCGTCTGCGGCGGCTCCTGCTGGAGGACACGGTGAAGAACAAGATCCAGCAGGCCAACAGCGAGCTGACCGACGGCCAGGTGCAGGCCATGCTGCGGCGCTGGTTCGTCGAGGCCGAGGGCGCGGTGAAGGTGCTTGTCTAATAATGTTGTCTAATTACTTAGACAATAAATGATTACTGAAATATTAAAACGTATTATTAAATATAATTGAGATGCTCAAATGTGCATAGGTACACTTCTGATTATTTACTGTAAAGCTGCCATGTTTGAGTACAGTTCAGCCTGAGCGAGAGGGACGCACCGGGGCTCCTGGCGTGATGCCAAGCGCCGGCGGCACCTCGCGAGTATCTGTGGAAGGAGACGGTGGCTGAAGCGGCTAATGCATTAGCCCCAATCAGAGCGGGCTATCTTAAGCCACAATTAATCTCCTCCCTGGCACGCACAGATAGGAGAGCAACATGCTGTTTCTTAATTAAAAGCAAACGGATTAAACATGATTAATAAAGGCCGTTAAATGTTCCCAGCGACTGTGAGCTCAGGTTGTTTTTTTTCTTTTCATTAGCAAATCTTTCAGAGTCCAGCTTTGCTCCCGAATCAGCCTGGATTTATCTGTAGGGCCCTAATCAAGAGGGCGTTTTATTCAAATTTGGACTCATCAAATACACACATTCTTCAAAAGCAGTTGATTTGGTCTGACCGCGTTTAAAAGGATTCTTGGCGCATTTCATAATGACTTTTCTGTATCCTGTCTTTCTGCGTGTGTCTCTCAGGCGTATTTATGGGACAGTAATGAGGACGTGGTGGAGTGGTTGGAGAAGCAGCTGACGGAGGAGGAAGGAGCACGGTCCGTCATCGACGAGAACATTAAGTACATCCGCAGGGACCACATTCTCAAACAGATCCGCAGGTAACGTCTCGCGTCATCACGGCAGCGTTCCTAACACACTCTTTTTTTCCCCCCCACGCCCTCTGTGTGTTAGTGTAGACATGGGTCTGGAGGCACGTTCAGTCATCTTTCCACTCGTTACCTCAGTTTTTAACCCTTTCATTGTCTTTGCCTGTCTATGCCTCCATCCATCCATCCTTCTGTCTCTCTGTACATCCACCTGAATGTATCTGCACCTACCCATCTGTCTGTCTCTGCACTCGTCTATCCATCCCTACATCTACCTGTCTGTCTGTCTGTGCACCCAGCTATCCATTCATATATCTGCCTGTCTGTCCCTATCTGTCTATCTGTACATATGTCTGTCTGTCCCTCTCTGTCCATCTGTCCCTATCTGTACATCTGTCTGTCTGTCTCTATCTGTCTGTCCATCTGTACATCTGTCTGTCCCTATCTGCCTGTGTGTCCCTATCTGTCCATCTGTACATCTGTCTGTCCGTATCTGTACATCTGTCCCTCTGTCCCTATCTGTCCATCTGTCTGTCCCTATCTATCTGTCTGTCTGTCCCTATCTATCTGCCCATCTGTACATCTGTCTGTCCGTATCTGTACATCTGTCCCTCTGTCCCTATCTGTCCATCTGTACATCTGTCTGTCCCTATCTATCTGTCTGTCTGTCCCTATCTGTACATCTGTCCCTATCTGTCTGTCCCTATCTGTACATCTGTCTGTCTCTATCTGTCTGTCTGTTCCTCTGTACATTTGTCCGTCTGTGCACCCATCTCTATCCATACCTCTATCTTCCTATCTACACTCACATCCACTTATGAATTTATCCATCCTTTTCTCTCTTTAATC
>CM074971.1:13975555-14014791 GCA_037577455.1 Pangasius macronema | reverse complement strand
AAATCAACTTCATCCACTCAGGAGTCCGGTGGTTTTTTATGAAGCGAGTGAATGAAGGAAGGAAAAAAGACAGAAAGTAAATACAACGAAAGGAATATGGAAAGAATGGCCAGAAAAAAAAAGCAAAGGAAGAAGGGATAGAGGGTTCTCTTAAAAAAATAAAAATAAAGGAGGGAGACAAAAGACAAAGAGAAAGAAAAGGAGAAATGAGACTGCAGGAAAGGACAGAGAGGAAGGAAAGTCAGCAAAGAAAAGCCCGGAAAGAGAAAGGCAGAATGAATAAAAGAAAAAGAAGAAGGTGGAACGGGCGGCAGGTTGCTGAGGGATAAGGGGAATAAAACACCCCAGCAGGGATCATCCGCAGGGTTTTTTACCATCATTTGTTAGATATAAATTATGATTAAATAAATAAATAAATAAATAAATGCCCTTTTACCAAGCACTAGCATGTGAGATCCAGCACGTGCCATTTTAATGTTGAAAGAAATTTTCTCTCATATTGTGTGGAAAAAAAGTCACTTTATATTACAAACACAGATTCAGCAGATCAGAAATAAAGTTGTCTATAATTATTTGCAAAGAATGACAATGACATGAGATTAAAAACAAACAAACAAACAAACAGATTTGTTTTCTGCGAGTCCCAAAATTCTGCTGACTCACATCAGTCCAGATCACTGCAATGTCTTTCTGTCTCACTGCACAGTGAGGGGTGTGTGTGTGTGTGCGCGCGTGTTAGTGTCTCTCAGTGTGTGTGTGCACGCGTGTCTGTGTCTCTCAGTGTGTGTGTGTGTGTGTGTGTGTGAGAGAGTGTGTCTGTGTTCCTCAGTGTGGGTCTCTGTGTTCCTCAGTGTGTGTGTGCGCACATGTCTGTGTCTCTCAGTGTGTGTGTTCCTCAGTGTGTGTCTGTGTCTCTCAGTGTGGGTCTCTGTGTTCCTCAGTGTGGGTCTTTGTGTTCCTCAGTGTGGGTCTTTGTGTTCCTCAGTGTGGGTCTCTGTGTTCCTCAGAGTGTTTGTGCGCACATGTCTGTGTCTCTCAGTGTGTGTGTGTGCGCACATGTCTGTGTCTCTCCGTGTGTGTGTTCCTCAGTGTGTGTCTGTGTCTCTCAGTGTGTGTGTTCCTCAGTGTGTGTCTGTGTCTCTCAGTGTGGGTCTCTGTGTTCCTCAGTGTGGGTCTTTGTGTTCCTCAGTGTGGGTCTTTGTGTTCCTCAGTGTGGGTCTCTGTGTTCCTCAGAGTGTTTGTGCGCACATGTCTGTGTCTCTCAGTGTGTGTGTGTGCGCACATGTCTGTGTCTCTCCGTGTGTGTGTTCCTCAGTGTGTGTCTGTGTCTCTCAGTGTGTGTGTTCCTCAGTGTGTGTCTGTGTCTCTCAGTGTGNTGTCTGTGTCTCTCCGTGTGTGTGTTCCTCAGTGTGTTACACCTCCATCAGTAGCATCACTGAAGCATCTGGGATCCAAACAGAGAGCGGTACAGCTCGGACCTGAACACAGAGAAACCACAAGTTTACAAAACTTTGTTACAAAATAATCCATTTAAATAAAATTACATTGCACACGTTACACACATTACACACGTTACACACGTTACACGCGTTACACACGTTACACGCGTTACACGCGTTACACATGAACATCTGGCAAACATCACACGGCAAAGACGTCTCGGCTGATCGAATCCGTTTATTCCTCATTTCAACTCCACAGTATCAGTAACCTAAGCTGCGCTTCCTTTATCTTTTCGTCTTAACTTCAAGAGAGAGATGGGGAAAAAGGCTCTGACCACTCCCTTGCTGACTCGTTCTTCTCCTCAATTATAAGTACTCACCTCACTTCCTATAAATTTTTTTTTTAAAAAAAAAAAAAAACAGGAAAAGTAAGGAAGAAAAACAATGAGACGGAGGAGGAGACAAACAGAAAGTAAGAAAAAAAATCACTTAAATGCAAGGAAGGAGTGAAAGATAAAAGGAGGAAGGAGAATAAGAAAACGAAGGAAAGAAAAAAAAAAGGAATCAAAAGGAAGGGAGAGAAGGAAAGAAAATAGAGGAAGAAAGAAAAGGAACAGAAAAGAGAATATAGAAAGGAAGGAAGGGGGGGAGAAGGGAAAAAAGTAGGGGGAAAGTAATAAAGAGAAAGAGAGAGGGGGAAAAAGACAGGGACCTGCCCAGTGTGCGAGTCCCGTCGTAATGATTTCTCCTGTAACAGCATGCGCCCGTCCTGTTTTATTCATCACTTCATCACTTCGCAGATGAAGGAATCTTTTTCTTCAAAATAAACTTCAATAAGAGTGAATTAAAAAAAAAAAAAAGCTCCAAAAGCTCATCTAAATCTTAACGTTGATCATCTGGAGATCACGAGTTCGAATCCCAACAACGCCACAGTCGGCCCTGGGGGCGAGAGACACACGCTCTCTCTCTCCACCGTCAATCACAGAGACACCAGCCAATCGTGGGCGTCTGTGAGCTCAGGTATGAGGAAGAGGGCAGACGGCGCTTTCCTCCGAGAAATAACCACTGACGCTGTTTTTCTTAGAACAGGTAACTGTTTACTATTACAAATCTTGATCAGGTGCAATTTTACTTTCTTTAGGTGGTTGAAGTATTATTTAAAGAGATCAGACCTAGACACACACACACACACACACACACACACACACACACACGAAATGAAGTCTGGTGTCTACAGACCCACATTCTTGTCTTATATATTTCACCCATGTTCTGACGGCGTGTCCTGAGAGCATTCAAAGCGCAGCCACTAGGTGGCAGTGTAGCGCTGATCAGCTTACAGCAAACATCATCCTATAGAAGCATAACACTCTTCCTTATATCCATCCTGACTATACACACACACACACACACACACACACATTTACCCTGTTCATATAAACCTTTAAAACCTATGGGCACGGTTATAGTCCTGTTATTCCTGACGTTCCCTCCCTCACACACACACACACACACACACACACACACACACAGGTGGGAGTTAATGTCCCGAGGGTCCGGGGCCGGGCCGTTTAATCCTCAATCCCTGTTTGAAATGCAGCGGTAGTGGCAAGGATTATGGCACCCTCTGATTATCATATAATGCATACATTCTTATTCTGACGGGGCCATGGCAAACATATGCGCGCGCGCGCCCACACACACACACACACACACACACACACACACACACGGGATCAAAAAAAGGAAAGTAATGGATGACTCCATATCAAAATGCATCACCAGCCACCATTAGAACTAAATGCTGAGTGCTAATCTCAACCCACTATGGAATACCTACGGAGTGAGAGTGTGTGTGTGTGTGTGTGTGTGTGTGTGTGTGTGTTCTCCTATACGGCCACATTAACATTCATGGGGCCAGTGGTCCGTGTCAGTGGGGGGTGGATACACGGCTACTGCTCCGAGCCGATGGGGGAGAGGAAGTTTTCTGTGTGTGTGTGTGTGTGTGTGTGTGTGTGTGTGGAAAAGGTCACCTGGAATCCCACTCCTGCAAAGGTCAGTGGTCAGCCGGCTGATGCCGTTGCCATACATCATTATTATTACTGTAGTTCATTGATAGCTATGTAAATGAGAGAAAGCGAGCGAGAGGGTGAGAACAGAAAAGGTCACGGTGTGTTTCCGTTTTTCCCATGACAAGCGCTAAAAAAACAACAGCACGCGCATGACAAACTAAATGTTTTTTTTTTTATTATTTATTTAAATCAAGATTTAAAAAAAAAAAAAAAAAAAAAAAAAAAAAGGAAATTCCTGATCTCGCGAGAATTCAATCTGTGTGATGAATACAGTGGTACAGTGATGCAGTAACAGGTCGTTCGCCTTTTAGACAAAGTTTAGCCAACACTGTGAATTAGCAATTAGCACACCCTGAAAATGCGAGCCAATAGCCAAAAGAAAGCACATTTCTTCTTTCTAAATAAGCAAAATGGAGGAACTGTAGTCATGTCAGAGTTTTTCTTCAATATCTTCTTAATGTTGCTTGTTAAATACAGATACAAAAAAAAAGCAAACTAGCTACCTCATGCTAGCTCTTCAGTGACGACACCCATTGCTACCTCATGCTAGCTGTTCAGTGACGACACCCATAGCTACCTCATGCTAGCTGTTCAGTGACGACACCCATAGTTACCTCATGCTAGCTGTTCAGTGACGACACCCATAGCTACCTCATGCTAGGTCTTCAGTGACGACATCCATAGCTACCTCATGCTAGGTCTTCAGTGACGACACCCATTGCTACCTCATGTTAGCTCTTCAGTGACGACACCCATAGCTACCTCATGCTAGCTCTTCAGTGACGACACCCATGTCATCCACACACAATCACTTTTTTCCCCCAATCCTAGCAAAGATAAAAGCACCTGATATCACTGATATGTCAAATATTCCCAAAAGGTGTGACACTTGCTACTAAATTTAACAGACAGCCTGCCGGGCAAGTAAAAGCTCCAATGTGCTGCCCAGACCCATGGTTTGGTGACCCAGAAAGCTAATTTACTAGGCTAAAAAGTAGTAACTAAGTCAGCAAATCACTGGCGAATGTTTGAGTAAATGGTTAATTGTAGGTAATCATCATTAAATATAAATAACAACAACTGCGTACAAGTCAGGATGCAGCGTGTCCTGAATTTTGCCTTATGTTTTCACTAGGATTCACAAGTCGTTGCAGTGCTACTCGCTACACTGTCCGTATCAACACACCAACTTTAGGCTTCTTTCCCACACAACTCGCTTGTTGTGTTGGATGAGACGGAACCCCTTAAAACCAAATTTCCTGGTAGAACCTTGTTTTGTTCTTCTCGATCATCCTGGAGATAAAGCTTGAAAATTCTCTGAGCTCTTTCTCTTCAGATTTCTCTCACACTCTTAGGATGAGTGCACTGTGACCGTGACCACCAGACTGGATCCATCAGTCTCCTCAGCCTCTTAGTAAATCCTCTCAGCGCCTGAATCCATCCTCCTCCTCTAAGCCATGCCTTGACTCCTATCCCTCCATCTCCACCTATATCCCCCTCTACAACACCATCGCGACAGATCAGAGTGACCCTCAACCAGGTCTTATCATGTCATTAAAATGAGAAAGAGTGCTGAAGGTGGTATCAAGTACAGTGGTCTATGGACCAGCCATGTTTCTGCATCAATAATGATTTCAATGCAGCCTTACTGCTCAGACATGTGCATCAGGTGCACGTATGAGTAGCCACATGCAGCAAAACAGAAGCGTGTACAACTGCTGCGGTTATATAAGCTATGTTAGAGAAGCTAGGCAGCAACCTACTTTCCTAGATGTCTGGCTAGTGGAATAAAGCAATATAAAAAGGAGTTCGCTACATAACACCCAAATTTCAACCCATTTCCTTTAATCTAGTCCGACCATGTACAAGATTGCACTTTACAAGAGTTTACATTTATCAAAAGTTGTACAAGTACACCATGTACAAGTTTACACTGTGTAAGAGGTTACACTGTGAACAAGGTAACACTACCAGAGGTAACACTGTGTACGAAGTTAAACCATGTGCAAAGTTATACCACGTATGAGGATACACAGTGTATAAAGTAACCAGTCAAAGCTGACACCGTGTACAAGGTTACACCACGACACCGTGTCAGAGGTAACGCTGTGTACAAGGCGAGACACCGTGTCAGAGGTATCGCTGCGTACAGTGCGACACCGTGTCACAGTTAACGCCGCGTACAAGGCGACCCCGTGTCAGAGGTAACACCACGTACAAGGCGACCCCGTGTCAGAGGTAACGCTGCGTACAAGGCGACCCCGTGTCAGAGGTAACGCTGCGTACAAGGCGACCCCGTGTCAGAGGTAACACCGCGTACAAGGCGACCCCGTGTCAGAGGTAACGCCGCGTACAAGGTGACACCGTGTCAGAGGTAACACTGCGTACAAGGTGACACCGTGTCAGAGGTAACACTGCGTACAAGGTGACACCATGTCAGAGGTAACTCCATGTCAAAGGTAACACAGTGTCAGAGGTAACACCATGTACAAGATGACACCGTGTCAGAGGCAACACTTTGTACAAGGTAACACCATGTCCGAAGTAACACCATGTGCAAAATTACACTGTGTCAGAGGTACACCCTGAATGAGCTAACACCCTGCATGAGGCTATGATGTGTATGAGGTTACACCAAGTATGAGGTAACACTGTGTACAAGGTACACACTATCACGTACAAGGTCACAATGCAGTAACACGAGTTACAATGTTGGTCATTCTATATCGAATCCCTCAAGAGCAGGGATCTTCAGTCCTATCCGCACACTTCACAGCTGATTGCAGCCCAAGATGAACAGGTGGAACTCCTGCCTGGCTGGAATGAAAGCCTATTTTGGACAGGGCTGAAGACCCCTGCTCAAGATGATCAGATCTTCACAGCAGAGTGAGCAGAGAAAAGCTCGTGAAAGTATACACAAGTTAGAAGTTTTGTTTTTCAAGTAAAGACTTTTTTTCCATGTCAGACTACTTTTTATTGTTTATTTCATTCTTATTTACTGTCAGAAAGTGATAGCAACAAAAGCACGGACTTAAATTGCTTTCTTTGTGCCTCCACGAAAAAACAAATTCTGAAAATTGCGAGGCAGCGAGTGTGTGTGTGTGTGTGTGTGTGTGTGTGTGTGTGTGCGTGCGTGTGTTAATGAATGTATATCTACAGAGGGAGGGCAAGGCTGTTTGATTTGCCAGCGCTCTGTTTGAGGGGGGATTAGGGTTAGCTGACAGGCAGGCACTGAAGAAAGACAGAGACAGACAGAGCAGCACCATTAATTAAACACACACACACACACACACACACACACGCTCACACATACACACACACACACGCATCCTCTCCAACAGGACCTTCAATAGATCACTGCATTGCAAACATAAACTGGCAAACACAGTGTGGCTTCAGGAGCTGAAATCTGCTGTATCACTTTAATAATAAACGATAACTAATAAACCAACAGTCGTGTCTGCAGGAGGCATTAAATCACAGTTAGATTAATGTGAATGAACCATCATGGAGTGGATTTTCTATACATTTCTAGGGATATTAGCAGAAGACTGTTCTGCAGGTAACACTACTGTGATGTGAGGGAGGGATGGATGGATGGATGGATGGATATGTTTGCAAGTAATAAAAGTATAAAGAGTAAAGAGAATTCACTCACCGAGCTTCATCGCTCATGGTACTGTGGTCAATAGGAGCCATAAAATTCATCAGTTTACTGTGTATGTGGAATCTGAAACACACACACAGACACACACACACACACACAGACACACACGGGGTCAAAGGTATTAGATATTGAGCCTAAACACAAACCCAATGTTTATTTAAATAAAAATGAAAGAGAAATGAAACAAAAAAAGAGAAAGGATGAAACAGGAAAACAATAAGGAAGGAAGGGGAACAAAGAGAATAAGGAAAGAATGAAGAAAGAGAAAAAAGAAAAGAGAAAGGAAACAAGGAAGAGGGAAGAAAAAGAGGTAACAAGAAGAAAAAAGAAAAGTAGGAAAAAAGAAAAAGAGAAGGAAACAAACAAGCAAGAGAAATAAAGAAACAGGAAAAAGAGGGGAAAAAAAGAAATGAACAACAAAAGAAAGAAGGAAAGAAAGAAAGACAGGGGAGAGAAATAAAGGCAGAATTGTAAGTGAAAGGAAATTTCTGAAAGCAGAAAGAGCAGGTGAAAGCCAGAAAGAAATAAAGGGCACTTGGGGTAATGATTGCATTTCTTGCCACCTTGGATTACATTCAGTGTGAAATGTCTGTCTTCACATGTAATACCTACAAACAAACAAACAAACAAAAACAAACAAACAAACAGTAAATAAAGGCATACCTGACTTTCCTGCCCTTACTGGCCTTCGTGTCCACTTTCCTCTTGATCTTGCTGCGAAGCTTCTGGATGGCCAGCCACTGCCTGTGGAGATACAAGACGAGTTTGGGCATTAAGTGGTGAGTCAACAATCTCACACACACACACACACACACACACACTCACCTGCCCATGGCCACTTGGTCATTAGGATCGGCTGCACTCGTTTTGCGCTCAATCAGCTCTCGAAGAAGCTGCAATCAAAACATGCGATACGTAAGGATTAAAACACCTGGCGGCATGCAGTTACAGTAAAATAACCATGCGCGATGCATCTCGGAGCAGAGCGGAGTTACAGTTCCCATCCCAAAGCTGACTCTTTTCCAATAACAGTGTTTTACTACGCTTATACCACAGCGATTTGCCAATGTGCACAGTTTTTCTATTCGTTAAAGAATGACATCGTAATTCCTTTCCATTTAATGTTGTGGAACATGTTTCATTTATGTGCTCTGGCCACCACACAAGTCCCTGTGTGAATTCTTACTATAGTATATTAGTTACAGCTGGTTTATACGTACCTGGTGATAAAAATCGTCATCGTCGAAGATCTCCTCGTCCAGATCTTTGAGATGTGCGTTAGCTTTGAGCACTGGTTCGACTGCCTAAATGCAGAAAGACCACGAGGTGATGTCTATGGCATATACATATACATATACACACGTCTAATGGTGTAAAGAATAACCATGGTCCGTAAAGTAAGTCAGTTTTCAGTAAAATCCTGTACAGTTCTGGAGAAGCTCCTCATGAGCAGAGCCGAGCTGTACAGCACGTCTATCTCCTCGGCATATCTCGTACCTCAGGCTCCGTGCTGCGGGGCTGTGTGGTGACAGAGCTGAGCTCCGGTTTGCCCAGCACTCTGTAGTCAGACCTGCGTGTCTGTGTGCGCTTCAGCAAGCGCTCCTTATCCATCAGCACCTGCTCCACCTGCGTCAGGATGTTCCGCTCAAACGCCCCGAAGCCCTGAGACGGATAGAGGAAATGCAGTAATGCACGGATGAGTGAAGAGAGAAAAATTTAAATATTAGGGAAAAAAAAAAAAAAATAAAATAATAATAATAATACAGAAAGACTGGTCCAATGGATGTATGGATTAAGAAATGGATAGATAAATGATGGATGGACAGACAGATAGATGGACAGATGGATTAATGGATTGATAGACAGATTTATTGATGGATTTAAAAATGAATACACTGATTTACATATGTATAAATGAATGACTGATGAATAAATTGATGGCTAGATTGATGGATGGACAGACAGACAGATGGACAGATTTATTAATGAATATATGGATGGATGGATGGATGGATAGATTTATTGATGGATGGATAAGCAGGTGTAAATGGCTAAATGCATAGATAGATGGGCAGGTGGGCAACCAGGAATGAATGAATGGATGGATGGATGGATGGATGGATGGATGGATGAATGAGTTGGCTGAATAGTTGAATAGACAGGTAGGAGTGAGGCAGGGACAGATGGATGGATAAATGGATGGGTGGATGGATGGATGGATGGATGGATGGACGAATAGGCAGAATAGACAGGTAAATGTGGGGCAAGGATGGATGGATGGATGGATGGATAAATGGATGGGTGGGTGGAAGGGAAGATGGATGGATGGATGGATGGATGGATGGATGGATGGATGGATGGATGAGTAAGCAGAATAGTTGAATAGACAGGTAGGAGTTGGGCAGGGATAGATGGATGGATGGATAAATGGATGGGTAGGTGGAAGGGAAGATGGATGGATGGATGGATGGATGAGTAAGCAGAATAGTTGAATAGACAGGTAGGAGTTGGGCAGGGATAGATGGATGGATGGATAAATGGATGGGTAGGTGGAAGGGAAGATGGATGGGTGGATGGATGAGTAAAACAAGCGCTCCATTACCTTGTTGTTCTTGCCCGTGGTGAGCCGTGTCTTGTCGTACCATTTCTGCAGCGTGGCGTCGCGGTACGGCTGGAAGGCTGCAAAGCGCTTTGCCATGAAGTCTGGATACTCCGTCATCTCCAGCTTCCGCTTGGAGCGTCCACTTCGACTTATGGGCCGCTTTTCTTCCTCGTCACCATCTTCTTCCTTCTCACCCTCATCACTATCGACCTCTTCGTCCTCCTCCGACTTGCTGTTTGGAGAAAAACGTTTACAGATTGAGAACCCATTCCACCCTTTTAAACCTGTTTTAAAACACGCTTCCTGGCATGCCCGGAATTCCTGTTACACATCCTGCGATGAATCTCTAATCAGCAGTAAATTACAGACAGGCAGTGATGTGGTGTGTGATACCTGGTGTCTTGTCCGCACGTCTTCCCCTGCGTGATGGCTCTGGTTTCTGGGCTCTGATACAGCAGCAGGTCCTGCAGCTCTAATAAAGATCTCTGGAGAGCCTTCAGAGCTTTGTGGCCTGTTAAACACAGAAATAAGGTAGTGAATAAATGCTCATGGTCGGTGTTTCACATCACGGGCTTGAAGCACACCATTAGGCAGTGCACCATCCTACCAAGGGACGTGTTACCACAAAAAAAAATATCCTTATCACCAAGATTTATAGTGATATTACAGTTCTGTTGGAACCTTGGAATGGTGGCCAATGGGGGGAAAAAAGCACAACAAAGCATCCTGGTGCCAAAAGATCTGGTACTGTGTGTATTCACATCCAAAATCCAAACTCCAGAAGTGACAGGTAACACTCATCAAGACTAGATAACGCGAAATATTTTGGTAAAAATGACAAGTCAGGATGTTTCCTTTACCAAAAAAAAGCAATCAATATTAAAATTTCCCCACAAAAAACTTTAAAAACAGCGTATGGTAGCAAAAACTAGCCCAAGTGTACTGTTTGGTCTCATATAATACACAGCACTGTTCTATTCTCGATTCTGATTGGTCAGAAAGTGTTGATTACTTGTCTATAATGGCACGAAGGTTACGTCTAATAATTAAAAGAACATTAATTATTAAAAAACAGGATTTTATTTTAAGAACGTTGATACCTTGGTGCTTTCTGTAAGGAGAAGTTTATTCGATGTTTATGGAAGGAGTCTCCAGTGTCAGGACAACATGTATCATGTATGAGGCTGGCGAGAGAACGTAAGCAATATCAGGAGCTAATTTTCCATTCCGCAACATTAAACATAACTATAAATGGATAAAAAGCATGATGTGGTGTCCACTAATTAATACAAAATAGTAACAGCTAGCAAATGTTCAGTTTCATAAAACACTTCAGGACATGGTGTTATTGGAAAATAATAAACACCAGACTAGTAACAGTAACTCACTGATTATTTTCCTATAACGCCATGTCCCCAAGTGCTTTCCTTCCTTATTTATCACGTCGAAACTTCTCCATCCGAGCACAGAAGGACAGATTCTCCGATTTCTGTTTTGTATTCCGTAGCCAGGCTATTATTTTTTTTTTTCATGTAAATTTTGAATAACGAGAAGAGGATTCAAAAAACGCTGCATGCAACTCCACTCTCTCCTGTCAGACCCAATCAGAAGACAAAAAGCAGCAAGTCGAGGAGAGAGAGAGAGAAGAAAGAAAGAAGAAGGAAAGAAAGAAAGAAAGAAAAAAAAAAGAAAACTTGCAGCCTATCTGTGCAGCCTCCCTCTGCGGCTGCCAATCTGACAAATTCATCCCCCACCAGTCATACAGGAGAAAACCTGCAGCGGGGCTTTCGTTCGTCTCTGTGTCAACAGTTATTAATTCGCATCAGAAGAAAACAATCCTGTAATCCATTATCATGGAGAGAGAGAGAGAGAGAGAGAGGGAAGAGGGTGCGAGGATTCCATCATCTTCAGTGCTAATCAAAAGTACACGAGCTCGGCAAAAGCCGCCGCCCCCTCTCCCTGCTCGCCATTCAGGAGGACGGCCCCCCATCAATCATTCGCCGGCGAGAGGAGCAAGGCAATAAATATGCAAATGAGGAGCAGCCAGGCTCTGAAAGGAGGCACACAAATGGATTAATTGTCCACAGCGTGAAGAATCCGCAGAGTGCGGCCCGGATCATAAAAGTATGATGTGAGGGGGGGGGGATAACGGTGTGGAAATCCGCCTGGACTGCCTGGTGTATAAAAGCGAGATTTAATCAATCATGGAAGGACATTTAGCAGCGTAACGCAGATTCATCTATAGCTATAGATTCCAAAACAAAAGCAACGTATCTGTGACCTAAGAACAGGACTATTAAAAAAAAGATTATTGGGGGGAAAAAAGGCTCAAGGACATTCCATAACATTAAATGGAACTATAAATGGATAAAAAGTACACAACGCTACCACTGATTATTTTCCTGTTATGGTTTATTCCTTGCTTGCAGCTTAACATTAACACACACAAAAAAAGAAGCTATTCTTGGTTCTTGGTTGGTATGGAGTTGGGTACTTTTTATCCATTTATAGTTACATTTAACGTTGCGGTACGTCCAAGAAACAAGTTAGTTCCTGTTTTTTCCTTACGTTATGAACAGCCATTCCGATATCAGAATCTGTTTTTCCCTCTCGAGTTAATAAGACAAGTTTTCTATCCCGACGACTTCAAGTTACAGCTTTGGAGTTGACTGTTACGAAGCTCTGACACTGGAGACTCCTTCCAAAAATGTCTCCTCACAGAAAACCTCCCCATATCAACAAGACTTTTAAATGATGTTTATGTGGCACATCCAGCCATACAAGGCCCTGTGAGTGAGCTGTTGCTATAGTTACAGGAAATAAATCAACACCTACTGACCAATCAGAAGCGAGAATTCCGCAGCGCTGCGGTATAACGTTAGACGCATATGCACTCACTGTTCTTCAGCGCTCCGGCGTAGTCGGCCCCGCCTTTGCTCTTGAACTCTGGGAACGTGTCAGGCTGAGGAAGCTGATTGGCCGTCACGAGGGCTTTCTGCATTTTAATTCGTCCTTCGAGCATCAGGTCCCAAAGAGCTGTGGAGTCAAAAAGGAAGAGATTTAAAGCTTTCGTATTAGCCATATTAGAAAAGTGCACCGTAAACATTTTTAATGCGTTTTAGGTTGTTTATTTATTTATTCATTAATAAGTAAATATATTTTTGCACCCATAATTCCCTGCTCGCTTTTGCTCAGACCACATACCGAGCTGATTCTTCACTGCTTTTCCTTTCTCCACCTCTTCATCCACCTTCTCTTTCGAGAAGGTCATCACACCTCCTGAGTCATCATCATCATCATCATCATTGTCCTCCTCATCTTCCTCTTCGGAGCCTTCCTCGCTTTCTCCTTCAGCATCCGTCTCCCCTTCGTCCTCGTCCTCTCCCAGGTCGTCCATGCCCTCGGTGAGTTTGCGGAAGTCTGTCTCTTCGGGGAAGCTCAGGTCAGCGCCCTTCATCTTCGACACCAAGCTGGACAGCTGTGAACCATCACCATCACTGAGGTCGTCTTCGTCTTCATCCTCATCGTCGTCCTTCTCCTCCTCGACCTCATCATCATCATCATCATCTTCCATGACTTCATCCAGCTGTCCATTTTCGACGTCTTCATCATCATCCTCCTCATCATCATCATCTGAAAAAGTAAAAGTGGATCAGTGTACAGAAAAAAAAAAAAACACAGATACATTCCCATTTCACGCTTTTAAAATTTGGCAAAAATGATAAGCAGGTGAAGATTTCTAACAGGAGAAGTAACAGAGATTATTCGGTTTACACACCAGAGTCGTCAAACTCCTGCTGCAGCTCCTTGCGTGACGTCACTTTGCCACGATAGCGTTTATCCGAATCTCCCAGCAGAGCAACTGTTCGCTTCCGCAGTCCACTGGCTGGGAGATCTTCATCATCACCTCCTTCATCAAACTTGTCTACGACTCTGGCTTTGGTCTCTGCAATAAAAAAAGCCACATCAAGCATCATAATCTTCAACGCCATCCAAGATTGATTTCGCAATGAAATTCTGAGTTGCCTTTGTTTGGTCTTTGGTCAATGTTTCTCTATTTTCCCAAAATGCTGTTCTGTAACCTTTGCTTCATCTCTATCTAAACAGAGTGATGCAGCGGTGCTTTAATCCTTTAGTCTGTCCAGCTGTTTCACCTCCTCATCTGTACACTCCACTCAAACAGATCAGCTTTTGAGGAGCGTACAGAGAAACCTGGGCGTTATCCGTCATGTCTGAGATCACTGAACTCCAACTACGCTAGCGATAACAGGGTCTTCCTGTGGCGTCAGCACGGCACCCGACCCCTAACTTCTCACGGGAATGACGAAAACACCACACCATCCAACAAATCAGCACCAGAATCAATAAACACATCCCAATTATTTCAATATAAACATATTTATTATGTTTCAGGGTGGAGCTTCACTTTAACAACATGTGTGTACCAGGCATTACCTGTTTTTTATTTATTTATTTTTTTTAAAGCAATGATCACGTGACACATAATATTTGTTAAAATGGCTTCTTTCAGCTGTGTTAGAAGCTGAAATCAAATTGCTTTTCCTTCACTACATAGGTGCCCTATGTAGAGTATACAGCGCTATACTATACTATACTATACTATACTATACTATACTATACTATACAAATTTGGAATACAGAGTTCAAAAGAAGTTATGAAATATAAAAAAATATAATGCCAACAAGACGAGCAATAACAACATAATTGGCTAAAACACTAACACACAGCCACAAACAACTGTCAACAGGTTAAGTCATCGGTTGTGTCCCGAATTGCTCCCTACAGGACATTTATCCCACTATATTGCGCGCACACGTCATTATTGTCATCCCCTATGTAGTGCATGTATACACGAACCAGCGAGCTATTTGAGATTTACCCACCAAGCCATGCACTCCCAGCGTGCTACACAACTCATTCGCATTTAAACCTTTTTATTTATAGTTCTAACATTTTAAAGAGCCAGTAAAGACAGCAGATATTTATGTTTAAAATACCGTCATCCTGGTCGTCCTCGGGGTCTGCGAATTTCGGCAGCGGGTTCAACAAATCCGCGAGTTGCTCCGATATGGACGCGGCCATGTTTCTCACTGCGCTGCGCTGCGCTGCACTGCCCGGCTGTGTACGTCATCACTAGGCGCCTTTCAGCTACTTAACGCTATAACCGCGCGCCAGTTGTGTGTTCTTTATGTTTTTCATGCAAATGTGCAAGGGAAAGCTCTGTTCAAGTTTTCTGAAGAATTAATACGTCTGCAAAAGTTTAGTTGCTCACTTGGGGGCAAAAAAAAGCATTTTTTTCTGCACACACACACACACACACACACACACACACTATGATGACTATGCCTACACCTAAATCTAACCCTAGCCTTAGCCTCAATAACCAAAAGGAAAACTTTTGGCTCTTTTAGTGTTTTTAAAACATAAGTTAGAGTTTTTGTTAAAAAACAAACAAAAAAAAAAAAACATCTGGCCTTGTGGAGACCAGCTAAATGTCCCCACAAGGTCAAAAAGGTCAGATATTCCTATCCTTGTGGGGACATTTGGTCTCCACCAAGATATAAAAATCATAACACACACTAGGGACCCTAAATTTTAGGCTAATTTTGTCTTACACGTTAATTTTCTGTATTCTGTATTACTTCATATAAGTAGAAAAGAACGCATGCTGATTTGGTGGAGTTAATTACTGTTTGCTCCTCTTTGTGGTTATTTCTTTTATGTAGATTTTGTTTTTCATCATTATTAAAGGCAGCTTTATTTTACAGAATTTCTTTATGTCCCAGCTGTAAAACCCAGCCAGGGCTTACCAGTTACCAAAACACAGGCCAAGCTGGTCAAACTGGTAGACCATCTTGGTAAACTATTTTCTAGCCCCTATTTATTAGAGTAAATTGATCATTACATGTTTAGGATTTTCTCTTGAAAATAACTTGTGTACAATGTGTACAAACTCTTTCCTTACTCGCAAGTTTCGACCAGCACCTGGTAGCCGGTCAGACCAAGCAGGCATTCTCAGGAGGGGTGAATATAAACCCCTGTTGGAAATATCCGATCTTCATTCACCACAGCTCACAAGTGAACTCAAGAAACTCGACTTTGTCTTTAGAGTTGAAGTTAGATTTAATTTCAAATAAAGGGCTGGAGGATGGTTTTAAAGTTTCCTTTTCCAAGGCATGAGATTTGGTAGAGCTCCTAAGAAAACGCGACTGCACACATGGGTTTTGTTTACATGCCAACTCAAACGAAATGAGATTTCCAATTCTAATACAATATGACATAAACAACTGATACAGAATGAAGTGAACAAAAAGAACATGTCCAGACATGTTTTGCAAACGCTCACCATCTATTATATGCTAAAATCAGCAGATTTATTAGCAATAATAAACTATTTATTAGCAATATACAATTTAAAGCGGTAGATACCGTGGCTCCTTTGTATTCATGGAAATAAATAANAAATAAATAAATAAATAAATAAATAAATAAATAAAATTCTTGGCAGGATAAAATAATAGTGCTGCTGTCAAGACTGACAGAGCCATTGTTGGCATTTACTGTTATTATGCAGTCAGCTAGGGGTACTCAGCAGTTCAGTGGTTCAAATCTAATGACTGACACTGGACATTGGTTTCGGCTTCACTTGTAATAAAAGCGCTTTGTATAAAATTGTCTGCCAAAGGAATAAATAGAAATGTAAACAAACCAATTAAAGTCATACAGTGGCCATAAATAGATAAATACATTAAATAAATAGATAAATACATAACATAACAGATCGATCAAAATGTCCATGTTAAGATCAGGTCCGTGTTTTTACAGGCTGTATTAAACCTGAGTCCGTTTGGCCACGTCTCTCGGCCCGAACGCTCACAGCTACCACACGGTGCCTTCGCTCATTTCTGACGAAGGCTGAGAGAGCTGACTGCTGTATCCGTTAGCACTGAGCGAGCCGATCGTCGTGAACGCACCACTCATGTCCGCCGAGATGCTGTGCTCCGGGCTGGGGGAGTCTCCCGGATGCTGTGGCACCATCTCGCCAAAACACTGGCTCTCTCCTGAGGGGTGGTGGCCAGAATGGTGATGGTCCATGGTGCCCAGTGGAGTGCCAGCCGGGCCTGAGGAGGGAACATAGCCCAGATCGCTGGGAGTTTGGGCCTGTGAGGACGGAGGGCCATGGGGGAAGTAGTCGTAGTTGCCTCCTGGTCCGTAGTATTCGCCTTGATAATCTAGAGAGATGCAGGTTCAGGGTTGAGCGTTATTGTACATCATAGACCACGGGATGTCAACCTGCAGTATTTCACCTAACCAAACCAAGCACTTGAAAAATACTCTTTAACAGTCAAATTAGCATAAGAAAAACTGGCCATAGTTCAGCAACTCTGTTTAAACATACAGCTTCTCAACCATTCATTTATGTAAATTATTTAGCTGAAGGCAGCTCATAGACACAGGAAAGAGCTTTTACAGACTTTCATAGATTTCCTTTACCCTTGCTCATCTGATTAATCGCCAAAAACAAGACGTTTAGCAGCGACTGGAAAGAGAAGTATGTGTTTATTCTTCACTTGAAGTTAAGACCAAATGTATCTCATCTGTTCAGAGTACATGGCCCTAGTTAAAAGTGGTAACAGTGAAGCACCTGTGCGAAACAAAACAGAACCACTTCAAAGCCATGTGTCTTGTTTACAGCTATGTTATTTAGTTGCTTATCTGGATCTGGAGTTAAGCAAGAAATTTTATGCAGTTGGACCACAAACTTTTTTTTATTTCATATATCAGAAATTACTACTTCTGTATGTTTATGTTTATGTTTGGTGTAGGAAGGTTTTCTCACCTCCGTAATAAGAGAAGTGGCCATTGGGCATCATGAGCTCGGCGGGCTCCACTCGCTCCCCCAGCGCCCTCATTCTCCTCGCGCTGCGGAACAGCACGTGGCGTCTCGCCCCCAGAGCACTCAGCTGCTTCATACGTCTTTCCTTTGAGCGCCGGTTCTGGAACCATACCTGCTCAAAAAAAATACAACTGGTCAGTGTATGTCGTGCATGACAGATGTCTTTTAAGACTTTTCCTTAAAGGTTCCTTATTTAACCTTTGTATACTAAGTTATGTGCCTACAGCTTCTATATGATCTGATATGGTTTTGATTCTTAAGGCGATGATATGATATGATATGATATATGATACAATTTGATTTTTTTTAGCCTGTGATTGATATGTGACCAACTTTGTTCAGAATCTGGAGTAGGCCAACCATTAATTTAAGAATGAAGACTTAGTGAAGGACTATTTTATGTGTCAGTGGTATGGGCAAATCACCTTACTAGCCTATTTACACCTATATTTTTTTACACACTGCCTGACTATCTGTTATTGATCACAATCAATTTATCAATTATATTCAATAATAATCAATTTATGATTGTTTCAGTGAAAATTGATGCATCGATTCAACTTGTCTGATGGTTACACCCTTAGTAACTATTATTTTGAGATAAAGAACTTGACTAGTAACTAGTAGCATGTGATTTGGGACGAAGCTGTGAATCAAGGTAAAACAATAGGCCTGTATTTTTTTTTTTTTTTTGCCTTGTTCTGAGTACCTTATATGAGGTCTGTCATTCATTTATTCTATACTTTTCTTTTTTTCTTTCAAGACATAAATACTCAAATACATTCTCCTTTCACTGAAAGTGCAATTGGAAGAAAAAAAAAAGGCTTAATTTCACAAATGCGTCTTTTTTTGCACACAAAAAATAATCAGACCTATAGACTATTGCTATCATTTGAATATACACACAAAATAAAATTCCTCCTGCTTTGATGGATTTGATGGATTACGCTTCTCGTTATTGCTCACATCGCTCCATCACGTCGTTTATGACTGTGAGCTGAGTTAATTCTGTCTGTTGCTCCTCCACCATTAGCACTGATACTTTATAAAGCACACATCTGGATTAAAAAAAAAAAGCAACTAGTGAGCAATATGTCTTATATCCATCACGATCTGCTTCTGTGAGCACGTCTATCGTCTGTTTATCATTTAGATTCCACCATTAATGCATTAAGCATCATACAAATATAGAATATAGAAATCTTTTTTTTTATTCATATTATAAGATGTAAATGACGTAATATTCATGTAATATTAATGACTAATATGATAGAAGGCTGAAATATGCAGATAAGACATTTAACTAGTCCCTAAATTACACTAAGGCTGGTCTTAATGAAGAAAATCACAGGATCAGCAGTGGGTTTAATATATGGCCAGGCTTATCGCAACCAATTATTAAAAAAATAAATAAAAAATTACTGTAAAGATTACAGTATGTAGTTCAGCTGTAAAGCTCCAATTAGAGAGAGGTGAGATGATCAATTGATTATGGTTATTATGATGAATCATATCACAAGATATGATGTTTATGAATGTATGGAAAATTATGTTTCATTAAAAAAAACACTTAGAAACAGAATTAGCCCAAATCAAACAACAGCTTTTGTCAGATTAAACAATTGTAGGTGATGAAGCTCATTTTTTCTGTCAGTTGGTTAATTTTACTTTCTTCCTTTTCATAGTTTTTCACACATCCCAATCTTTGTGTCAGATTCAATTTATTATCCAATTTCTGTTTCATCACAAATAAAACCAAATAAAATTGTAAAATTAAACAATTAAAACAGTAACTGATGTATTGATATGGACCCTGTAATGGCATCGAACACTATTTATAATTAATCTGACATTTACATACACAAGGCCTTCATGTTATAAAGTCTGATACTGCACTGCTGTGTAATTATAGACATCGTTTTAAAATCTGATTTTTAAAAGCTGAAAACGTTTTTTTTTTTTCCCTTTTTTGTTGGTGTGTTTTGTCTGATTTCTTACTTTAAAAAAACAAACATATTTTTAAAAGACAAATATTAAAACCACAACAACGTAACTGACGGCCAATTGTGTGTTCATTTGTAAATGTTCCACTAATCCTGTTTTGTTAGTGTATGATTCGAGCTGTTAGCAAACTCCAGTCCAACAAACAAACAAACAAACAAACAAACAAACAAACAAACAAACAAACAAACAAACAAACAAACATTCTAAAAAGCAGCACATTAAACCCATAACCAAGTCGATGTCTAGTTTAATCGTTGTTATTGTGGTGATGGTTGTCGTTGTTGTTGCTGTTGCTGTTGTTGTTGTTTTACCTTTTGTTTTTTTTCACCTTTCGTTGTTGTTTTATCTCTCCTGTTTTGTTGCTAATAAATGGAGAAATATTTTAACCAAATTTTAAATCAAGCAGGTCTAGCTGATTGTCTTATCAGCGTCTTTTTTTGTTCCTGTTACTTTTTGGTAATGAAAGTAGCTTTTATCCATCATTTCTGCTTTGTTGGTGTTTGGTGTTCAGGTTATTAACAAATCATCATCATCATCATCAAAAAAAAAATAAATTGATGCTTTATTTTAAAAAACACACATTAAAGCCAAAAGCAAGTTGATATCCAGTTTTAACTGTTTTCAGATTTGAACAGTTATCAACTGTTTTATTCTTTTCTATTTGTTTATTCATGTTCCCTTTTTCTGTAAACCTTTAAAATAAAAACATTTGATTTCCCCCAAAACCGTTTGTCTGGCACTTCTGTTTATTTTAAGTTGTAAGCAAATTCAGTCCTAATTTCTTTTAAAAAAATATTTTAAACAGATTTTAAAACCAAAACAGAACTGATGTCCAGTTTTACTTTATTTTACTTTTTTCTCTGCTGTTTGATTCTTTTAGGTTCTTTTTTTTGTAAACATTGAACGAGTAAATATTTGTTGTTGTTGTTGATGATGATGTTGATGATGATGATGATGATGATGATGATGATGATGTTGATGATGATGATGATGATGATGATGATGATGACCTTTCATCCCTCACTCCGTTATGCTGGTGCTGTTAGTGATCTTGTCCTGACTTGTGTACATATCTCCGCACGGCTCGGTCTTACCTGAATGACCCGCATGTTGAGGCCGGTCTCCTGCGCGAGCTGTTCCCGGATGTGGCGCGTGGGCTTGGGCGTGGCCGCGAACGCCGCTTTCAGCGTCTCGAGCTGCTTGGCTTTGATGGTGGTGCGCGGGCCGCGTCGCTTCGCCCCCGCGCTCTGCTCGTCGTTCTCATTACCGCACGTGTCTTTATCCGAGAGGTGACCCGCCTCCGAGTCTTTCCCATCATCCTGCGGGTCCTGAGAGTCCGGAGACAGGCTCGGCTCACTGCACGTCGTTACTGACAGAATCATAATAATCATCATCATAATTATAATTATAATAATAACTTCACTCAAATAATAAGCAGATGCTTTATGCCTAAATTCAGTCAGTCTGTTTACAGAATAGTTCTCTGATGAAATTCATTAAAACATCAGCTTAGAAAAAACACTAACATTGATCTAATATCTGTAATAAAAATGCAACAGACTAATGATAAGTGTTGCGTGTTGGCCTTCATCTTCACGTGATTGCTTTGTTAAAAAGTGGCACGTGCACAATGCATGCTACAAACACCAATACCTCTATTTATAAGCTGATGTTCTACTAACAGCAACATCTGTCATGCAAAAGCTAAATTATTGCATCTTATAATTAAGAATACATTTCCAAAAGCGCCATGCACTGTGTGTTTAGGCTATGAGCTAGAATAAATCTAAATATTTAAATATATATGTGTATAATTTTAAAATGCACGCGTACTGGAGAGCAGGTTTGCGTCCTTGCCGCTGCTGTTGCTCAGGTAATCCTCTTTGCAAACGAATTTCGACTCGTCCAGGATGTAGAGCTCTTCACCGGTGGACAGTTGCTTGTTGCATATGATGCACGTGAAGCAGTTGAGGTGAAACACTTTGCTTCTGGCCTTCCGGACGAGGTCGGTAGGGGAGATGACCTGAGAGCAGCCTCCACACTTTGTGCCATATCGTCTGCACGGAAATAACAGAGCAGTCAGTGCACATTGCATGGATGGTGTGAGGTGAATTTTTTAAAAAAAAAAAAGAAGAAGAAGAAGAAGAAGAAGAATGCGTTGATGTTGCTGAGGCTAATGCACAAAGCGCTTTGGGGCGTCTTTTGTGCATCTGAGGAGAAAAAAAATCACCTGAACACTCAATCACCAAATATATGATATGCACATGTAATAATTCGCTACTATTATGCACGTGCATCTTAAGGCACGTGACGTTATTTGTGGCGTGTTTACTCTTCATTGTGAAAATCTGCAGTGCGGAACGCGTGGATTTCACGCGCAGATTTGATTTTATTTAAAAAAATTAAAAAAAAAAGGTTTAAATGAAGTGATTAAAACATTTAGGATTCGCGGATGAGTTTGAAATAATAAGAGCCGCATTACTGACAGAATAATTCGGGATTGTTGTGATGGATTTACTTAAGCCGAAATCCCCTGAAACGCACCCGGGAGCGCGTGCCATGTCCTATCACTGTTACACTGTTAGCTGAATGCGCTTTTTTTTCCTTTTCTTTCTCAAGACGGTTAACAAACGCGACGTTTTTTCCCCTTTTTTTCAGCTCGAGTCGCTTTGTTATTGCTCTAATCCTCTTATCACGTTTTCTCCTCCGCGCTTTGGCGCACCGTGTAAACAAAGCGCACAGCCTCGGAACACACGCGGAGGAGTGTGTTTAAGAAAATATCAGCTTCCTGCACGCTGCTGATGGAGAGGAACAAATGCATCTGCGTTGAGTTGTAGGGCTGCTGAGGGGTTTCTTTTGCTCCCTCATTTATCCCAAGAGTGCGTCAAAAACAAGGCGCTGTGTGTGTGTGTGTGTGTGTGTGTGCTAATAAACAAAACTGTTAAATAAAAAAAATAGTAAATATTACATTCCTAAAAAAAAAAAAAAAAATCAAAAAACAAAAGAAAAATCTTAAAATGCCAATTTCTTGTCTTTATTTATTTATGGATTTGTTGTTGTTTATTGTTGAAAGGGAAAAAATAAAGGAGGAAAATAGGAATGAGATAAATCTGATAACAAAATGACCATTATATTTATCTGAATTCTTTTTTTTTTTTTTTAAATTAAACACTTCTTTGTTGCCCTAAAGAACATTTTAATGCTAAACAAAAATCTCAAAACATTTTGGCTGTTGCTACAAAAACACAAAGAAAACATCTGTGGTGAGAATTTATTATTATTGTTGTGTAATTCTTTATTTTTTTAGATTATTGTTGTATGCTATTATATATTTTATTATTATTATATATTATTAAGCAACAAAAAATGGTTAAAGAACCATCTCATTTATTAAAAGGGTCTTTGGGAAGTGTGTTTGCTTTAAAAAACTTCCCTTCATACCTCAATTATCTAACTGTAATTTATACACACACACACACACACACACACACACATATATATATATATATATATATATATAAACATTCAGTCTCTTTTATATAAGAAACATTTGAGACTAAAATTAAAATACAATATAGATTATTATTATTATTATTATTATTATTATTATTAAATCATCTACACAGGTTGAACAATTTACAGTTTCTTAAGGAATTTTTCAATGCCATTGTTTTGTTAATTCTGTAATAATTCTATAATTATTGTGAACTAAATAAAGAACACTTGTGGTTGGAAATGATTCGTTAGTTTTTGAGTTTTTGTCACCAGTAAAAAAAATCGTTGAAGGAACATCTATTAGAAGGTTCTGTAGATAAATAAACATGGAACTGCCCTTTCAGCCTAATGCTCACAACACACACACACACACACACACACACACACACACACACACACACATAGATGAAGAAGGTCCATGTGTCTCCATGTGTCTCCGGGATCTGCGCTTCTCTCCCTCAGTGCTTACCTAAAGAAGTCCGTCTTGCAGTAGAGCCTGCCCTCTCTGGAGAAGCATTTCTCCGTTAAGTTGCACTTGCAGTCGCAGCACTGGACGCACTTGGCGTGCCACGCGCGGTCCAGCACGTTCAGGAGGAACCTGTCCAGGATGGGCCGCTCGCACCCGGCGCACTGGAGCATGTTTACACCCGAGAGTCCACAAACACGCAGCGCGCTGATGTGCTGCAAGAACACGTAGAAAAGTGTAGAAGCAGAAGGTTCTTCAGTCCAAGTAGATGAGAAGTCCTTGAGAAGAGTTACTCATCAAATCCGGCTTAACATCCCAAATGCGTTTTCTTGCAAAATTCGCATCCCGAGATAAGATGAGATGAGATAAGATGAGATAAGATGAGATGGTCCAAATAGTCTACAAAAGCCTTGCATGCAGGATTAACTTGTAAGCATTATTTTTTTCCCTATTCGTCCATTTTGTCACCAGTAATGCCTGTATCCTTCTGACACCAAATTAAAAAAAAAAAAAAAAAAAAAAATGCGAAGGCGCATGAATTCTCCTGAACACTTTCCTGACCTGTCAGACTGCAAACGCTGACATCCTGTCAGTCCAAATCTACAAAGCTACAACCCGCTGCTTCTTCTTCTTCTTCTAAAACACCTCTTTGCGCGCGCTCCTCCGTGCCCGTCACTTTTCTACACTGGCACGCGCCTGCCAAGCCGGCTGAGTCGCTACAATCCCGCCCACCACCACCGCCGCCGGATGACGTCACGACGGACTATGTCCAATCAGATTTGAGCCGTCGAGGTGACAAGGGCGCCACCTTGGACCGGAACCAATCAGACTGGAGTCACGCTGGACCGGTGGCAGTCGTCTAGCTGACAAGTTTGGACCGGAACCAAAGAGTTCGGAGACGTGTAGAGGAGGTGAGCAGGACTGCGCTCAGAAATGATCCTCAAACTCCCTTCACAGAGCCACTACATATAAAATATACTTCCAACTTTCCATATTCCTCCATATTATATCATCCATATTCTCAGGGACTTTATAAAGAATTAAAAAATATATATATTTCATTAAATTAAATCGAATTATTGCCCCAAACTCTACAGGCAGATATGTAGGATGTGGAAGCGTTTTTTTTTTCCCCTTTGGGTCTGTATGTGAATAAAATCAAAATTGAACTTATCAACACTAGCCCCGCCCCCTTTTAACACGAACAGCCCCGAATTTTTACGATTATTGACGAGCGCATTAATATAAACTTATGGTTGAAATTACAGCCGGAACTACTTTCAGAGCTGCTGTAACAGAAAAGTTCAACAGCGCTGTGATTATAAACCGCATATATTTATATTTATATTTATAGATCAGAATATACAGATATAACACAAAAGACAAACAGCATGAGATCAGCTTTTAACAGTCTGAGAACTTTATTTCTGTAATTACACTGACCCTCAGACTGACTTCAGTTCTCTGCAATCCATTTTAAACTCTTATATATATAAAATCTCTAAATAATCTCTTTTATAATCTATGATATGAAAATATGGCCACAATAAGTAGGATATGAAACCTAGGAATTAAATCAGGCGCGCTCTCTTTCCCATGACAAGTCGTTTCATAGGCTTGATGTTTTTTTTTTTTTTTATAATTTTTTTTACGCATTTGCAGTCGTGCTGCTTTAGCTTTAGCCCAGCTGCAGGTTCAATGATATGCGAAATTACAGTGGGAAAGGCAAAGCGCGACAGTTTCCAGCTCGGCTGCACTGAGCGTCTCTGCGCGATTATTCCGCAGGGACTCAGTAATGATCAGAGCACGGAGTCCGGTTTAGACGTTATCGCGCGCTGGGGGCAAAACGTGCGCGCGCCGGGAAGCACCAGATAACAAAGAGAACAGAAGGCACGCAGCTGGCACCGGTTCCTGGTCACCGCAGATATCCCGGGATATCACCGAGTAATGGATCTTAACGGGATTAGAGCTGCAGCCTTCTTTTTAGAAGTTCAGTTTAGTCTCTCTCTCTCTCTCTCTCTCTCTCTCTCTCTCTCTCTCTCTCACACACACACACACTCACACATGAGGAAGAATGAATTTCAATACTGATTTCTAAACAAATGCATATCTTGTAAAAAAAAATAGTGTAAAAGAATCCTGTAAAAATCACATGTTGGAAAAATGAATCATGTGAAAATCCCACGTGAAAGTAAAAGAATTATGTTAAAATAACGTGGAAAAAAGAATCATAAAATAAAATAGGAAAATACACGAACTGTACAAAAATCACACGTGAAAATAAATTTATCACGTAAAAAAATCAGACGTGAAAATAAATTAATTACGTCAAAAAATCACATGTGAAAATAAATTAATTATGTCAAAAAATCACACGTGAAAATAAATTATTTATGTCAAAATATCACACGTGAAAATAAATTAATTACGTCAAAAAATCACATGTGAAAATAAATTAATTACGTCAAAAAATCACACGTGAAAATAAATTAATTACGTCAAAAAATCACACGTAAAAATAAATTAATTACGTCAAAAAAACACACGTGAAAATAAATTAATTACGTCAAAAAATCACATGTGAAAATAAATTAATTACGTCAAAAAATCACACGAGAAAATAAATTAATTACGTCAAAAAATCACACGTGAAAATAAATGAATTACGTCAAAAAATCACACGTGAAAAGAAATTAATTACGTCAAAAAATCACACGTGAAAAGAAATTAATTACGTCAAAAAATCACATGTGAAAAGAAATTAATTACGTCAAAAAATCACACGTGAAAAGAAATTAATTACGTCAAAAAATCACATGTGAAAAGAAATTAATTACGTCAAAAAATCACATGTGAAAAGAAATTAATTACGTAAAAAATCACATGTGAAAATAAATGGGAAAATAATGTTGGAAAAAGTATTTTTAAAAAATCTGATGTGAAAATAAATTAATTGTGTTAAAAATCACATGAAAACCACTTAATCGTGTAAAAAATCATATGTAAAAATGAATAATGTGTGAAAATCGCCAGTGAAAAATAAAATGGAAAAAAAAAATCACGTGAAAATGAATAAATTATAGAAAAACATCACATGCAAAAAAAATGAATCATATGTAAAGTCACGTGATTCGGGATAATTTCAGCAGGATGCAGATCTGGTGTGTGTGATTTTGATGTCCAGTGGACACGTCTCAGTCCTGTGTAGTGGTATGCATATCCAGTCAGTGTAATCTGAGATGCAGCCAGTGTAATGATGTGTGTGAATCAGGAAATCTCTGATATTTAAAGCGTGTGAACACAGAGCGTTATTTAAAACCATCATTCTTGTAGTACGGATGTCGAGGGTATGCGATTCGAGACTCAGCCGTAGCCGTGATGAAGTCCCACCATCCGTCTTGTGCTGAGGCTCTGCAGTGCCCTGCTTATGTATATTAGCTATACATTTCATCCACTTCTTACAGTCCGAACATAAAACCGTGCTAGACGCTGGTGATCTATCCATCCATCACTCGGCAGAAAGGAATAAAGAATCACTCTCTGTGTGATCTATGGGCTATAAAACCAACTCCGTCCTTCACCATGTTATGGCCCATACAAAACCAAAGAGGACCAGATTGGCAAAATAATAATTCACACCCATGACCCTAGTCCTATTTTTTTTCTCTCGTGATCCTGTGGTTAAGATCTCTAGCGCGCATAAACAGGACACTATACTGGAGTACAGTACACTATGCATGTTGATGAATAATGAATAATTCTTTTTTCATATGTGATTTTTACACATGATTCATTTTTGTCATGTGATTTCTTTTACACAATCTGTTTAACATGTGATTTTAAACATGAGTCACTTTATTTCACACAATGTTTTTCCCCCATATGTGATGTTTTACGCAATTCGTGTAAATCAAATTTCAATCAAAATTAACCATGAATACTGTAGTAGGAATTAAAATATGAGTATCTGTGTATAACAGATCCCCTAACCCAATATCAGTCCTCAATTTTGCTTTTAACGCCAAAAAACAGATTATTTTGTGCATGTAAATGTTAGTCTGAGTGTGTAGTACTTGATTTCAGATGTAAATAAAAGATTGGGAAGTTACTGTCAAAATATAGGCTTGTACTATTATGTACAATAATAATCTTATGGAAGTCACGTGTCCTGTTACTTTTGCCACTATTGCCTTACTTTGCATTGCTTTCAAAGAATTATTCGATAACATCCAAATATATCACAAGCAGGCTCTGAAGCAAACGGAGTTAAACGTCTAAATAAAATAGTCTGAAGATCTTTTAGAGATGTTCGGAAGCTCAGAGCATTGTGTTACACCGTGCTGTGTCTCTGCCGCTCTTATTCGATGCACAGTAATCAAACAGGAGCTCCCACTGTTTGTTTTTTGGATCCCACTCCATCCCATTAGCACGTGTTAATTGCTGCTAATTGGTCTTAACAAGATGAGATGGGAACCCAGCGGGGCCAGTCTCATTTGCGGAAAACACAATTGATTAACATTTGATAAATAAACCCGTGCGCGAGGTCGGCACATATGGGTTTGTAATATAGCTCAGGAAGTAAGTAAGAGTCTATTATGTCTATTCCATTGTGCATTAGAGCCTGGGATTTAAAGGGTCTTCAATGTTAAACGCAGATATGTTTAGGATAAAATAACTACATATACCAAATAAGGAATTAAAAGATAATAGTGTGTGCTGAAATAGGAAAATAATCAATGGTGGAGTGACGTGATAAAGACTCACTGAGGTGAAGTTTGGTTACTGTTACCACCCAAAGTTGAACATTATCAATGATTGCATTTTTAGTATGTCAAGAAAAACGCAAAAAAATGAAAAACGTCATGTAACCCCAAGCCCTCATGGCAAGAAACCAGACTTTTACAAAGTGCTGACACTGGAGACTCCTTCCATAATGTTAACTAAACATGTCCTTATAGAAAACTTCACCGTACCAATGATTGTACATTTTTCTTTGTTACATAACAAGACATTTTTTAATCCATTTATTATAAGACTTTGTACTTGTACTTGTACCACTGTACGAGTCCCTGTGTAAGGTGTTACTATAGACTGTGTATTAGAACAAGTGCATTAATATAAACCTGTGATTTGGTGTACAGCCAGCGCTACTCTCACAGCTGCTGAACAGAAAATCTAGCCAGTCAGAATGGAGGATACCATCTCAGGTGTTTAGCAAGTGAGATTTTAATGGTGGTGTAGCGGCTGAAAAACATGTAAAGGCAGAATGCAACAGAGAGAAATGCATCAGCTTTTTTTTTTTGCTCAACAATTCCAAAGGCACCTTCATGCATCAAACAAGCTGCCAGTCTCACCACATTCTGTTCATGCGGGTAACATTTATCAGCTCAGTGTCCATCCACAGAAAACTCTCTCCTTTGCATATGATATCATTTTCAATGTTGCTCTGAAACCATATCAGCTCAAGGCCTAGTGCTGAAAGACAGGGAGGTTAAAAAAAAGATCACAGGCTTGTTTGCAACTTACAACCAAGGCGAATAATTAAACGTAAAGTCGAGCAATTATAGAATAAGGACCTGGCTTAAAATTGGGCTCGGCTGTTGGTTAACTATGGATCTGGCTATTTTGAAAGTTAAACTCTATACAAAATGCTAGTAGCTAGTTTGCAACATTAGGTAATAGTGGGTAAGTGAGTTTGCTAGCAGAACAATCCACCAGCTGGTTTTCTAACTGGCTCATACTTTGTGGTGTTAAGGTTGACCAAGTTAACTTGACACAAAGTGAATTTTTCTGAATGTTCCTGCCTTGCCCCAAGTGTTTCTGGGATAGGTTTTGGATTTCTGTCCAGGTGTTACTCAAGATGAATGAATCAATATTTTATTCATTTTCAGTTTGACCATTTTTCAGTACACCATGATTCTTTTTTTCATATGTGACTTTATACATGATTTATTTTCCATATGTGATTTTACAAATGCTATTTTTTTTCATATGATTTTTAGACAATTTTTTCCATATGTGATTTTTACCAAATTTGTGTAAATCAAATTTCAATCAAAAATGCAATATTAGGATATACGCTTATTATACTATGAACCACGAATATATACCATACTGTAGCAGGAATTAAAATATGAATACCTGTGTATAGCAAATCCCTTAACCAAGAGAAAGTGTCTAACCCAATATCAGTCCTCAGTTTTGCTTTTAATATGGAAAACAGTTTTATTTTGTACAGGCAAATTTTATTCATTTCCAGTTTGACCATTTCTCAGTACACTCGTTGAAAGACAGTTCCTCAGGAATTTCTCAGGAGGTTAACAGTTCTTGCTTTCTAAAGAGGTTCTACTTGTAACGAGCCCCCCACCCATCCCACCCCATCCCACCCCACCCCTTGTTTTCTGCCAATTCACACCCACCATCCAGATCTTCCTTATCATACAACAGCTACCAACCAAAGAAGGTGAGGGCTAGCATGTTTTTCTTCCATGGCAACTAACTGCCGTCTTCCACATACATGAGCTCACAGATGCCCAAGATTGTTTAGTGTCTTTGTGATTGACTGGGGAGAGAGTAAAGCCGTCCCTCCCAACCAGAACCCACGGCCAGTTTTCCTCTCTAGGACTCGCAGCAATAAATGGCTGTGGTATTTGAGGTCAAGATTCGAACATGATCTTCTGAAGATAGGGTGAACGCTTTCTGTTTCCAACCTGTTGTAGGATTCTTCACTGAACAAATAAGTGTTCCCCTAGAAGGACAACTCGAGAGAACTTTTGGGAATTAGGTTAAACCATTAATTCCTTGATTATGGATTCATTAGAAGTCAGGTCTTCCCAGGGCATTTCAGTTCATTTCCGTTCCTTGAGATTAACCATTCTCCTTTATTTCCTGTATTGCTTCAAGATCCTGGTTATTAGGTTTAGACATAATCTTCCTCTTCTTCTCTTCATCATCAGGATGATAGGGATCTTGTTATGAAAATGTCTGTTAGGTGAAGCCCCCAAAATTGCTTTAGTCACTTACCACCTCTGGCACTCCAACATTACAGATATATGCCTGTAACCATCTTGAGGTACAAACACTGACGTAAGTATTTACCACAGTTTTCGGTCAGCTATCCTTTGTTCCTGGGTTTTTCGTGCCATTCACACGAAAGCCCATGCTGGAAGCGACCCAAGAGAAGAGCAGAGGCTTAACTATAATCCGTATTGACATGCTCTCTCTCAGACCTGCCAATAGCCCACGGATTTATCTCACTCGATGATGTAAAGCTGCCATGCTCGAGTCTGCGGTGGTATTGTCTTGTTGCTGAAATCATCTGCACACCATGCAAAAACAGTGGCGCTCTACAGAGAACAAATACTGATATATGAAAGCTCAGGTTATGCAGCGAAGCTAATGCAGAGACTAGTAAATAAGGAAAGAAACGAAACTGTAAAACGCAAGAGAGCCGAGTAAACGTAAAGAATAAACACACTTTCTTCAGGCCAGTCCTGGTTTGCCGAAAAGGGTGAGAGCAGGAAAGAGAGCGAGTGAGAGAGACAGAGAAAGAGAGTGATGGAGGAGAGAGAAAGAGAGAAGGAAAGATCCCTCGAGACCCAGCGCCTAGAGCATGTTGATGATGGAGATTGATGCATGCGCCTTCGCAGACGGCCCAGACGCTGGGTGAAATTAAAAGGCTATTTTGCCGGGTTGTAAAAGGACAGAATGGCGCAGAGGGAGATCCCTCTGTCCCCCTTCCCCCATGTACCTCTTTAGTGTCATCATACCCTCGGGGACAAGAGCCGTTACATGCCTTTCACTCTTTCTCACTTTCTCTCTCTCTTGCTGTCTACATGATCAGTCACACATGCCCAAATATACAGATGAACACTGAAAAAGCGAGAAAAGTTAGCGGCACAAAAGCTAATCTGTGTGTAGAAACATGAGTAATTGTTGATACAATGTTTTCTGCAAGGAGATATTTATTTAGCATTTATAGACGGAGTCTCCAGTGTCAGAACTTTAACAGTCAGAGGTAAAGATGAAACTTTATGTTTTTCCAAAATTCTTCTGCAATTTCTTGTTAATTTAAAAAAAAAAGTGAGGCTGGTGAGGGAACCGCTGTTTAGAGCTGCTATACATAAGATATGAAATGTAACATTAAGTGTAATTGTAAATGGATATAATCTACAATGTATTGCTCTTTAATTAGCGAAGAAAAAAATTTACTACTGGCAAATTTCTGTGATCTAAAAGGAATAGAAGCCATCAAGCCATCATGCTGTTATTGGAAAATAATAGACTTCAGGGTTGTAACAGTTTGCACTGGGCTTTGCCCTTGATTATTGCTCTGTAAAAGCATGACCCAAATGCTTTTATTCCTTGCTTGTGATATTATGATAAAAAATCTAAGATTATTAAGAGCAGTTCTATACCATGTTTTCCCAACAACTTGTATTATTTCTAGAAATAATGTTTCTTCATAAAATAAATGCTCGAAATAACCAAAATTATCTTCCAATAGAACAAGGCGATTAAAAATGAGTAAACTACCAGATTAGAAACTTCAAGATTCTGATGCTTGTGGCCAGAAAAGTATAACACTTTTAGTCTTCGTAACAATGTCTCATGAAATCCAGCAAAATCCAATCACGTACTTCTTGCTTGCTTGAATTTTTACAAACGTTTCATGTCCAAAAGTGACTCAACCCAACGAACGTGGTGAAAAGCTCAGACACACCTCTAGATTCTGAAACTTGTGGCCATAAAAGTGTAACAACTTCATATGTAATGAAGCAAAATCCAACCTAAAAGCCAATCACACACCTCTTGCCTGATTGAATTTGTACAAATGTTACATGAGCACTTGTTCAAATGCGGATCAAGCCCATGAACAGGGTAAAAAGCTGAGGCTCACTTGTTTCCTATTGCTGTCTCCTGAAGTTTGGTGTGTTCTTTAGTTGCATAGTGTTTGTTAGTTGCCATAAAGATGGACAAAATCAGGCAGAAAGTATTTAGTATCTGCTAGGATTTTAAAAATTGTAACCCTTCCTGGACCAGACTCAAACTGACCCATAAAAAGATGTTGGTTTTGGTCCACTTTTAAGTCCTGATGCAGATCCTGGTTTATAGCTTGATTTATGTTGTACATCTTACATACAGAGACAGTAGTCGTCTTTTCTACATCTTCGAAGAAATGTTTTAAAACCTGTTTATATGAACCTCTTTTAAACACCATTGTGGGTACAGAGAGAGAGAGACAGAGAGAGAGAGAGAGAGAGAGAGAGAGAGAGAGAGAACGAAAGTGCTATTTTAACATTTTTAACAAGAAGCCAGCAACCCATTCTACACACACTAACACATCACTGTTCCAAGATCCATTTTTTTCCCTCCCCGTCTGTTTCATTTCCCGACTCCCCACAGACAGAGCCGTGGCAGACGCGGTGTCCTCCGGCTGTGACCAGCTAGTCTCTAACTACACTCCACTCACTCACTTATTGGGACATAATTTGCAGATCATTTATCCTCAATCTGAATTTAATTGACCGGGAGAGCCGAATGTGGACCCGAGGCCCTGGAGCCTGAGCCGTGCCTTGAGCAGTTGGCAAAGAGCAGGAGCAGAGTGGCAGACTGCGAGGAGGAGGGAACGCGTCAAGGCAACACACACAATTGCACACGGACAAGGAGGTCAGACCTTTGTCAAGAGGGGAGTGGCGGCCAGCTGAGTTGCTTTGTGTGGGGCTAACAGTCGTTGCAAGTGCTTCTGGATGGGTATTTCTGTATATATACGTGAGTCGGCACGGTTGACCAAACCAGCAGGCAACGATGGCGGTCCAAAGACACATGTCTCTCGCCTTCACTTCACTTACCAAACCTTTCATTATATTACATCATGTCCTATTCTGCCCTTCATAGGTCTAACAAATATTTTCGGAAATATTTGTAAAAACTGAGATCTGAGGTATCGCTGCAGCTGTGTATTAACCAACATCTTCATAATTTTCTACAAAGATAACCTTAACAGAAGATTGAGTACTGAAATATACCGTATATTACAAAATATTTTTGTTAATGTTCCTGCAGTGTTTGGAAAATGTGTAATAATGGTTTGCTACACATGTTCTTAGAAAGTTTGACCCACGACATTCACAGTTAGACAAGACTCTTTTGCATAGGTTCAATATAAAATCAGCGTTTTGTAGGACGAACTGAGGAATCCCTAAAGGTTCCACATTTAACCTTTATTTCTAAGAACGCAGCGTTCAGCAGGAGGTCATTTGCACAATGGACTTAATGTTGCTGTTTCCTATGTTTGAGTATAATATGGTTTCTGAGGACCTAGCACAGTCTGGGCGACTTGTAGAGACCACATAGAGGTTCTACAACAGAAGGTTCCTTCTCAGACAAAGGTTGAAAGCAGAACTTTTATGAAGCCAGTCTACAGGAAGTCTACACTTTTACATGTACAAAAAAAAATCCGTTACACCACAGCACTGCTGATCCATTGATTCTGATTGGTCATTTTTCCATAGAAGCAACTCTAACTGTAGTTTCATTTACAAGGCAACATCAATATTGTGTAATTAACATTTTTTGGAAGAAGTTTCCACTGTCAAGGTCTTGTAAGAGTAAGAGTTAAAGCTACATTTTAAGATTTTATGGCACTGGAACATCCTCAAGACAGCAAAGCTTGCACAAGCTTGCACTTTGGTTTCTCAGTAACATGACAAGCTGCGTATTTTTAACCTTTTGAACAAAAAGAGCGGCTGGTGAAGGAATGCTATAATGTAAGAGATAACAGGAACTAACTTATTTTCCAGACGTTGTACCACGTTGGATAAAAAGTGGTGTTCTTTAATAAAACGTTACAAAAAAAATACAGGTTAAATTGTAGTATAAGTGGTAGGAGATTTGGGACTATGAGACGCCTTTGCTTATTTTCCAATGACGACATGCTCCATTGTGTTTTCTTCCTTACGTAAGAGCTTATTTAAGGGAAAGGAAGTCAATGTGTCAGTCAGGTTTCTCACAGCTGCTCTACAACCTGCCAATAAACCCACCGAAGAGCAACATGATATCAAATTCAAACCAATATCAAAAAGATTGACTTGGGGAGTTTTTATGGGTGTAAATGATGCTGTTTTTAATTTGACTTTACTGATTTTGGCTCTTCTCTTCTATTACATTAGTGCAAAACCAACAAAAAAAGCAGATTTCTTGCTTTAATCAGGTATCAGGTTTGGTAGTATGCTGTTTAAATGTTGAAATCAGATCACAGTAACTCATATTGTTATTGTGCATGTAAATGTCCTCATTAACTCCCTTCGCGTCTCAGGTTTTATTCGAAAAAATTAAGCACTCAGATAGTCAGAACAGAGCAGAACAGCAGAGCACTGCGTCAATACCTCTGATTTTCACCTTCCATGAAAAAAGGGCAGCAGAAAGGGTAATCGGCACCATTTTCTGACAGGTTGTGACCCCTAGCGCAGAGATAGCCCCTGCTCTCAGTCTCTTTCTCTCTCTCTCTCTCACACACACACACACACACACACACACACACACAGACACACACACACACACAGCGCTTATCAGCCCCTGGTTCCAGAGAGAGCCATGGGATCAATCAGTCCTCCCCTCATCTGCTGCTAAAATGGTCTACAGTGCATTCAGCGAGAGAACAAGTGTACTTTAGCGTAGCCCACCGTACACAGGCTTTGTAAAAAAAAAAAAAAAAGTGATAAGTGTGTGTCCATTTGGACGATCTACATCAGTCGCCTTTGGGGTGGAAACTGTATTTATGTGGTAAAAACAGTTCAACGCCACATTAAAACAGTGCATCTGTAAGGTTTATATTCACGCACTTGTTAGACATTATTGCTTCGATAGTAACAATATATCAACATATACAGGGACTTGAGTGGTGGACGCTCCACATAATGTAAACGTAATAATAAACGGATAAAAAAAAAAGAGAAAATGCATGTAGGAGATGTTTATTTAACATTTAAGGAAGGAGACTCCAGTGTTAGCACTTTCGAAGATAAGAGACAGTTCATTTTCCACGAAAGATCACATTTGCGCTTTCCAGTTTCTTGGAAACAGGACTTTGAGAGAGAGAGAGAGAGAGAGAGAGAGAGAGAGAGAGAGAGAGGCTGGTGAGGGAACGACTGTTTATAGCTGCTATAACGTAAGTGAGAACTAACTTGCTTCCACAACAAAAGTACGATGTGTGGCTCTTTAAGTAATAAAGGAAATTGTAATCGTCGGCAAATTTCTGTGGTATAAGAGGAATAAAAGACTTTGGGACACACTGTTATGGGAAAATAGCTAACGACCACCAACAAGCAACTCGAAGCTGATTATTTTTGGGTAAGCAACATCTCAAGGTGTTTTATTCGTCGTACAAAAATAAAGCATTTTACTACTTACATCAAATATCATAGGCATGTAATAGCTGCATGTTGATTTTTCTAGTTTAATTGTCAGATTAAAGATTAAAGATTTCGTGGTTCTCATTTTTTAAGCAAATTTACAAAACGAGATAGCAAAACATTTTTTAGGTGAAGTAAACGCATCAACAATTTGTTTTTTAGTACAACAATCGGACTTCTTGTTATTTGTTCGACAGCAGAAAGAGAAATGAGATTGTAAAAGTAATACACGTTACCACCTCTCCCCCACCCCATTAGTCAGCTGGGGGTGTATCAGCTGGGCACTGCCCCCTCACACACCCACCATTCACGGACATGTGCCAGTCACTCGGTCCCTCGGCCCCTCGGCGGCGTCCAGATGGAGCCTTCACACACCCTCACGCCCGATTAACCCCCAATACCAGCGGCAGTTGATACAGTGGCTCCCAGAGTCCCACCCAGTGGTCAGGGGTGTGAAAAAAAAGTGATTAAAAGCTCTTTCCTTTCTTTTTGATTGCTCATTACGGGTCTATAGGCCCTTTCGTAAAGAACGCTAAGATTACAGGCCTTGCTCACAATGCATTAATGTGTTAATTAGCCCTATAGTTAGAAACGGATGTCCTAGTGAGTCATTTATTTCTATTTTATTATAATACAGTTGTAGCAGCTAGTTTTAAATACTCATCTTCTTCTTAGTACTTAGCAATAATAAACACTATTTCAAGAAATATTTTATAACATTAGTTTAATATACAAACTTATTTATTTAATGTTATTGAATTTAATATTTCATAATTATTTTTTAAATACTTACTCATTTATAAAGTTAATACCGCTTATTGAAATACTTTTTGCCGTTTTAAATACTCAACATGTCTACCTTCGTCTTAGGAATTAGCGAAAAATGTTTTTAGAAATACTATGATTTATAACAATAAAGTTATGAACATTTAGCTTTAGATACTAAATATTTGATCCTCATTTCAGTAGCGTGAAGATACAAAGAATATTTTTTGGAAAAAACACAAAAAAGGTAAAATAACACCTTTTAAAGATAAATCCTTTTAACACTTTCAGTTCATTCTGTTAGCATCGGATCAAAAATTGTCTATGAACATAAATATATATATATATGTTTTGCCCTAAAATAAAAATGAGATTTCTAGAAATACTCAGCTCAAACAATGGTAAAGCTGATTAGTCAACATTAGCTTGTTACCAATGCTAACTATTCGTTAAGTTTAATAGCACGCCAGTGTACAATCTTCATGGCCTAATCTTATCCATATTCCTGAATCACTGACATCTAATCCATGACACGAATGCCCTGGTGGTCTGTAATGATACGGCTATGTGGCCTATCATATCATAATGGTGTGGGTAGGCGCTGATCAATTGGCATAATGAAGGATAGCATTTCCTATTAAAAGACTCCAGCCGAGTTGTTCGTTTTGTTGATGGCCAGAAAGCAGGTCGATTTGGGCCGCCATGTTCGTCGATGCGGTGATTGTATCTGAGGAGCTGTAAGCACCTGGGCAGTCAGGCGTGAATTACGAGAAAGGACTGTGTGCTGGAAATTGACAGAATGTGTCGGATGCAGATAAAATGATGCATTATGTGGTGTGTGTGTGTGTGTGTGTGTGTGAGTGTGTGGTAGAGCATAACATAATGCTCATGATTTATCTGTTGCTGCGCAGCATGGTGGAGTTGCACACACAGTTCATCATATGCTGAATGTGTGTATATGTGTGTGTTGTGTGTGTGTGTGTGTGTGTGGGGAGGTGGGGGGGTTTGCATATGTGCATTCATGTTTTATGGACTGGTTATTGTGCATAGCAGGTAAAATCCAAGTTTATCCTGTGATCTCAGTGACTTTGACTGTGGGATGGTTGTTGGTGCCAGTTTTAATATTTCATGAGCTCAGATCTGATCCTGGGATTTGCACACACAACAGTCTCTAGAGTTTTTCACAGAATGGGGCAAAAAAAAAAACATCCAGAGAGCAGGCAGAAACACTGTGTTGATGAGAGAGGTCAGAGGAGAATGGCCAGACTGGTTCAAGCTGACTCAGAACAAAAAAAAAACCCTGAGTTTTCTGCTTCTCTGGTTTCCTCCTGCTTCCAGAAAACATGCCAGTAGGTGGACTGGGGATTCCAAATTACTGTTAGGTGTGAATGAGCGTGTGAATGTGTGTGCTTGGGTTCCTGCGATGGACTGGCGTATTCCCTCTTCACGCCCAGTGTTCCTGGGATCAGGATAAAGTGCTTACTGAAGAGGAATGAATTGGTGAAATCTAAAACGTAAAAATATAAAGAAGGAGGGGGGGTCTGAGAGAGTCTGACAAGCCGTTAGGCTTCACCTAACGTTAATCGTGGGGGTGCCAATAATTCTGAAACCAATAAAAATAAGTTGTTATGTTGTAAACCATACTATTCAGTGGCTCTGTATGTTCAAGCTCAAGAAGTAACATAACAAACATTTAATGTATTCATTTCGGCACATTTTCATGAAGGGCGCCAATACTTTTAGGGTTGGCGCCAAATACGCAGTAAACAAAACAATTCAGTTTCTCACACTAGCGCTGCAGAAAACCGTGATGGATATCAGGTTGCTCAGGTATCATGCTGTAACGTTTTTTTTTATATCATACCACATTTCGTCTGCATGTTCTCCAGCCTGTGTCCATGGGAGATAAGAAGAAATAGAAAGACATATAGAGATAGACATAGAGAGAGAGAGAGAGAGAGAGAGAGAGAGAGGGAGAGAAACAGAGAGGAGATCATCTCATGCCTACATTATCACCATCTTCCACAAACCCCGCAGCCTCTTATCACTCCGCCGTGCTCTCCATGCGTTCTCTCCGTCCTCCACACTTCCCCTCCACACCTGTCTGCTCTGGAAGATATGCTAATGAAAGCAGCAGGGCAGGAATACTGCTGTCAGGTCATTACCATGCATTAGACTCGACTCATCTCCGCACTAATTCCTCATCTCCATAATCACATTTGGGAATTTTCTCCTCCCATGAATGGAGATCCCCGATTTTTTTTTTCGGGGGTAAATATAATCTGCATTGATTGAATATCAGACAGCCGGAATGTGTTAACATCATTCAGGGTGATAGTGTGGATTATTCCACTCACAGGGCTGGAATTTCTAATACATTATATTACACAT
>CM074971.1:13860348-13962848 GCA_037577455.1 Pangasius macronema | reverse complement strand
ATCTCCATCTTCCAATAAATGTCTTCTGAAGTCCAGGGTAATTGGAGAGGAGGGAGACAGGCGTCACGATGAACAGCAATATTAAAATGAAGCAGGTCAGCGGGAAGGCAGCCACTTGGGATATCCGTTGCCATCAATGTGCGAGAGGTTGTAGATGTGAGGTGAAAAGAATCACACGGAAAACTGAACAAATGCAACTGAAATAATGAATGTAAGTGGATTTGTTCTGAACATGTCTCTATGTCCTGGAAGACCTGAAGACTTTGAAAATTTACGGACATCCTGGAAAACTCCTGGAAAATGGAAACAATATTAGTGAGATCACGAAGAAGTGTAAAGTTGTTATATATGTTAGCATTTGTTAGCATATTTTATTTTCAGTAACATCATATAAATGAAATACACTTAGGAGAAAATAAATAATAAATAAATAAAATATGCCTATATACTGTATATCTGTATTCATGCTTATTTATAGTTTGGAAAGGTAAGGAAGTTAGCAATTTGGTTTACTTGCTGGTTAGTATCAGAACGCCTCATTGGGTCCCTTGTTAGGTATGTTTTTCATTCCCAACCCAATGAGCAATATAAAACAAATTGAAATGGCACCTTCCATTAGTGAAAGCTGACATGCATATATGTCATGGTATATTATATATCAAAAAATGATTCCTTTGTAAACATTTTTGCCACTTTTCCTGTGAAAAAGGGAGCCAACCCATATCACACAAGAACTTTACTGTACCTTAACCATAAACGTTCATAATTCGATTATGAGCTGGCTGTTGACAATTCTTACAGATTTGCAGTATTGAGACATCTTAACACATCATATGCTATAGCACCAAGTGTCTTGATCAGATTTGCATCAAAAGCTTCCTATATAATGACAGCAAAAGAGAAAAGAAAGAGCAAGGATGAAGGAAAAAATGAGTGAACAGTGTAAGGGGACTGAAGAGAGAGATGGGAGCAGGTGAAAAGGAGGTCGGCAGATGGCTGCGAGAGCTCTCCACAATGCTCTCGCCAGAACTATATTCATACCATTGGCCCACCTTTGAGTTTCAAAAGGATTACACCTTGTGTTCAAACACACAAGGGCCCAGGATGCAATGGGGCACCCACTTAAGGCAGTCTTCATTCAAGCTTAACTCCTTATGGCTCATTATGGGTAATCCTTATTAGAAACGCAGTAAAGCAGATCTGAATGGGCCGCCAGCAGATACAAGGACATGTGTTACTATTGTGGCCGGGTGTATCGGGTTAATCCGGATTCAAAGGAGGAGAATCCGGGTGCTCCCTACACCCTCTGGAGGCCCTCCCTGGGGGTCTCGGCAGAGGTCCCTGTCGGCATGGCAACACGCGGCTCACACTATTGTGAACCGACCTGTTGGCACGGCACCTTCCTTGGCTGTATGCAAATGGGGATCATGAGGACAAGCTAAAAGAGACATAAATGCCACAAGAGCTTTTTATTAAGATACAAAAGCAGGGAAAATGACTTTCAGCCATAATCCTGCTGCCGAACAGAAGCCGGGTGAAGAAAGATCACGAATGTGGTCATGTCGAGCAAGGGGGTTTCAGCTCTGGTCCTGAAATGACTTTGTGATTTTTGTTTTTTTGCCATTTATTAGGTAAGAAGAAACAATAGAAACAAGAGGATGTGTGCTAGAATGCAACGAAGGAAACCTAGAATTGTAAGATTTTTTAATCAAATCTAGCTACACTTTGCTTCATCATACAACCATGCAAATACTATATTCATAATCAACTTGCTGTTCACAACCACTTCTCCATTTTATAGAAGATGGAAATCCTCTATGAATAATGAATATGGTCCATGACCTCCAAGCCCACCATACAGCAATCATGCATAACTAGTGTACACCAGAAACAAATAGCTGATTATTAGCAATCAGGATATTAGTAATGAATAAAACACTTGTGGGCGTAGGTGGTAATATTCAACATCACAGTGGTGTGTTCTGTCTCAAAGTGAAGCCACACTACTCTTACCATGTCCCAAAGCATTTTCTTTCTCTTATACCACAGCAATTTTCCAACGCTCACAATTTATATTTATACATACTCCAAACAAGCTAGTTCCTGCTATCACTTAAGTTAGGAACAATTAAGAAGACAAAAAAAAAACCAAAAACTTTTGTTACAGAGAAATCAGAAAGGCAACAATGCATCCTGAAGAGTTTCACATAGTGATCTTACTTACTGAATGTTATAAAGCACTGATACTGGAGACTCCTTCCATTTATATTAAACAAACCTCTACTTCACTCAACGAGCATATGTTTTTCTTTGTTAAAAAAATGCTTAAAATTATTAAGTAATGACTTTATTTTCAGTAAATCCTGTATTCTGGTCAGGGGTGCAGTGATTTACGTTACAAATTGTGTTATATTTTAAGAAATAGAACCAAAAAAAAGTTTTTTTTATTATTAAATAATAATTGCAGGAATGGGAGAGATTGGTCAAACCTTTTCTGCGAATGAGCAAAATGGGATTAAAACTCTAATCCCAGTTATTCATTATTTTTATGTAACTGCAGTGAAAACTATAGGAAACGTAGGTTCAGGAGTAAAGAGTGTGAGAGCACCTATGAGTACTGGGATGAGTACTGGGAATTATGGGGTTAAGTTCTTTTCAGGAAACAAGATGTACAAGATGCACACAGGGTCTGGGAGTGAAAAGAAAATGGAGACATGTGTCCTTTATGACAGCTTGTTGGTGTTGGCTCTCGGCCCTAATGAGCTCCTCTGGAGTTGCATTAGCAATGCCTCGTCGGTGCAGGACAGAAATTAGCAGCTTGTTTTAGGGTGTTAATGGCAGTGTCTCCAGCATGCACGCGCTGACCGTGAGAGAAGCGTAGAGAAACGTCTGTGTATTTGGTGATTTATCTTTAATGTTACCATATTCATTTTGTTGTCATAAACAATGGTATAAAGACTTTTTTTGCACATATATTGTGCTCTGTATAGTATGGAGGTCATTTTCTTATACACTTGGAACATTGTGCATGCATTGTGCATGAAATATGATCCAGTGTGTTTATTATTTTCTAAACAGAATTCATAACTATATTTGACAGTTGTGACTGAGCACTCTGGGGAGCCGCTCCAAACCCTTAACCCTCTAATGTACTTCATAATAACAATGCGTTGGCTTCGATTAAGCATAAAGATATGATATTATCCATTTCCCTACTGTGTATCAATCTCCCACCAGGGTTACTTGTGTTCTAGCCTAATAGCCCAATGCACATGTCAATGCCACAGAGCCTACGTTCTCTAAATGCCAAGTGGGATGATGCATATAGATGCTATTGTCCAAGTCTCCGCATGTCACTGGTTTATCAGGTGCTGCTTCAGGATCAGTATGCTTGGAGAACAATGTTACCTTACAAGGTCATCTCTTATGCAACAAAAAGCATCAGATGCATGCAAAAAGGTTGGTTATCTATCTTTATCACTAAGCTGGGTTCCTGCTCCTTGCATGTTCTTTGACATTTCATCCTTCAATAAATAAGGAATAAAACATAACAGGGTGTGCTATTATAGGAAAATAATCAATGTAGTATGATACATACATGTAACAGCATGTACAATGTTTAATTTATTAAAAAACATGTCATAATTTTTAGCCATTTATAGTTAATGTTGTGGAACATCGGAAACAAGTTAGTTCCTGTTACCCTTTTTGTCACTGAGGAACCAGAAAGCGCAAACGTCTCCATCCTGAAGATTTCCCATGATGGAAAAAAGCAACTGACTATTACAAAATGCTGACACTGCAGACTCCTTTCATAAATGTTAAATAAATAGCTCCTTAGAGAAAGCTTCACTACATATTATTATATACGTTATTATTTTTTAAACATCATTAATATCTTGAGATTATTGTGACTTAGGCTAATCTTCCACAAACAAGACTTTGATGTATATAATGTTCCTGTTAATAATTATACTGAGCATGTCATAACATATGGATTGCCATTAAGACAACTCACTGATGTGTTTTTCTTTTTTCTGAAAGAGGGTAAATTACCAGACTATCCCTTACCCTTTGTTCACACTGAAATTCTGTGCCTGGAGAAAGATCAAGATCACCCCTATTAGGGTTTAAACACACACACACACACACACACACACACACACACACACACACACACACACACACACACACACATAAAGAGAGTGCACTCCATTAAAGTGTAATTAAATTATGGATTGATGATATACATCGCAGTGGTGGCACTTGTTTGTCTCTCCGTTATTAGAGCGGAAACTTTGCACACTGAGAATATTACACAGTGCTCATGACTCGCTCTCTCCCCTCGACATGTTCTACAGCTGCTAATGTTCCAGCAGAGGGGATATGACTGAGGGGTCTTTGTTGTTGTAACCCACTGAATTTTGAGTATTAGTGAATTCATTGTGAAACTGACTCTTCTATATTGTTGCATGTTGTATTTGTATTTGAGTTAGACTTTAAATTGTGTTAAATATGGTCTCATAACCTTCCCCAAAGGTCTGGCTCGAAGCTTTTTAGCCAAAGCCATGGCTCAGTTGCATTTGATGCACCAATTTCATTTTATTTTGTTTTACCATTGGCCAACAATCATGGAGGCTGATGTGATCATTGCAGAACATGCTAGGGAGGAAATGGAAATATTCCACAAATAATGAAGAGACCATGCTAAAGACACAAGTCAAGATCATGGTACCAAAAACTGAGAAGGTCGGCCCAGACTTCTGTATCTCTGACCAAAGATTCAAGGCCTCCAAGAGTATCTTCAGATGATTCGAAGCTAAATATGAGATGTAAACTCTCCAGCAGGGTCTGGGTCTTTCCCAGGTTCTCCATCCAAGGAAAGATGTCTGTTATATGTAGCTCAAGCGGGTCTTTAATTTGTCTTTAATTTCTGGAAAGAATATGTAATTTCTGGTAAAGGGTCACTTAAGGGTTTCAGCTGCCAAACAGGTTCTACATGGAACCTTCTCTGGATAAAACCATCTGTTCTAGGTTTCTACATGGAACAATTAAGGGTTTCCCCAGAAGGATAAACTGAAACTATTTAGGGTTCTACATTTAGCCTTTTCCAAGAGTGTACCCTGATTTCAGCAAGGACAGCTTATCTTGTTATCTTCTGTACCTGGTGGGGGTCATGGTAGCAACAAACTGAGAAGGTCAGCCAAGTCTTTTGTGTCCCTGACCAGAGACTCCAGCTTCTCCTGGCAGATCCCCAGATGTTCCCAAGCCAAAGACGACGTATAATCACTAGTCTGCCCTGGGGTCTCCATCCAAGGGAACATACCTGTAGTGGGAGCCGACCAGAAGGCATCGATGTACTGTGCCCAAACCACCTCAAGTTTTTCATTTCTGGATAGAACAAAAAAGTTTTAGCTGCCCAAGGGGGTTTTCTTGGAATTCTACATGTTGTAAGGTTCTACATGTTGTAAGGTTCTACATGGAAGATTTTAGAGTTTCCCAAGAAGGACACACTAGAACAGTGAGGTAACCGTATGAAATACCCCAACAAGCTTGTTTGTCTTGGAGAGCAGAGATATATATTTGGGCGAAGCCAATTTTGTTAACCACAAGAGCACAACATAAAAAAATTCTGTCTGTAATACATCCAACCATGTTGGCAAAATAGGCCGATACCAAGTTTTCCCAGCACTGCTTCAGTAAAGCCCCTGTTAAATAAAAAATAAATAAATAAATAAATAAAAGAAGACAAGCCTCAGGCTACAACACCTTTGACTACTTTCCCAGAACAGCCTCCAAATTGGCCACTTAAATCCTACAGACTACGCTGATTTCCTCTCTACAGTTGCACACTTGTTTTGTTCACCTTCTGTATCTGTGTGGTCTTTGTTGTGGGGGAAATTGCTGTTGTATGTCTTCCCTCTTTATAGGGAGCATTATAGTATAAGGAACGCACAGCAAGTGCCATTTAGGTGGGGGCAATTCAAAAATTTTCCACTGTTCAACAGCTTAAATGACCAGCGGTGCATGTCAGTGCTGTTTAGAACGTGGCACAATCGATAAGTGGCATAATTGGGGATGATGGGACATGGTAACGCATAGTGGTGGGACATGGCTGTGTAAACACTCATTATTCCAAAGGAGGCCATCCTAACCAAGTCACGTGGTGGCGAAGGTACAGGTGAAGAGGAAGCACATGGAACAGCAGTAGCAATCTATTGTAATCACCTCGCCATTTGCTAACAGCAAACAGCCTTCTATTCTGTTATTGTGAATGGCAGGCAATTTGTGGCAGTTTGCTGACTTGTTAGTGCACTTACATTGTGGTTTTCCTGGTACATATTAGTTCTTCAAAAACAACATTTTGTTTTGCTTCAGTGTGAATCGTCTGTTTTTAACCCTTGTTTCGTTTTAATGTTGACCATTGCAGATAATATTTTGTGGCTGTAGCATCAAAAAGCTCATTTTTAAATTTTTTTTTTTTTTGTGAGTAGTATTTTTTTTCGTCATTCTGTCTTGTCAGGTTATCGTTATCGACTGATTTTGATGAAGTCTAAATGGCACGGCTCTTAATTTGCCCATGCACCTGTGATTAATTAGTAGATTAAGGAGTATCAGCATCACTCTTTCAAATCAATTCTGCCTAATTAACAGGAAGAGCTCTCCAATAGAGAGACGCCTCATTGACATGCTGATGCCACTCAAACTGATACAAACTTACCACAATTAAGGCAATTACACATGGCTGATGGTACTCAAAATAGAGTAGCGCTTTGAGAGACACTTAACTCAATGGTACGACGCTTCCCAAAGCAGTAAGGACAGGACAGAGGCTCACTTAGGTTTACCATCATGCTGTTATTTTTCTATAAATCTACACATTAGCTGAAACATTGTAATGCCTGACTACCAAGCTTGTGATTGACAGAACCTGAGGAAACACTTTTTTTTTAGTGTAGACCATGCTTTTAACTAAATGCTATGGAGAGAAGAACTCTGAGAATGTGGGCTGGAGTTCTGGGTGGAAACTCAGTCAGAAAGGGTGAAAGTTCAAGAATTTATAGCAAGTTAACTAGGAAGAAGGTGGAACATTAGGCATGGTTTAGGCTTTCTCCCAAACTTCAGTTATTTCATAACTCATCAAGATTTTAGACCAGAAATGAAGGAATGGTGATGGTGGAGATCTTAATAACTTTCCTTTTGAAGGCTTTATCCAAAAACACTCTGCACAAAATGAATCATGGCACTTTGTCCATGTATTTGCACCAAAGCTGGTTACTCATAAGTAGAAACGAGCAACATATTGTGACACAATAATTGAATTTTAAGGAAGCGTTGCTCTGCCTCGTGGTGAAATCCAATTGAGTTACATATTGCGCAGAAGCGGATTGATTTGCTGCGCCTGCCAATACAATCCCAGAAATTGAAACGTTAATTTTACGGCACATTATTACTTGCACCAAGACAGCAGATGTGAACAACTCCTTCTTCTTTCTCTGGTCTGCCGCTTTAATTTTAGGGCTTTGAGATACAGGAAATGATATATATATTGAGGTAATAATACCAACCATATGAGAGCATTTTAACAGTTATGATGTTCAATTCGCACACGGTATCTACTTTATATTAGAGCTTGGACATGGATATATTATTTATGAAAAACTAGTGCAATTTTATCAAACTGTACTTTTAAACATTTCATTGTTTACTAAGTCAGTAATGCAGTATGGATGCTATAGTTAATATCAAGTGTTTAGCATTACGTAAGGGATAAAACATGTTAAAGGAGTCACTGTTACCACCACAAAGTTGATTATTTTCCTAGAACAGCATGTCTTATTACAGAGCATGTAGTGTGTTATTCATCTTATACCACAGTGGTTGTGTACAATCACTATTACAATATGGAGACAATATTTAACTGAACAACACCTTGTACTTTTTATCTATTTAAAGTTACATTTAATGTTGTGGAATGTCCATGAAACATATTAGTCACTGCTATCACTTATGCTATAGCTATAAATGGCCTCGTTTCTTTTTTTTTTTTTCTTTAATAAGATAAAAACCAACAGTTTGTCATGTCCTCTGTCCTTACTGATTGTCACAAAGGGCTAAGACTGGAGACTTCTTCCATAAATGATAAATACACATCTCCTTCCAGCATGTTTTTGATTGTTAAATAACAACATATTTATTATAGTTATTAGTTTAAGATCATGTGGAGCGTCAGTCAGACCTAGTGTAAGGATGTTACCATAGAAACGATAACGTCAGAACGACTGCATTAATGTAAACCTTTAACAACCTTTCAGATGTTTACATCCTACAGAATCAGAGTAACCTCCCTGTATACAACTTGTTTCAAAACTTATGCCTTCTTATGATAATCTTGCCTTCATTGTTTTGACTAGTCTCGATGTTATGTCTAAGACACTGAGAAGATCTTGGTCTTTCTCAGAGAAAAAGCCAGTACACAGTTCGTCTTTGAAAGCTCTCTCCTTAGGCCCTGTTTACTAGACAATTAATACATTAACCTGCATGCCAAAGAGTTTGACAGAGAGCCCTTGTCACCATGCTCCCTGCCTCAGAGGGATGAGGAGCGCCGACTGGCCTCCATCAATATCCCTGACCTCTGCCTTCATCTCTGCATCCTACGTAAGCGCTCATAACTCTTCCGCACAGCCTTTGCCGCTCAGGAAAGCCATATTTCCTGGTGAAGTCATGTGACCCCTGGCCCGTGACAGCCCTCCTCCTGAAGGACACAGTGAGGTCAGTGCCAAAAGATGCAGCATAATAACAGACTGGCAGATTATATTCAAAACAAATTTAGATGTAATATATCATATTTTCCTGCCTTACGATACCTTACGATGCCTGCCATAAGCATGTAGATATAGTCAAATGCATAATGCTTTATAAATCATGAATATGCTACTTATAAGCTAGTTATAAAACAAGCAATTTGTTTTAGGCAATTATAAAATATTTAGAATGCTTTATAACTGTTCATAACTGATATAGAGTTTGTTTCAAAAATATTCCAAAACATTAAACGTAATTCGAAAAGGATAAAACGTACACACTGATGATTATTGATGATTATTTTCCTATAACAGCATGCCCAATCATGCTTCATTTTATACGTGTATGTTATAAATGCCTTTATAATGCATTATTATGACATAATTAACAGGAAAACCATTACATACCATTATACATACCATTATACATACCATTATATATAGTATGTATTGTAGAATTGAGGAATATAATTCATTCCCAACAAGAAAGTAGTGTATTTTAGTTTCAATACATTTCATGCATCCTTTGGGTATTCAGTAATATACATCTAGCAATCCTCTGAGTTTTCACTTGGTTGAGAAATTAATCTTATTATTGCAAAAATGGCGTGCTACAGTTTCCTCTATGCTTTGATAATCTGAAATTTAAAAATAGTTTTCATAATCTAGAAATGGACTGAAATGAGAATGCGACAATGCAGGCTAAGACAGGCGAATTCTTTTAATACAAGTCCTTCCAAGATTCAACATACATATACAGTATGTGCATATATTAGAAACGTTAAAACACAAAAAGCAATAGGAAAGTGAGAAGGTAGTTGGTAATAAACAAAGAATCTAGAGATACTGCTTGGAATTCCATATATGACACTCAAATGTGATGGGGAATGCATAAACTGAGACAATGACATAAGAAACTAGACCCAGCGGAAACACTGTATCCAGAAACCTTTCAGAGAGAAGCCAGAAATTTCCCATGACATTTAAAAAAAACTTCAGTAGAAATGGGAGAAAGCCATGGCAGCAGTGGATATGAGGAATCTCTCTGCTCTGTATACCAGGCTTAATCTGCAAAACATGACAATTACATCCAGAGCTTCATGCCAGCATCAGCCAAGTAAGCAAATTCAGGATTTCATTTCGATTTAACTACGAAAAAAGGTGCATAAGCTGGCGTTCTGTGGCAAATTGTGTACAATGGCAACAAACAAAATGGCTCAGTGTTCACAGAATGCTTAGCCAGGAGTGATAGCTAATCACTGAATCGGTGCAACTGCAATCAAACAAACATTTCAATTCTCATCATCTCTTCTGATAAGCCTTTGTAATCACAGAAATAGAAATTGAAGGTGTGCTGCAGTCTCTGGTACAGATCAACCCTTGTCTTGGGCTTTCAAAGAAATTATAACTTGGCCTAATCTGCATTGTGGAAGTCATTTTTTTTCCTCCTGCCATGTGGTCTCTCTTGTCCCATTTAGCCAACTGACTGATTGAAGTGTAATAATGAACTGTAGGAGGGTTAAATAGACGGACGTATCTGGATGGAGCCGTCACAGACCCCTGCTGTCGCAGGCCATTAAGGACGGAGGGATATGGACGGCTGGAGGGGCCATGCTTCTCCAGGGGGTGGGGGTGGTGTTGGGGGGGGGGTTTACTAACCAGATTTACTCGTTTAGTTATTCTCAATTAACTCATTCAGTTATTCTCGTTTGCAGCCCTGCTTGTTTACAGCAGCTTCTGTTCTAGTGTGTTTCTTACATCTAACATGGAGTTGTGTAAAACAGCTCTGGTTTTAAATAGCAAAGTCTCACCTAGCCCTGAATTTCTCAACATCAGTCCAGTAGTGGTAATGCTGTCGGTACCATTGGATTCAGATAAATAGCTAAATATGAATGAATTTGGTGCAGGGAAAGCCTTTAACGACCAACACTAAAAAAGGTAAGATGCATGTTGTAGCTTATGATATGTTAGGTATTTGAAACAAATATAGTCAAAAATAGTCACAATATTATCATAGATCATACTACATCGAAAAATCCAGTTCAGCACTATATATGGACCAGACCCTGGCAAAGGAAGCCATTTGGCTGTATGCGGTAGCCAGAAATCAGACCCGAGGGCTAATGTGAAAACAACAGACACTCGTAAATCAAAGTTGAGGCATAGGGTTGAGGCTATGAGAGTTAATCAATATAAAAATCTCAGCACAACACATTGGCTCCTGAGAGCCTTCAGAGAAATCAGCAGTCACCTAATATCATGAGAAATTTTCATCCATTCAAACGAGTTAGAGTGGTGCATTCAGAGTTCGTTCAATTTCATACAAATGCTAAGCTTCACCTTTGTAAATTTTTGAGAATTGTTAGGAAGTTGAACACGTGAGACTATGCTGATGACAGGTAAGAATTAACACTCAAGCTTAATGTGGCAAAACCACATGAGCTTTGAATTTGTGAAGCAAAAAGAACCCATCCATCTTAATGCCAGCTAGTCCTCTTACCCCACGAAGAAATAAAACATTTTCATGTAAGAATTTAAACAATGTGGCAAGATTTGGTTCCCATGTGTTTGAATTAAGTCATAACCAAAGATACATATGAACATTGGCCCCGCCCCTAACCCCGAGCTTAACCTTTGCAGCCATTCATACAAATCTTCATGCGAAATGTTAAGAATTTTATAGTGTGAAACCATATTGGTAGCAGATAAGAGTTTACTAGTATGCTGTGTAAGGAATAAAACACTTCAGGATGTTCTGCTTTAGAAAATAATTTACGATAGGGTGTCCTAGCCAAAGCGGAGTTACTGTTACCACCCTTTTCACTTATTACAATTTGGCAATTATTACAATTATTAATTTATTAACGAAGAAAGCTTCATACTTTTAATTCCTTTATATTGTCACATTTAATGGTGCGGAACATCCACAAAACAAGTTAATCCCTGTTATCACTGACTCTGTAGTAGCTATAAACAGACATTCCTTCACCAGCCTGATTTGCAGCATGTCAAGTTACCGAGAAACCTCAAATTTCTGAAGTCCTGAAGACATTCGAGTATCAAAAAAAAAAGAACATGAAGGAACAATTTTATTTCTGACTGTTACAAAGTACTGACACTGGAGACTCCTTCCAAAAATGCTAAATAAACGTCTCCTGACAGTTTGTATTGTGCATCCACCATACTAGCCCCTGTGTGAGTTGTTACTCTAGAAATGATAATGAGACAAGTACATTAATATAATAATGCTAATGATAACAAGTACATTAATATAAACCTGCGATTTGCCTTGCAGCCGGAACTACTGTCAGAGCTGCTGCTAGAGAAAATTAATCAAATGGAGAAAGAAGGGCTTGTGCTTTTTATTTTTTCAAATAGATTCTCAAAGATCTTCTTTAAATCACCATTAGACACTGTGTAAATAAAAACCTGATGTAAGGAATCTCGAATACAAATGAACAGATTATAGAGAGTCTTTGAATCTGGACAATCAATCAAAGGGATTAGAAGAATCCTTTTCTCTTACAGCCGACTGGGAAACGTGTCCGATATTGAAATGTAATTAGCCCATTGGAAGGCGCAAAATGAAATATTTACCACTGCCAACCAGTCATGCATCTTAGACTTGTTTGGCAAACAATAACTTTGATGGGATCTGATTACAATCATATGTAACAGGTCACCTCATATTTTCACTTGCATTAAAATTGCAATTAGACTTGGCTCATTTTCACTTGTTGGGAAAGCCAGATAAACAAATGGAGCAAAAATAAATCCAGTTAGCTCATTAAGCAAGGGAAAGCATAATGCTACTACACACAAGATTAAAAAAGCATTGTTGAAAGGATTACATATCAAAAAAGAGTATAATACTGTACCATTGTAGCATGTCCTAAAGGATCTAACACTGAATCAAGCGCAGGAGGTGACCACATCTCTCTCTGCGTGACCTCCTGGACCATTAGCAGCATTAGCCGTTTCATACTGTGGTCACACTGTGGGCTCACACGGGCTCAAATTGGGCCAGGAAATCATGCAGCAGCTACATCCATTAGCGTCCCACACCTCTGGCACTTCCATGTGGGCACAGTGTGCAGTAATTGGACATGGGCACCTTCAAGTTCATCTGTCTCTCATTCTCTCTTGACCTGGTCAAAAATGCCCCCTCTGAAGTCAGGGTGAAGGTGGAAATTGGTAGGAAGTGAGAGGATGGACTGAAAATGTTTTTTTTTTGTGCTTTCTCACAAGAAATGTTCCATAGTAACTAACACAGCTTAGGGAAGGTTTGAAACACTCTAGGTACCTATGCTTCAAAACTGTGGAACTCAGCTCCACTGTGTATTAAGCAATCAAGCTCCATACCCTGTTTTATGAAATCATTTGAAATATTTTAATTTGGCATTCAACTGAAAGTACTTCCACTGCTTTGGTATTTATACATTCATTTTATTTTTTATTTCATGCAATTATCCACTCAGCGAATCATGTGGCAGAGGTGCAATGCATAAAATCATGCACATACAGGTCAAAAGCTTCAGTTCATATCACATGTTCATATCAAATATTAGACCGGGTTGAAAAAAGTGTGATCTCTGTATCTTTGAACATGGCATGGTTGTTGGTGGCAGACAGGCTGGTTTGAGTATTTTAGAAACTGATGATCTCCTGGGATTTTCACTCACAACAGTCTCTTGAGTTTAACACAGAAGGGTCGAAAAAACATTCAGTGAGCAGCAGTTGTGTGGGTGGAAATGACTTGCTTATGAGAGAGGTCAGAGGAGAATGGAGAATAGCTGACAGGAAGATTAAGGTAACTCAAATAACCACTCTTTACAACCGTGTTGAGCAGAAAAGCATCTCAGAACACACAACATGTCGAATCTTGAGGCAGAAGGGCTACAACGGCAGCAGACCACATTGGGTTCTAGTCCTGTCAGCTACAGTGGGCACAAACTCACTGAAATTATTATTATTATTATTATTGTGAAACCGTGGAAGGACACACATCTGTCTTTTCTCTTGCACCCTCCAATCATATTAGACCTGCTGATACACGCTTGTCATCATTCACAATCCGCACCCAAATCAATACCTGCACACACGTGCAGTAATCTTCAAATCATTAGGTGTCACGTTTTTTTCCCTTCTCACGCCTCCTCGACTGACATTTAGATAGACAGAAATATGTAGCATGTAGCACGCTGTGAATCTGAGATCAGAAATGTTCGCTGTCGTTTTTAGTGCAAAGCTGGTGGAGAATGTTAAACAGCACGGGGGAGGAGATCGATAACGGTGACACATTTCCTTGTACAGCGGACAGAAGAGCTATTATGGAGGAATCATGATATATGCTATAAGAGGACGGAGTGGCAGACAGGGGCAGAGAATGGGACAGGGATGGATGGACAAAGGACAAATCTGCCAGCCTTCTGCACTACCCATATCTCTTTAAACACATATTCCAAACCTGTATTGGAGGATCATATTAATATTATTATTTGTAAATTATTATTAATTAGTATTATATATATATGTGATTAGTTTCTGTTTACTGTCACTGATAAGTAAAAGCAGTGAAACATGTTTATATTAACAGAATGCATATGCATTAATAACAATCTAATAATCGAATAAAGTGTACAGATCTATGGTGATTTTTTTTCTTTCGCAAATATATACATTCACGCACTTCATACACTTCAGCCCCAGCCTCTCTGGCCACAGTGCTGTAGGTGGTAGCCATGTGTGTGTGTGTGTGTGTGTGTGTGTGTGTGTGTGTGTGTGTGTGTCGAAGTCTCTGTTATGACTATTGACTGTGTCTTTCATCGATTTGTCAAACACTCAAACACAATCAGCCTACACTGCACCTGCAGTCCCATCCGCTCCTTTTCCACCCAGCAGGGCTGTGGTTTGCTCTTCCTGCCACCTTATTGGGTTCATTTACACGTTGTTTAGTCAATTAGCATGCATTGTGATACAGCCCGACTAGCAAGAAAGCACCCTTGGACTGTGAACTGTAATTTGTCAGTGGTTAATTTCTCATAAATGGATATTTCCAATGATATAGCCTGTTTCAATCAAATCTGTTACCACAATCCTAAACATGACAGAGTGTCTTGTTATAGGAAAACAATCAAGGACAAGGTGGCGTGATGTGGCCCGACAAGAAGCCCAGTAACCGCATCTCCCCAAATGTTTTATTTCTCTTAAGTCCCTTGCTAGAACCTGACAGTGGACTTAGAAAGCAATGAAATCTTAACTAACCCTTGAAGAACACCTCTTAAATCTTAGCAGTTGCACTGTTGTGAAGTGTTGTTTACGGTTATATTTAGCAAGCTACCTCTCAGACTGCGGCTCATGGACAGCGAAGTGTAAAGCCACATGATCTAAATACTAATCAAACATCATTTACGGCGCACACCGGTCACCCTTCGCGAGAGCTTCTGGCTCTTTGCCATGGCAACCACCGTCTCATTTCAGAGGTGTCATGCTGCATTACCGTCTAACCATCACACACACACACACACACACACAGACGCTTATATTGTGCACTCTGTGGCTTGCATGCTTGGAAAACTTTGAATATGACTGAATTTCACAACAGCTGGTAGTCTTTAAGGCTCAGAGCTAAACGAATTGATTAATATTTAAACAAGCATATACTGTTCTTCATTATATGATATATGATTATATGACATATGTGTATATGACATATATATATATATATATATATATATATATATATATATATATACACATATATACATATATGTGTGTGTGTATATATATGTATACCCATACATACATACATACACACATTTATACATAAATTTTCAAATTTATCAGAACAATGATAGATAGATAGGCATAATTAATCTAATGAAGAAAAGATGTCATGGTGAAATGATAACTAATGGCCTGTACAGTCAGAAAGCAGCATGTGAGCTGCAGAGTATAATTTTAGTGCTAAAACCCCGCCGCATGGCATCAATCCAGCCAGTATTTGTTTACAAGTGTTTCAGTAATTTGGCACATTAGGGAAGACCTCACCTCCTGCAGGCACAGAAAACAGAGAGGGGGGTGTGAGAGAGAGCGAGAGAGAGAGAGAGAGAGAGAGAGAGAGAGAGAGGAAATGACTGCCAACAGTTTCTTTGTTTTGTGCCAAATGGTTTCCCTGGACCACTGCTCTCAGTAACAGCACCCAAACACAGCCAAACAGCAGCACTGCACTCACGTCTCAAATCCAAAGCCTCCGGGAAAGCCTAAGGGAGAGTGAGCACTAGGGTAAAACTTTAAACCTGGATTTATGAAGCAGGAACAGGGTGAGAAAATTAAAGAACACTTCAGACATGACAATGAAGAGGAGGAAAGGCAAGGAACGTAAAAAAAAAAATGTAATACGAACTGCTGTTATTTCTATATTTAGACTCTTTGCCATGCCCAGTATTCTATCTTGGGGTTAGGAAAAAAATATTTTTAAAAATATGTTCTATATAATGAACCATGAAAAATTTCTGAACTCAAGATAGAACCGGGGACCACCACTGCAAAAAAACTGAAATATAACTATAACTGGAATATAGTCAAATTTATTACATTTTTCTATCATAAGATTACACTAAACCAAATATAAGATTATTAAACCTATTTCTAGACTTTTATTTTTCTAATTTCAAGCATGAAATAGTCTTCTTCTGTTGGCAGATGGTTTTGCTAATTTTAAGCATTTATTAAATGTATTAAATTTTAAGAACAAGACCACTTGTCTTAAAGCTTGAAATGAGTAAAAGTGTCTACAAATAGGTTTAAATAAACATATTAGGTTTATTGTAATCATATAATAGGAAATACTTGATAAGTTTGACTGTATTCGAGATATTTTCAGTTGGTAAACTGTCTTTTTTTTTCTGAGGTTCTGAGAGGTACAGTACAACCTCAGTTAAACTTAGTTATGCCAAATACTTGGTATGAAACATCGCTGCTTAAGTATTAATTTTAAGCTGTTTGATCAGTAAATTGTTGGTTCAGGTAAAGCAACATTAGTGAGCCAGCTGATATTCTACCTACATCAAGAGCAGGCGGAGGATGAGGATAACTACACCACTATCCTCATGCTTTCCACAGAACATTCTAGGCACGAGCACTTTGAGATAAGTGCCTGCAATATTTGCAGTAATACTGACGGCCTACATCAGTTATGCTTTTTAAAATTTCTATCTTGACANTTCTTTACAGCTCAGAAAAAAAGGCTTCCACAACTGTTCCAAGACAAAGAAGCTTTGTTTTTGGAGCTAAAATAAAGAATTATGATTAATGAATATCATTATTTCTTTCTTTTCCACAGTAGTCAGGACAGAAACTCTAGAAATCCATAAAAATATTACTGACAGTGAATTAAAGGGGGAAAATGTGTGCTTTGAGCTCTGTCTTTTAATATTAAGGGCGAATTCAGGTAATTTAGTGCGTAAGAAATGACATCGAAATATAAAACTGGCAATTTTTATTTCTAGAATTAAAAGAATGCATAGGATTTCAGGAATATAAAAGATGATTGGACAGTGACAGGTATTTTTCAGGTGATGGATCACCAAAGATGGTCGAATAATGCATCTGATATTTTATCAAAAAAAAAAATGGTGCCATTAACTTGCCAAAAAAATAAATAAAATCTGTAACTGTTTCCAGCAGCTGAAAGATTTGCCCATGCACCACACATATCACTCTAATTTCCCTCCGAGCTTGGACCCTGCGTTTAGCACAATAATGAGACGCTGGCTCCGTCAATCCTCCCAAGAAATTTCACTCAGGCAAATTAGCTAATAACTCACCATCCGTAATGAACTAAAACACTGTCATCTAAAATTTATGATGAATTTTTATTTGCGGGAGAGAGTTGCTTCATTTAGCACACAGGGCGCAAAAACAGGGAGGTGCGAACGCATGAGTGAGAATGGGGAGGAAAAGAAGGGTGGGGTGGCTGGGATGGGGAGATATATTGATATGACAGTATACCGTGATTAAGAAACCTAAATTAATTCTGGATCAGTATAAATGATAATGTCACAAAATGTTATTTCTAGATACAGCATGTTACTTGAAAGGGTTTAAAGGAAAAGAAAAATCTGTATTACTGCATTTCTGCCATAGAAAAAAATATATCGCAGCCATTTCTCTAACCAATAGTACTGTGTAATATGTAAGGAATAAAACACAAAGGGTGATTTCATTCATTTAGAGTTACATTTAATATTATGGGATGCCTATGGAACCGGTTAGCTCTTCTTATGGTATAGAAGCTATAGTCTTTATTTCTTTCTTGAAATTAAAAATACAAATCTTGTCCTGTGACTGAGAAAACAGAAAGAGCATTTCTTGAAAACTTTCCCTCGCCAAGTTACAAATCATTAACACTGGAGACTCCTTCCAAAAATACTAAATACATGTTCACAGAAAGTGTCATCATGTCAATAACAATTACACACTTTGCAAATCCACCATACAAGACCATGTGAACTAGCTGTTACGATCAGAGTGATAACATAGGCGCTATTGTCAAAGCTGCTGTTATAGAAAATGAATCAACACCTCCTGACCAATCAGAGCTGAGAATTTAGCAGCACTCCAACATAAGCTAATGTTGTCTTCCAAAATGTGAAACTGTAAGCAGATACTGAGATATACAGTACATTAGGCAAAACCTGATATTGGGTTAAATGGATGTTATACCGGAATATGTAATATCATCCTATCAATAAAGCGTGGCCCACTTTGGTCATGTGTCTCAAAAATTAATAACATGCTATAGCCTGAACTTGATTAAAGTAACATTCTGTAGTCACAAAAAATCCAAAAAAACAACAACAACAAAAAAAGGAACAATTTTAGCAATGTTTCACAAATAGCACAAATACTTATAGTATGAAGTGAATTGAAGTGAAGTGAATGGTGACCCACACTCGGAATCTGTGCCCTGCATCTTAACCCATCCAAGTGCACACACACAGTAGTGAACACACACACACACACACACCGATATAAATACTCAGTCAGTGCTTCTTAATCTTGCTAACTCCAATGTCATTAAGCCACCAAACATCTTTGGTGTCTGAAGTTTGCTTCATTACTTTTGCCTTCAGCCTACAAGGCTAATGTAGTTACTAAGTAACTGAAGCAGTTTAGCATCACCGAGACTGCATATCCGCATCATTACCAACTCACCTCTGTCCATGTGGACTGCTTCATTTTCTGGCGATTCCTGATACTGTACTGGACGTCACAGAGGTCCAGTAAAGGTGATCTCGAAGTTTCATCCTCAGCACATAGTTTGGTGGCGTCAGACCACACAAACATCAAACTCAAGTAGGGTTGTTAAATTAACATAGTTCTAATTTAATTTGTAAAAAAAAAAAAAAAAAAAAGTTTATGGAAGGATCTTGCAGTTATGATGATTTGATACTAAATTGGTAGCTATAAAGCAGAGAAACAAACTCTAGACACTGATATTGGCTGGTCAATTTGGAGTGAAGTTAAAACTCAGACCTAACATTTTAATGAGACCATCTTCAGTATTTTCAGCAGGGAAATGCTTCATCTGGTCAGTTTATCCATGTCAGGCATGCTCCATGGCTAAGGTTTATCATCACTGGGCATTTTGAAAGAAAACTATACAGTATTGTTCCATGTGATGATCATATAGATAGTCTGAAATGTCGCATCTAGGACCTAACTGCTAAATATTCAGGAGAAAGTATGACACCTTTGGTTCTCTAGATGTTACACTCTAAATCAGAATCCATTCTGTTTTTACTCTGCACTGACCATTACCTCGTCATGCCTGCCACAAATTAAACGGATTAATTAAACCGTACTCCATGGAGGGAGAGCTGCCAGTCAGCCTCAGCCCCAGCGCAGATATACCGGAGAGAAATTCAACACGGGAGCTGGTAAATGTTTACGTTCAGCTCTGATTTTGCAGACGTAGATTTTGCTAAGACACCTGGTTCATGATAGCCACACAAATCTGGAGTTTACATGACTAGAATAGGAATTCAAGATACATCAAAATATATATTTAGCCCTTTTTCTTGGACTTGGTACTAACCACATACAAACTTCAAAAAATTTTGAAGTTTTAAGAAGATTACTGTGTGGTACAAACCACAAAACTGGTTTTGGTATAAAAAGATGCTCAGTACAAAGACACTTTAAGTAAATTTAAGATGAAAACACTCTGGGGGTCATGCTGTTACAGGAAAATAATCAATAACAGAATGGTGTGGTGCAGTCCAAGAGTGGATTATTTTCCTCTTACCTCACAGTAATTTGCCAATGATTACATTTTTTTTTATTTACTAAAGAAGGATGTATGCTTTTTATCCATTTATAGTTACATTTAATGTTGTGGAATTCCTTCATTCCTTCATTTTCTCTTTAATCAGTTTAATTTTTTTAATGCAGTGTCCTCTCGCCTGATGACTCCTTGGTGGACAAATTAAAGTTACAGCTTTACCTACACACTGAAACTGGAGACTCCTTACATGGACTGTTTCAGTTAAGTTGAATGCGTCTTCTTTACAGAAAACTTCACCACAGCAATGATTATGGATTCTGATTTGCAGCCGAACTGTTTTCAGAGCTGCTTTTATAGACAATAAATCAACGCCGCCTAATCAATCAGACAGTGACGTGGTTTTATAATAATAATAATTTCATAAAATATAATAAAAGATTGTACATAGAACCATAACCTAAATTCAGTGTATCACAAGTTCAAGCTGGAAAGTAAAATGAAGAATTGTGAAAAGCGAGCAGAATATCTGGCCTAAAAACTGCAAACATACATGTATTATATCAACATCTCTTAAAACCTTATCATCTCCCACTTATCCTTTTTAGTCGGTAATTCCAGAACTATTACGCATTTTGTGGAAGTAAAATTAGAAGTACTTTTAACCTGCCAGATATTTCATTTGAGTTTAGCCGTCTTAGACCGGAGCTGAAACTTCAGATTCGGCTTATTTGTTTTTATTAATAGCAACGCCTCTGATGTCTAGCTTAATAAATAGCTTTAATAAAAAGGTCTGAAAAAAGATCCATTTCGTGCAAATCTTGACAAATCTGCAGAGGATCTGTCGTCCCCGCTCCGTGCTGCAAATCATTCTGCCTTGTAAAAATCACAGAATGGGTCATTACATTAAACCGTCTCTTCTAATGTCTCATTCTCCCCAAGCTGGCTCGAGGCTAAAAAGAGAGTAAGACAGAGAGGTCTAATGGTCTATAGCATTAGCGGGTTAATCGTCCTGTCCCGCTCACCCGTTTTACTTTAATTGTGAACCGTCCCGTTCTGTAACACCCCCAAGTCAGCGGAGAAGCCTTGGAGCATGATGTCAAGCAAGTTTTCGCTCAGATTTAGGTTTTTGCTCATTGGTGGTCTGGGATTATCCCTGGCTAAGCTTTAAACATCATAAACAGAAAGGGAAAAATGAAAAAGATGTCCAGGATAGACGTCTGTCGAATCTAGTGGAGGATCGCTGACCTACAGTGCCACCTGCTGAAAAACGTTTGAACAAAACAGCACCAGTTTGTTTTCAAATAATTCTTTACGTTTAATTTCGTACACTTCAGTCAGAACAATTCCTTACATTTTTCTCCTCCTTCACATGAGGTGTTTTAGATCTTAGATCATGTTTTGCGGTTTGTTATGGTTAGCAAAGCCTTGACGTTTGCTGCCCCACTCGTTCCTCGGAGTAGGAAGCAATCCAACTGGCAGTCGAGAAGTCCTCCCCAGTCTCGGCTTTCTGATCGATGAGTTCTCTAGGGTCAATTAGCTGATGGCTAATTGATGAACTAATCCAGTCATTAAGCGCAACAGGGAGGCAGTGCAAGTAAATAAACCATCATCATCATCATCATTATCCTCACTGGCCAGTTCTACATGATGAGAGAAGAGAATGTAGGAGGATGCCTGTAAAGAGAAATAGTTTTAAAATAATCTGAGTAACCCATCTTGATGGCTGCATCCAAAATCTAAATTCTCTGCATACTGAAGATACCAATATGTAAGCACAAGAAGTGTGAAGTGGATTTTTTTATGCTCCAAAAATCTGGAAAATGTTATCTTTATGGTGCCATCTATTACCAAAAAAAGAGCTTAAAACCCATCTCTCACATTTTGAATCATTATTTGTTGAAATATTTTCTGCAACACTGTTTTAGTCATTGTCTAAGTTTCTACCCACTTTATTATCTGCTTACATGCTAATGTAGAGCATAATTGTGTACCTGTGGCTACAGAGACGTTGAGCGAGTCCACAGCAGGGTGAAGCTCTCTTCTGGGAGGAACAGTGAGGAAAACTTCGCAAAGTTCACGCAGCTCAGCAGACAACCCGAAACCCTCGCCACCTACAAAATCAGCCACATGCGATTGATATTTCCTGATGTGCTTATAAAGTCGATATAGTATTACTGCTAATTAGTCAGACTGAATTTCAGTAGGCTTGTTATTAGTTAGAGACACATCCCATTTTTGAAATGATAACATTATCAGAGCTCAGAATATCAACCAATGCCCAAACCTCATCCATAATCTCCAAGGTTACGCCAACATTATGCCAAAAATTATGATTTAGGACAAGTGTGTTATATTAATGCAAAATCGGCATTATGTCAGTCAACATCATGCCAAGGTAGAAAATAAATGTACTATTCATTCATTCATACATCTTAATAACCATTTTATACTGGTCAGGGTCATGGTGGATCCAGAACCTATCCTAGGAACACTAGGTGTGAGGCAGGAATACACCCTGGATGGGACACCGGTTAATTGCCAATTCATCTACCAGTATGGATTTGGGAGGAGGGAGGAAAATAGAAAACCCAGAGGAAACCTATGCAAAACATTGCATAGACATTCGAGCTCAGGATCGAATTACCCAGACACTTGTCCTGTGAGATGACAACTCGATCCGCTATGCAAAAAAACGTGCCTCCCTTCCATACATGGGTTCGATTGGAAAATGGTGTCAGATCCAATCCAACCAGTCCAGTACTGGATTGGTGCATCCTTACATGAAGGAGAACTTATGACAGAGAGCTGGACACACACTACTCAGTTCCACACAAATCGAAAAAGACACATACCCATCAGCAGCAGTGTAGGTTTGGACATCTTGAAATCAGAACATGGAATAATAGAAACTCCAGAGCTCGTTTCTCCAGAGCCGATAGTGCCGACTGCTTGCCATCCTTGTTTGAGTTTTATCTGCAAAGTACAGAGTATTGAGTTACGATTGGTTTAAGTGAGGATATAGTGGCTTGTTTTACCCCACAATATGTGAAAATGTTGTGCCTAATTCATGCCTGCCCTCTACTGGTTAAAAAAGGAAGTTCAGACCATTGGTTGAGTGCTTAAAAGGTAAAAGGAAAGGATGAACACCTTTACGATGTCAGCCAAGTTCTCATAGCCGTACACATCCATGAGCTCCATCACTCCTGAGCTGGCTTTGCTCACCACTGGAGTTAACGGACAGCTAATGAAGAGAGAGTGGCACCATTATTATCATGCTAATGTTGGTGCAAAGCTGAAGAACAAACAAAAAAGTTTACCTGTTGCGAATGCTACTAGCTACTCTGTCCACTCCAAGAAAATATGCAGAGCGAAGGACAGAGCCGAGATTCATCGGATCCTGCACTCCGTCCAGAACGAGCCACAGTGGACAGGGGTTTCCACGGCACCAATTTCCCTGCTGAATGTTGGATTTCTCCTTGGTGAGGAAACTTACTGGACTGGCTTGAAGGCACAATCCCTGGTGGACCACATCACCGATCATCTTCTCCATCTCCCTCTTAGTAATGTGCTTAATGGGAACGCCTCGTCTGACTGCCTCCTCACAAACCTTCTCCACAGATTCCCTCTGACGTCCTTCCCTTCGCACCACGAAAAGCTGACTGAGCTTCCGTTTCCCCTGAGTCAAAGCTAGTAAACAAGGAGCCACCCCGAAGACCAACTCATCAGGATTCTCTCTCGGGAGACGGGCGTTCGTGACCCTGTCCTTGGCTCGCTTAGGAAGCTTCTGAGGTTCTGGTTCTGGCTTTCTGAGGTCCTCCCAGCTCAGCTTCTGGAGTTCAGAGGAGACTCTGCGCTCAGTGTCAGACCCCCTGTCAGGACCTGATGACTTTGCAGAAGGACGAATGATTCTGGAAAGATGACCTGAAGACTTGAAAGGGTTGCGTCTTACCCGTTGAGAAACTTTAAAACCAGTGTCTTTTGGGCAGAAGAAAATTTTGGAGTTATGATACGGCGCATATTGTGTGCATTCTGAGAAAGCGAATGTTAAAATCTCCAAATTTGTGTTATTTTTAATAACACGTGAGAATCTACAGGCAGTTCTCCACATTTTTAGGCAAAACAAAACCACTGTGATGCAGCAATACTCCCAGATATAGCAATTTCTGATCCTTTGTCAGGTCAATTTGGGAGACAGATTATGCAAAAGATGGATAAAACAGTTGAGTCAAGAAATTCCACACAACTTGAAAAACACTGATCTACACAGACTCCAATGTTCTACAAAAACACCAATGTTACATCTTCACAAGTTTCAATGTCATATCTAAAAAACCCCAGTGTAGCTATCATTTGTCCTCCAGTATCAGGATCATTGCCGTTCAATTAAAAACGTCAGATAATCAGATTACAGTCGAAATCGTATTCTACACTTTAAAGAGACGCGTAACAATGTTTAATGTCAGCTCCCTTGCAAAAAACTCCCTTCTCATTCAGCTACAAATTACAGTACAAGCATGTGCGCTCTGGTTTGCTCAAACTTCCGGGGTACCGTCCCTAGATCAGTTTTAATCATTGCCTCTATGCTTCACTTATTGTACCGCGCTTACTCAATACTGATCCAGGGTCAGTTTTAGAACATAAACAGAGCGCCTGGAGCCATTGTCGCGCATGCGCACCAGCCACTTCCGTCTACAACGCGAATGAATCCCGTTAAACGCTCACAGATTCCGAGTCGAATCCGTGAGTCGAGTCAAGAAGAACGATTTTCTCGATTCTCGAGATATTTTGAAAAATTTTCATTTGAGCATTCATGACAAATTGTCGTTTTGGCCAAGCTAACGTTAGCTAAAATGCCTTATTTTATTAAGCCATTTGAAATGAATCATGTTAGCCTCGGAGCTTTGGAGTCGACTCTCCAGTACCTGTGAAGAATCGACTCTTATTTGAGATTGAATCCCAGCCCTAGTTACCATGCAACGAGACGCTTTTGAGTTGCAGTCTTTATGAGAAATGAAGTCGTTAGCTATTTAATAATTATTGCTTGAACAGTAAAAAAAGATTTGGTGAATAACATTATATTTCGTGAAATATATTTGGTGGTGTGAGGTTTTCAGGATAATATGTCTGTCATGTAGCTAGCTTCACCGCTCGGGTGAGGAGTAGGTGCTATGGCTGACGGATGGTGTGCTAACAGCGGGGAAGCTGTGTACCGCTCCCGGGATGCAGTGAAAAACTTCAAAATAAGGTAACGTTTTGTAGCTAGTTTATTAAAGTTTGGCTGGATAGATAGCTGTTGTGTTTCCCTAGATAGCAAGTTAGCCAGAAAGCTAACCACAACCCACCAGAGACCAGGAGTTAGGAAGGAATACATTATTACTAATGCATACATTTGAGGTTAATGCTAATGTTTATATGAGCATGGGTTAAAAAATAAATAAATAAAAAATCAGGGCTCATTTAGCCTAAAGGCACTAATTCCCAGACTTGGAAAAGTATACAAATTATATAAATATATATTTAAAAAAAGTGTAAAAGCATAGATATCATGTATTTGGATACCCCTTTGTCAAAATAAACAAAGTATAAACACTAAAGCTGTTATTTTCTGCACTAATACAGTCCCTCTAGTATATATCACATCTCATTCATTAACCAGTTCATCTTCAGGAAGCGCTTTATCCTGGTCAGGGTAAGCGAATCCACCTCCCGGCATGTTTTTGGGATGTCTGAGGAATCCTTAGAACCCAAAGGAACAGGAAAACCAAATATAATGAAAGTCTGAAAACACCATGGATGGCACGATGGCACAGAGGGTAGCATTGCCATCTTGCAGCTCCAGGGCTGCTGAGATCGGATTACTCTTCTCCATGTTGTCCTCATGTCTGTGTGGGTTTCCTCCAGGTCCTCTGGTTTCCTCCCACCTCCCAAAATCATGTCAATAGGTGTACTGGCCACGCTAAGTGGCCCATACGTGACCAGGATAAAGAGGTCACTAAAGACGGATGAATGAAAATCCCATTTCTAGTCTCGAGTAGTTTGAGGCGAGGACAAAAACGGTGTATTTCGAAGCCTGGCTGCAGTAGATATTAGACTTGTAAGCTTAGTGCTGTTGCCTCTTTTGTAGAGTCCGGATTGAGCGAGTGACCTCAGCAGCAGCTCTCGCGCACCATCTGCAACAGCAACACCAGCCGGAGCAAGGCATCCTCGAACTCGTCCCTTTAATCTCTCAAACGCGATCAGGTACAAGCGCATGAAGAGATCAGCTGAATCCCAAATGACTCCATTTTGGATGCACTACATAGGCCATATTATCTATTATTCCATACCATATGCACTTATCGTGCACTTATAAAGGAGTAGGGAGTCATTTGGAATTTAGCCGTTATTCTAGTAAAAAAAAAATGTATGCACTTTTCTTTTTCTCATTTTCACACAGTTGGTGATGAAGAAGAGCTGGTGGTTGGCTGGCAGGAGAAACTGTTCAGTCAGGTATGAGTTCACAAACCACTATTTTATGTATTTTAACACTATCCAACATTATTTTCAGCTCTATGATTTTTCCATCGTGCTGATCTCTAGTACGAAGTGGACCTGTACCAGACCGAGTCGGTGTGCCAGACACCGCTGGAAAAACAGTATCACGCAGAAATTGTGGAAATGGAAAGATGTAAAAGAAGACAAAATCAGCGCATTTTTACCTACACAGACTTTGATCGCTTCACCAACTGGGAGGAGGTGGGAATTGACTTCTATATTGCATATGCCTTTGGAACAGAGTTGAGTTTCAAGGATTAATATAAGAAAACATGGCATTACTTTTTATTATTAATTCTTATTAGGTGAAGCAATCGAATTTGGGAATCTAACTTAACAAGACCGCTCCAACACTGTGATGATATTATGATGAGCATATTATGTATGCCATGGTAACATTGCATAAAGGCTGATTTATACTTCTGCACTGAGACCTCTTGCACGTTGTGTGCTGATTGGTTGGCGGGGATGTGTGTTCTTTTGCGTGTCCAGTAACGTTGTGACGAGGTGTTATGATTTTTTTTACCACAGGTTTCATCAGCGGTTTTAGAGTAATATTATTCCAAAACACAAGTGTAAACAATAACTTATGACATCCAGCACTTCCCGTCTTCTGCAGGCTGGGGACATGTTCATGCTCCCTAAACGCTTTCTGAAAGTGTAGTGCGCATTTCACGTTTGCATTATACACTGCGATATGCGCAGATTACTTGTCGCGCTCGCATATACGCAGTCACAGAAGTATAACTCAGCCCTTAGAAAGCATAGTGCAATTCATAAGAAGTGTTAATTGTTTGAGCAGCAGGCTCAGAGTTTGCTAACTCCAGCGCAGAGCAGGCCAACCTTCCTTGCAGAGCGCATGGCAAACGTCAGACACAGACGCCAAGACAGACGGCCAGCGTGAGTCCAGTTCCTTTATAACCATTGTGCAGAGCTCTTTAAATTGCCAACATGTTACATATAAACCCAACTATGTTCATTTCTATAGAGACTCCAACATTCCAAAGGCCCGTTTAGTAGTATGGGAGCCATCCAGAGAGTTTATGAAGAGCAGCCACATTGTCAACACACCAATGCAGACCATGCACATCATGGCGGATTTGGGACCTGCAGGAAAGTGAGTCACTTAACATTGCGTATTCTGTAGTTTAGAGGGTTTTAGGCTTTTTACATTGTATCATTGCTACTAGAGAGGCATTGATACCAATACTGGTACAAGTAACAGTCTGATACTGTTCTCACTTTTGCTAACTCATCCTCGTAAAGAGTTCTCCAAAGCCTACATCAGATACCACGTGTTGCTATGTGATGCAAACCTAGTGTACCTGACGCAAAATGACTGCGATCTTGAGGAATTATGCAATTTGCATGCACACAATAGTATTTGCAAGAGTTGAGCAGTGCAGCAAGTTAAAATGTTGAGAAACTCCCACATGTGAGAAAGAGCAGTTCAGTTCTGCGAGCACTGAGCACTGAGACACATGCACTTCCTTTCCCCTTGCTCACCAGAGTCTACACTTTGCTTGTCATGGTGCAATTCACAGCACATTGCACTTAATGAACATGCTCACTGATACTGTTCTGCATGCTCAGGTCGGCTGCCATCGTGCTCTCAGTTAAAGATTTATTTGCTGGCAGCACACGTAAGCAAACAGTTAAACCAGAGCTAAATAAAATGTTCCGTAATGCCCCTGATTGCTTAGTACTAATCAGGCTACTTATTGCAGTATCAGTATCAACAAGTACCACAAAACATCAACTCATACTCGGTCCAAAAAAGGTGACATCAGTGCATCTCTAATTGAAACTATTCATTAGAGCCATATGAGCTTCGTTTGGTGGTTCACCCAAAGAACTCGATCCCAGAAGCTGCATTGTGTTAGAACGTTTGAAATTATTACAAGCATTTTTAATAATGGATTCAGATTTTAATTATTTGTAATTAGTTTTTAGTCATGAAGCCTGGTGATTTGAGTACCTGCACATAGTATAATGATGAGTACATCAGACCTCCAGCTGACTTGAAGTAAAATTGCAGATTTGGTCACTGCCTGACCCATATTTTTTTTTTTTTTGGTTTCTAAACAGGCTGGGGTTGAAGGAGAACGAATACATCTTGTGCACCATAAAAGCCGACAGTAATGGAGTCCTTGCAGTGAAACCTGATTTCAACAACGGCAGAGGACCCTACAGGCAAGTCCACTGCTCGCGTTGCTCTACTGGACTTATCCTGAGAGCTTTGTTGGTTGAACGGAGCAATGCAGAATATCTTGTTTTTAAATACCTATAGTGTCACGAAACATACTGAGCTCAGCTTGGGGTGTAGAGGTGTCAGAGCCCGGTTAATGATCTGACCTGTTTTAAACTGACACCAGGCTAGAGACGGAGGGAGAAAAAAGAGAAGTTTGGCGGCTCTACCTGGAGAACGCCTCTGTTCCCATAAGCGCAGAGGAGAAACAGCGGGAACGGCGCATGTACAGAGACGTAAGCATGTACTGTGGAAGCGATCACATCCTAAGATTTTATAGCAATATAGCTGTATCTTTTTTTCATTTTAATTTTCACCTATAGCATTATAAATGGTATTTATGGGAATAGGAATCCCTTCTTAATTTATACAAATTATACCAATTTATATATATTTTTTCTTTATATCTATTAGGAAAATTGATCCAAGAAGATACAGTTGGGCTGGAAATTATTATTTTTTTTTTATTGTGCCAACTTCTGTAAATTTTGATTGACAGATAGTTAGGATAAAAGGTGTGTGTGTGAGAGAAAATAACTCTGCCTCTGCCTCTGCCTCTGCCTCTCTGTCTCTCTACAGCTGTACAGCCGCCATAAAGATTATCTCAGCAGCCTTGTTGGCCAGGATTTTGAAATGGTACGAAAAGAATTTGAATTCACAGGCCACCGTTTGTTTACAGTGAGAAAACACAGAGTGTGCGTCTTCGAAACCATTTGCCGTGCTTTCCTTCTGAATGCTTCCCATTGCATTGCATGAGTTGCCAGTTTATTATGCTGATACGAGTGTATCAGGCTCAGCAGTGTTACTGGGGTTTAAGATAATGTGTACACTTCTCACCACAGGACTGCTGTCGGCTGGGTAGCAATGATTGATTGACTGTAAACAAAAGTAAACAAAGTGCATCTATATGACGTATCTTATTTTGACAAATTGAGTGTAGGTACAAGCTGGCAGATCTGTGTACGATAGATGTGTGCATTGACATAAATTATTGATTACAATTTTGCTGTATTACAGCCACCTCCAGGATTTCTTCGTCTGATCGTTAACGGGGAGATAGGTCAGTATCACCAAAAACCGACATTTTCAATAATAGCAGCTCTGACAGTAAGGCCAGCTGTAATTCACGCCCAAAGTTTATATTAATGCCTTCCTTCTGTTATGTTATCATTTCTCTGATAACAGGAACTTCATTGACATTCCACAACATTAAATGTAAATATAAATGGATAGAAACTATAGTGTCCTTTTTTAATAAATAGAAAATGTTGTGGTATAAGAGTTTTGGATGTGCTGTTGTCAAAAAATAATCACAGCATTTATTATTTTCTCTTAACAGTGTTTTATCCCTTACATAATTTCCATGGATTGAGTCTTTTTAAGTCCTGTGTATTTTTCCTTTTACACACCAACCACACTTGTTTTTTTTTTCTCCAGTTTCTGCACAGGGCTATGAATATGACAACTTGTATGTTTACTTCATCCTGGAGTTGCCAAACAGTAAGCGGGCCAAACGTCAGATTTACTTTAATTATTTATTTAACTATTCCTCTCGTTATATGATCTTGGCTTGCTAAGTAATATGTCATAATTTTGGGCTTGCTTTTAGACTGGTCCAGTGTGCCATCTCAGAGCCTGTCAGGTGTGACTCAAACATGCCGAACGCGAACATTAGGCAAGGTAAGAAACAAATCACAGAGAACGTACATTTGTAATTAAACGTTTAAAATAGTCAAATGTAATAAGAGTAGCTTATTCACCTGTATCGAGCTGCATTGAAGAAAGAGCGATTAGCTTTATTTAGATTATCGAAAATTGTTTTAAAATAAAAACAAAGGAAATGGCTTCATCAATATTGATCCTGAATATTTCAGCCTGGAACCTTAGCAAGAATCTGCAGGAAGAGGTTTAAGTACGGAGAAGGCAGTGTGTGTGTAAATGTCATCTCCACAGTCAGGAAAAGGACAGGAACGATGCCTCTACAAACAATGCTTTGTACATGTGGAGATTGAGGATCACAGATATGAAATGTAACAGAATTTAAAGTAGTCTTAGGAAAATTTTCAGTTAATGTATAGAGTGACGAAGCAACTGACCTAGGCGTGTGTTCTTTGTCCAGGACAATGTGGCGTTCTTCTCCTACCCCTTCAGTTTTGAGTCCTTCTTCAGGAAAGAAGACGAGTCAGAGGGTGAGTTCTATGAAGCTTTTTTCCTCCAGTGTATATATGGCTTTACAGTATGGAGCTGTTAAAAAAAAACACACATTAACTCTGATGTAATCATCATTGTAGAGTCTTTGCCTCAGTGGCCCGTGCTGTACTTTAAAGTTCTCTCCCTGGACTCCTGGCAGCGCTACAGAACCGAGGGCTATGGGTACATGGTCATACCTGCGACACCTGGTAAGACTCTTCCACCATAATGCCTCCACTTGTCTTGAAGGATGGATCACAACTAACCCTTGGGTTCTGTTTGGGTCAAAACTCTACTAAATGGAGAAAATTAACCGTTTGGTAATGTTAAAAAAAAAACATTTCATCACAATGATGTTGGATAGTTATAAGTCAGAATATGAAGTTTGTTTTTTTTCCTCTTTGGGGTGTGTGTGTGTATGTATCGTCTCAGGGTCTCACAGAGTGACCTGCCACACGTGGAGGCCCCTGCAGACCGGCACAGTGGCTGAACTGAGACGTTTCTTTATTGGTGGCGCTCCTGAACTCGAAGACATCAGTGACGTGAGAATACCAGGAACATTCAAGGTAGGAATGACAAAATATAGTTCAGTATATTAACAGTGTGCTGTCTGCACTTGGACACAGCACAAGTAATCAACAATGATGCAGCCAGATGCAAAGAGGCTTGCTGTTATCACCCTAATATTGTGGACCAATTCAGTTCCTGTCATTATTTACATTACAGCAGCGTTAAACAGTATTTCTCTCGCCAGCCTCTCTGGACAAACGCAACTCGTCATGTTACCAAGAAACCGCCTTCGTCCTGAAGACTTTTCTCTGACTGATAGAAAGCTCCATCACTGAAGACTCCTTACAAAAATGTTAAATAAATGTCTCCATTGTCAGAGCTGCTGTTATAGAAAATGAATCAGCACCTTCTGACCAATCAGAATGGAGAAATTTAGCAATGCTCTGGTTGTATGGATAATGACATCACAGAAAACCTTATTTTAAGAAATGTGCTACAAGGGCAATTTTAAAAAATGTTAAAAAAAAAAAACAGTAATATTTGGTTGTCCAGGAATTATAATGTACAGTTCATACTGTTCCCCTCAGAATTTAAGAAAGAAAGAAATGTCATTTAAAAGTGTGTACTTAACTATCTCAGGGGGATCGCCTGAGCCGGTTTGGATTTCGCACACAGACGACGGGGAGCGTCACTTTCAGCCTAAACTGCATCCAGCATTCTCGGTTAGTTTAAACAAAGCATTCTCCTAAAGCAAACATGCTCTTATCTATTCCATTAAATTGATTTTTTTTAAACTTTTGTGAAATGAGGGTGTTGCTGTTTTATCGTAGGGCGTTTGTGGAGGCCAGCGCTCTGAAGAAGAGACGGCAGACTGTTTTGGACCAGCTGGGTGGCCACAGTCAGAAAGGATCTGTTTATAATGTGCTAGGTGAAGCCTGATATCAAAATACATTCACACATTACACCAGACACAGCAGCCAATCAGAGTCTTGTACTTTACATAGTAAAGTATGGGAGGTAAAATATATATTTATGTGTGTGTGTGTGTGTGTGTGTGTTCGCAGAGGCATTCCAGAGGGCTCGTAAGCGGATGCAGGAAGCCAGAGAGAGTCTGCCCAGAGATCTGATCAACACCACTGGACTCAACACCGAATCCTCAGCATGAACATGTCGCGGTCTCTTTCTCATCGAGAGTAAAGACGTCCACAGTGTTTTATACAGTATGTGTACATAGCCAGTTTGTATAAAGACGTGCTTTGTAATGTAAAGTTGAATTTTTAGATACGACGAATTTTTGAACTACACCTACTATGTTTTTTCGCCGTTAGTTTTATTTTTGAACAAAGTAATAAAAAGTAAATTAGGAAATAATGTCTGTTTGGTTTTGGGTTTTAAGTTACTAAGAAATTATCGAGACCAAAATAATCACCACTAAAAATTCATTACAGACACCAAGCACCACCACACGGTGAGCAGCAGAGCTCGCCAAAATTCAGTTTTTCAGTTCAGTTTTATTTGTATAGCGCTTTTAACAATGTCACAAAGCAGCTTTACAGAAATAAATACATTCATGATATAACATTTTAATGTATGAATTTATCCCTATTCTATGCATCCAAAATCTACAATGACATGTCACAAATCATACTGATTTATTCATATTATATTACATTAGTTTAGAGGAAAATATCATGATTTTATTTTTATGATCCAGCCTCTTTTTTTCCCCTTTTTCCTGAAGTTAATAAGACAAAAAAAAAAAAAAAAAAACACAGCTTGTCATCTTACCAAGAAACTGCAAGTCCTCTGTCCTGAAGGCTTTCGAGTGAAGGAAAACTTACTGCCTGTTACATGCTCCGACACTGGAGACTCCTTCCAAAACAGTATGCATAATATTACATAATAACATTTTGTAATTTGTTTGTAATTAGGCTTTGATTATGTGGAGTGTCCTCCATTACAGTCTGCTGCAAATGAGCTCTTACTATAGAAAACATATTAGAATGAGCAAACTTACGTAAACCTTGCAGCTGGAACTATTTTCAGAGAAAATTCTTCATCGTGGTCATTTTGACCAATCCGATTCAAGAATTCAACAGTGCTGTGGTATAAGGCTGTTATAACCTGTTTCCTTCAGGGCCCACACTTGCAGCAGGTGGCGCGACAGGCCAGCGTTGATTAGCGTACACTCTACATGTGTGTGTTAGTGTGTTTGGAGTGTTGAGAGACAGTGTTAAAGAGGGGGTGAGGAACAGCTGTGCAGGGTCAGAGTGGATCTCACAGCTGTGGAGGACGGCTGTGTACTTTATTTGAGACGCTCTTCAGAAACCCGGCTTCGTGTGCTACAGTCTCCAGGCAGAACAAGACAGGACAAAAACATTTCACATCTTAACCCAGAATTTTGGTGTTCTGCTGTTATTATTGGGGTCCATCAGGGTGGTGGGAAGACATTACCACCCCAAGTTGAATATCTTTCCTACAGCAGCACAGCGTGAAGTTTTATTCTTCTTATATTGAAGTTAACAAGACAAATGATTGTAGGTTCATCTTGAAGGTTTTTTCCTGGTGGAAAACTGGAGGACACTGGAGACTCCTTCCATAAATGCTAAATAAATATCTCCTTGCAGAAAGCTTCACCATGTAAACAATAATGTTTTTCTTTGTTAAATACCAACAATAGTGCTTTAGTATCCAGAAGATGTCAGTATTGTTTCATTTCTGTGATGTAACTGGTGATTTTATGCAATTACTCCGTATATTCTCAGTTACATGCAGCATATAACAAGTCATGCATAACTAGACCACTGTCTATCTGAAATCTGCTACCGTGACCTCTTGAATGCCACCTGTGGTTTATTTTCTAAAAGAAAGTCAAGGCTTAATTATCCCTAAGCACCACAGCAGCTGGCCCAATCCACACAACTCCATCAGTCAGCCTTTACAATGGCTGACATTTTTATATTGGTGTCAGAAGCATGAAACATTTTCTCTACTCCAGCATGGCACTTCTATGAAGTTCATAGATGCATCCCTCATGTAATGCCTTCATAAATATTTGGCCTAAAGTTTTTTTCTCCATAGATCTGTCATCTATAATTACATTGTCCATAGCTTTATTCCCTATCACTTCTACAAGCTACAGTTATTTTCTCCAAAGATCCTTCACCCGTAGTTACTTTCTCCATGGATCCTTCACCCATATTTACTTTCACAATGCATCTGTCACCCACAGTTATTTTCTCCATGGATCCTTCACCCATATATACTTTCTCCATGGATCCTTCACCCATAGTTACTTTCTCCATGGATCCTTCACCCATAGTTACTTTCTTCTTGGATCCAACACCCATAGTTACTTCCTCCTTGGATCCATCACCTACAGTTACTTTCTCCATGGATCCTTAACCCATAGTTATTTTCTTCTTAAATGCATCAGCTCTAGTTATTTTCTCAATATAGCCATCACTTGGATTGCACAGTGGTGAAACCAGCAGTTTTTTGGTTCAATACTGAGCTTGAGTTATTGTCTGTAAAGTTTCATGATTCACATCTCCTGTCTCATGTCTGTGTGGGTTGTGTTAGTAAATTACCCATAGGTGTGAATGAGTGTGCCTGTGCCATGCAATAGACTGGTGTCTGATCCAGGGTGTATTCCTGCCTCACACACAGTGTTCCTGGGATAGGCTCTGTATCCAGCCTGACCTAGAAGAAGTGGTCACCAACAATGAATGATTGAATGAATGATTATCCACTACCTATTGTTATTTTCTCCCAATTAGGAAGCTGTAGTCGAACATTTTTCTCCACATACTGCGTTGGAAGCTGGCCTGACTAAAAACAGGGATAATCAAAAAGCAAATATTGATGTCTCCGGAGCACGAATTCCTGCCGTAACAAATCAGCTTTTGCAAATAAGCATTGTCGAGCCATTCTCAGAAATCCATTTGTTAAGGTAAACAAGCAGTTCAGACCTCAGCGTTTGGGCTGTGTAACTATCAGAACTATTGTTAGTTTAGTTTCAGGGCAAAGTTCTCATTATTCACCTAATGTTCATCTCTAGATACGGGATTATGTAGATAAATAGATTCAGCATATCTATAACATCAGTGTACAGTGTTAATGGACTGAGCCAAGCTGTAAGAGCCATAACAAATCTCAAACACAGATAAATACAGTGTGTGTTTGACTGCTTTACTATTTTCCATGAGTAAATAATAAATAGAGTGTAGTGTAAACTATGTATCATATACCTCTTTGTGGCAGTGGCAAGGCCTATATCTGTGCTGTCAAGGCCATGTGTAATCCCTGCCTTGCAAAAAAAAAAAAAACTGCTTTACACTGAGTGCTGTGTGACACTCTGGGTGATCCTATTTTTGACAGGAGGACACACACACACACACACACACACACACACACAACACACACACGTGTTTGTCTTACTGTCTTTGTGAGGACCTATTTTTGACAATTATTAATGTACCAAACCTTTGATGGAAAAAAGGTCCTCGCAAGGTCAAGACTGTCACATATTCCTATCATAAAGAATATATTTGGCCCCATTAAAAAGATAAAAACATGGCCACACACACACACACACACACACACAATCCCTCTTTCACACAAACACATGCACAGACACACTGAGTGGCTTGTCATGGAATATGATCATATCACATTTCATCGACGGCTGTCAGAGGAGTGTGTGTGTGGTGCAGGGGGCGCCCGCTGATGTGTCATCAAACTTGGCTCAGTGCCAAAGAAGACACCTTCCACACCAAGCACTCAAATGCAGTTCCATATAAAGCGATTTGCCTCCAATTTGATGACATCATCAACAACGAAAGCTTTCAAAAATTGCTACATAGTACAGAATCAAACCTCAGTGAAAACCACATTACCCATAATTCAAGCAGTTTGAATAGCTTACTTGCCTGAAACAGTCTCCCCCCCAACACACACACACACACCGGCATACCTTCAGATCACCGCCATGTGATTTAGTGATTGAAGCACGGTTAAAGCGTTGACGTAAAGGCTGAGGAATTCTAGGGAGAGCATTAAAAGTGCTGAAGTATGTGATTCTGGCATCCTCCCTTCTGATATAATACATCTTATAATCAGAGGATTTTTTTTTTTCATCCAGCAGCTGTCTGGCAACATGTGCCTTGAGGAGAGGAAATTGAAACTCCGTTTTTAGTGACAACTGCACATGCTGGGCAAACCTACTAACACACACATCCAGGCCCAGTTAAGCACATGTAAGGGTGTATCCAAAACACCAGCCTTAGAATTCATTATAACAAGTGACAGCCATCAAGGAATATTCAAAAACATTGTTTGGGACGGTGTGGATCCCAAAAATGAGCCACTATTAATGAGAATGTTATAACTTTGTCCTGCTGTACAGTGCCTTGCATAAGTATTCACCTCACTTGAACATTTCTGTAGCGTTGTAGTGTTACAACCTGATATATAAATGGACATATTTGGTATTATATATCATGAATCTACACAAAATATCCCATAATATTGAATTGGGGGGAAATTTGAATACAGCCTGCATAATTGTTTACAAATATATATTTTTAAAGTTGCTGTGAAATCCCTAATTTAGTTCTGGTGCAGCCAGTTGGCATCAGAAGTCACAATTAGTTGAGTAGAGTTGATCTGTATGTAATTAAATGTCATGTGATCTCAATATAAATACACCTGTATTTATTGCTGGAAGACCCCAGAATGTGTTGGAGAACACACCTAAACAAAGAGCATCATGAAGGAGACCAAGGAGCTATTAAAACAAGACTGGTACAAAGTATCACTCAACCCCATTTATAAAAATAAATATCCAATTTTGCACATCCCATTATCAAAAAATGGAAAGAACAGGGCACAGCTGTGGCATATCCTAGAAGAGGCCATCCACCAAAAATGTGTAAAGAGGGCATTAGTCAGATTAGCAACCAAGAGGCCAATGGTAACACCACTATGCTTCACTGTGTGGATGTGGTGAGCAAGGCAATGTAAACTATTCAGTAGCTAGCTATTATCTGAAATAGCTCTTAGCAAATAAAACTCATAAATCATCACACAATCAGTGCAATATGATATCTATGTACTGAACATCACATCTGTTAGCCAACTCACTGTTTATAGCTATTTCTCACTGTAACCAATACAGCGGTTAGCTAATGACCTGCTTGCTGATTCGCATTCTGATTATCTGTGAATGTTCTGTGGCGTCTCCAGTGTCAGAGGAAAACCTGGAACGTTAAGTTTTCCGAGTCTTCAGGACAGAGGGCTTTCTGGACTCACATGCCCAGCAAACATTTTTGAATTGCTTACTTCGAAAGGGAGAAAAAAAAAGAGAGGCTGGTAAGGGAGCAACAACAGGAACTAACTTTGCAGTTCCACTATATTAAATGTAACTATAAATGGATAAAAAGATACAATGTTTTGTTCGTTTATGAATAAAAAGTTTTGATTGTAAAACATTAAATTGCGGTGGTATAAGAGGGATAAAACATAATAAGAATTAAAAAAAAAAATCAAATTTGAGGTGGTAAAACCAAATTATGTTTTTATTCCTTACAAGGCTCATTCACAAGAATTATTGAGAATTGTTACCACTTGCCAGACGTTCTGGCTGAACTGGACGTCTGATTACTTGTGGATCTGGTGAGATGCACAAACACCCCCCCCCCACCACCACCCCCATAACAGATCGGTGTGCTGTTTTAGCCAGCTGGCCAGACAGATTGCTGCGAATACCCATGGGTCTAGTGGAATGCTGTGCTGTGGTTAGCGTGGTCAGCTTTAGCTTACTCAGCAAAGTGTGTGTGTGTGTGTGTGTGTGTGTGTGTGTGTGTGTGTGTGTGTGTGTGTGTGTGTGTGTGTGTGTGTCAGACTATCAAACTATTCTCAGTATTACCAGAGCCACTGTTTTACGTATCAAGAGACGACAATTGCACTGGCTAGCTTGAGATTCTAAGCTTATCTCTCAGAAGCAGAAATATTCTTCCCGTAAATTGTTTAAAAATGTTAGAATTCAAAAAAAAATACAGTATTGAAAGCATGTTGAATGATCTATAAAAGAAAAATGAATGGTGCATGATTTTGCTAATGATAATATAAATCAAAAGGGTTCATGTGTTGGTCTTAATCATTTTGACTTATTACTATAAGTCAAGTGAGATCATTTTTACCAACACAGAGAGTCAAATTTTCAGGTTGGAAGCCCCATCACAGTGGTGTAAACGTGTTCTTTTCAGACTGATCCTCACAAAATCTTCAAACATACATGCAGCAATATAATCAAGCCACTGATACACTGATGTCTCATATAAAATGACCACAACAGGACTGAAAAGTAATAAAAGAAAAAAAGAAAATGGTTTGTGTTTTGTTCATACTGCCGCTCAGGACTATTAAGAGTTTAGCATTCACTGTATTACTGTGTAGTTTATAGTTTATTATGTAGTCCAGGAGTCGTGAAATGGTTGACCACGGTCTGGATGCAGACCTAGCAAATTATTTAAAAAAAAAAATTTAAGCAGAGCGAACCGAGTACTTGAAAAAGTATTGTAGCTGAGCCAATAAACTTATGAAAAAACTGCCAGTGAATCTAGTTTTCTAAACATGAACCACTGTAGCAAATACTCTGTTGTGGCTTATTTCAGCCAATCACATGGATTTATGTAAATTATTGTGCTAAAGGCAGCTCATCGGACTAGAGGCTAGGGCTAGAGACATTAGCTGAAAAGAGGAGAGTTTTATAGACTTTCCTTTTTGTTTATTCTCTATGGTCTTATTAGCGTAGTGATCAATGCGTCAAAATCAATGCTCCCCCCCAAAAAAAGTGGTTACATGACGCCATCACAAACAAAAACATAACCATTACAAATTGTCTCATTAACAGGTAAAAGGTAACATGGCACCATTCAGTAACGCTCCTATGCTCGCTTAGCATAGACGTTTTGTTGACTTTTTCTTACAATTTTCTGACTAATAAATGGAGTTTTACGCTTACGTTTTCAGCTCTCCATGACTCTCAGCCAAAGAAAACAATCAGTGGGAAAGTATCCTAACTTGAATACCCCGGTATAGCTACAGTCTGTATTTATTCTATTTATTGACTTTGCTGGGATTCTGTGGGAACTATATTTCATCCTGTACATCAAATCTGTCTATGCATCTGACTTGACTTCATATAAAAGTAGAAACAATTCCAGCAAAATGCAGTATAACTATCAGTGCACATTTGGGTCTTGTGATCTGAATCATCTGAGATTTGAGATTCTGAGGGTGGCCTTTGTTCTATGGGAGATTTTGGAGAGACGTGGAAGGCAGTGCTCTCTACCACCATCATCAAAAAAATCTTTCGGAAGAATGGCAATCATCCCACCAGTACGGTTCCAGAGAAGCTGTTGTGGTGGTTTGTGGTGGCCTAACACCATATTAAGACATTTTATGTTGTTTTTTCCTTTAATTGCAAAAGTAATATATGACACAAACAGAAAGAAAAAAAATGGAAATTAACAGGATGAGTGTTTCATAAGAGGAGACAGAAGAACACTTTTGCAGTGACACAAGTAGAAAGTTAAAAAGTGGTACAAGTCCTTGCTTTTGTTTTAGATGGCCAGTTTGGCTATTAGAAGGCAAGGGCAGCTGTCCATCTGTGTGTGTGTGCGCGTGTGTAAGAGGAGGGTAATGACAGCGAAACAAGCAAGACGTGTCCCCCTGTGCTCTTAATCCGGTCCAGGCGTTCCCGCTGACAGATGGGTTAACAGGAAAAATGCAGGCCACGGGCACTGGCGCCAACCCGCTTTATTGCCCACTGGGTACAATCATAAGCTTCCCTTGACATATCTTGTGGGAAATATGGCTAGCGGAGCAAACCACTTGACCAGCGATTTCTCATGAGACCTTGGCACACATGCTCCCTTCTCATAAACATACGGAACCTTCCTTTACAATGTGCTGTTAACACTATGTATGCTTAGCATGTCTATCAGGATCGGACATGTATGTCAAGACTGTCAGAGAAGGCAAATATGAACACGTCCTTGCTTCCTGGTGTTTGACCTCAAACCTGTCCAGCGTCCACTGTCAATCATACCAGCGATTAATATCACAGCTCTGGTATGGGTGTTCAGCATGCCAGCAGCCTTGCAACACAAACACACTTCACCTCATCACATGGCCAATAATCACTGCGGGTAAAAAAATTTTTTAAACAAACAAACAAAAAAAAAAGCAGCCAACACTATTTCTGGATTGCACAGATGGAGCTATTGTTCAAGCTGGCTCACGGCTCCAATATAGCATGAAGGATTTTTTTGTTTTGTTTTGCACCAATCACACTAATTATTTTTCGCTCAGTCTTCCTCATTAAAACAGGCAAAGATTTTAGGAGGCATTGCATAACTGTATCGCAGTGTATCATGGTATATTCTTACAACTTCATATCATATATTACAAGTTTGATCTTGAAGATCTTACAAGATCATATTCACCTGCTCAACACCTTTTTTTCCTATTATTAATTTCCAGTACAATGTTTTATTTTGCCACTGACTATTCCAAATGTACACTGATTTCATGCACTACACTCGAATTTTCTTCCTGGCGAGCTAAAAATATTTTTTTTTGCCAGAAGTACTGTCCATAGGATACCCTAATCTTTCCCTGTTATGTTGCTTAGCAACCAAAACCTGTGTGGCAGACTTGTTTATTGCAAATATTATTAATAATAAATTACATTTTTCATTGAACAACGGATTTTTATAATTTTTTTTTTTACAAGTTAGCTGGTTTTACATTGTCTTTTTTGTCACTAAGTGTTCATTTGGCATCAGAGGGTGTTTTTCTTTCCCCTTTTCCAATGTTAATCCTGTATGTACCCATAATACATGATTAACCCCAAAAAAACAAGCAATGACAGCTGACAAAATGAACTGTGAAAAAAATCTAAGCCACTGTATTTTTTTTTTCCAATACAAATTTTGTTTTAATTATTTATTTGATGTCTCCTGCATTACTGCATCAGTGAAACCAAGGTTTAGACTGAAAAACATTTTTCCACCAAATTTTGAATTGTACATAAAAAAACAAACATTTCTATGTCAGTAAGGAAAGTAACATTACACATTAGACCATCAATTATAAAAGACAATGATAGGGTTAAAAGTACCACTATTTCATGCCGTCACACCATCACACCCTTTCATGAATAAACACGCTGTTCATTTTTACTATACACCAAAACAGCAGGCTCAGAGTGGACAATCCTGAGAGAAGCTCACGGCAGTGAAGTTATTTCCAGCAGATATTTGCAAAGTGATGCAGCTCTCTTGCTGCTCCTAACCTTTTATGGAATGCTGCAGTGTTTTTTTTTTTTGTTTTTTTTTTTTGACGCCCACGTCCATTTCCACACTATCCTGACATGCACAATTTCAGTCTTCTTCAAAGACACTAAAGTTGCATTTGTCTGTATAAAAGAAATATTAACATTGGCATAATGTTTGGATGAAGGCCATGATAGACAGAAAAACAACAGTGCTTTCAAGAACAATTGTGTTGTTTTATTTACACTGCAAATTCATAGCTGTCTACTATGAATTCCACTTCATATAATCAACATTGCACTATTACACTGTCTTGTATTTATTTGTCTTTTGTATTTAATCTTACATTTAAGGTTATGTAACTATGGTGGCCTGTAAGTACAAAAAAATACATTTAAATGCAACAGCAAATGAGCATCAAAACAGGAAGGTCCTTGCTGAACATCACATGCAGAAAGCTGATTGGTTGTTAACCAGTTAGCCTGGAACAAATTTACTTGTGAGAAGAATTGTGTTTTTTTTCTAAATAATAATGCATCCTTTAGGATATCTGGTGTCTGCAATCTCTCAGACTGACACACTATAGCCAATCAGCAAAGAGCAAGTGATGTTCAAGGACCTACCTTTGTTATGTTTCCAAAATTGCTGTTGTATTTTTGGTTTTGTTGTGTTTCTGAAGTTGCTGCTTTTGTTGTGCTGTTTCTGATTTTGCGGCTGTGTGTTTGGTTTTGCTGTCATTTTTCTGATGTCGCTGTAGTGTTTTGGGTTTTGTTGTTGCATTTTACCATACATAACTGAGCTCCACCACATCTGAGTCTGACTAGTCCAACTCTTATTACTGTTATTCTGGTACCAACTTCTAGGCAATTATTTTGCATTTTCAGCATATAACTGCATGGATTTTCACTTCAGCTTGCCCACAAGCATTTAGTTAAAACATACACCTGTATATATGTCTAAGACCAAAGTTAAATTGTTCTGAACCCCTTATTCAGTACATGCAGGTTTGTTTAATTGGACTTCACTGATTTTCTCATCCAAGCGTAATATTCCCTTTGGTGCTCGCTAAGAATCTGCTGGGAAATGGCTCAGATATAATAACTGTAATCGCACGCTACACCCGGAGATCTCGCTGATGCGGTGTGCTGAGATTACAGCCATGTGTGCTTGATTCAGCCAAACACACACACACACACACACACACACACACACACACACACACACACTGTTGTTCCCGCTACTCCAACCTGGCTTTCTTCTTCCCCACAGTTCCACTTTTCCCAGTTAGTCAGCAGTGTTCCTGCAGCATGGTGCAGCGCGAGCGGGAAAACCACATCCTGTTGGAGCAGGTCAGCCTGGAGCCTGACACCTGTGAGAGCCGAGTTCTATCACCACCATCATCATCGCCTTTCCGTCTTCCACTCCCACTTGCTGCACTCCCACATATCTGAGTAAAAGCCAAGTCATGTCCTACATGTTTGTTTTTTTTTAAATATACGGTATACAGTAGTTTTTAAAATACATTTTCCACAAGTAGTATGTCACTTAGGGCCCAGAACACCCATTTTTTATGGCTGTCTATGGACAACTTTGGGTGAACTGCAGCTCATCTTTTTGGACATGTGGTACAGATGGGAAGGTAAGGGAATGTGTTGATGTCAGCCAGCAGCAACAGGGACTTCACAGCACTTGGCACTCTCCCTAGCCAAGGATTTTTAAGTGTCTCTGACTCCTTCCTCTGTTTGGGAATGCTTCGTTAATTCGTCTATTCAGTCTGGACAAAGAGTCTGCTAAAGTCTGTCAAATTTGAAGGGCAATTGTAATTTGTAAGGTTAAGGCTTCAAGTTCTGTTTACTACTTAACAACTGACATCCTGTTGACCCAGCAGATAACTTTTTTACATAATATTTTATAGACGTATAATATAATTTATTCATTAATTCATCTAAGCACTTGTCAGAGTCCTGGGAACACTGGATGTGGGGTAGAAATACACCCTGGATGGGATTTCAGTCCATCACAGGGCACCATACACACACACACACATTCACAAAGCCAGTCCAGCTACTGGCATGATTTTTGTAAGTGGGAGGAAAGCAGCATGGCCACAAACTCTGGAGCTGTAAGGTGGTAATGCTACCCACTGTGCCAATGTTTTTTTTTATTTGTAGACAAATGCCCAAAATATGCTTGCATTATTAGCAATATAAAGAATATTTATTGCGACACAAAACCCCTCACAGGCTTGGAGATTCTCCTGATGGCAGGTGTATGAGTGAGTAACATTTAAAAGGGTTTTCAAACCTCAGTCATTTTTTACCACTTTTTAATCCCCACTTTTACTCTCAAGTCACAGTGTTCGGATCCTAATCTCAAATGTAAATATAATTTATTTTTATAAATTTTTTTCATTGTTCTTGGAGAAACTGAGACAAGCACATAACTATTCACGATCGACAAATCATTTTTAGCACTTTTTCCTTACAACAGGTCATTTTGACCCAAGATCAACATAAGGGGTAAAAATCTTTTAAGAATCTTTGGAGAACTTCCAGCCATTGTGTTAAGCTTAGGTCAAAATATATTATGGTGGATTATAACTCAACAGAAAGACCAAACTAATAAAAGAACAGGAGCACATTCACCAATCATTTACCGGACGTCATACTTTCGGCATGAGTGGGAGGCCATTTTTTTCAACTGGCTAGTTTCAGAGATGGATGAATCAGCAGCCGCAGCTGCCGAGAAAGTGCAGGGTCTGGGTGAGGTCCTGGGTTGTGTCCTTGGGTTGACAGCAAGAACTCCAAAACACTCCACTGAGAGCTAAGGTCATGTAAACAAGTGCAGGAACAATGGATGAGAAAGAAAGGAAATAGCCAGTGGAAATCATCTGATCTGAGTCAAGGTAGCTCACTCCATAGATCTTGGATTCTTCCTGATCTCAGACCAGGTCCGCTGAACCGAACCTGGGACTATTCTGTCAGATATATCACAAAACTGATCGCCAGATGTTCCAAATCCACGGCCACAAACAATTCACCAATGTCCAGACTCTACTTCACATTTCATTAAAAGTTGACTTGAGGTGCTATGAACCCACTGTGACAGGAGGCCCCAAGCCATATGGCTTTGAGCTTTATGGCTCTTGGAACAAACACTCAAGAGGCGTGCTTATTTCAGGCCTTAAACTTAGCATGACAAAATTTCCTCAATGATCTTTTGCTCTGTCCTAAATAAACAAGTACCAAGGTTTTTTTTTTTTTTTTTTACCATAACAGAGTTACCATAACAGAGGGGACTTAAAACATATTGTGTGAATACAATTCATGACAAGTTAAATTCTGACATCCTCTCAAGGCTAATTATTAACACCCCTAGACGCTAAATAACCATGGAAAATGTAATTACAGTTTGACGCCAAGAGAACAAGCCTTCATAGTCCTCTCGGCTGCCATTAAACTGACCGGCCTGCTCATTTTGAGACACCTTAATTACCTTTATGAGCTTCCTCACACAAGCCAGCAGTCTGCAAGGAATGCTATCCGAGACACCTTTAACATGATCAACTGACATGCGTGAGTCATAAGCCAGGCAAGGTGACGCCAGCCAAGCCCAAGCAAGGGAAGTTGGCAGAAGAACGGGCCGCTAGCATGGCTAGCGTGAGGGGGACTAACTAGCAGCACATGGCTCAGCTGGGGGCATTGCACTTTACTAGCCTTAAGCGTCTCATCTCACTAATAACAGGAACCTTGATATGGCCGCCATGGGACGGCCAGTTTTACAAGCCAAGTGTTTAAGCAGTAAACAGATTTTGATATAAAAACCCAGTAGGCTATCGCTAATCTTTCTAATGAGGCCCTTTTCCTTTCCCATGGACTGACTGTTATAGGAGGTGTATGCTGTACTGTGCCAGGCCTCAGCAGAAAACAGATAGCCTTCAATATATGTGTTTTTTGGCTGAGCTGAAAAAAAATCTACCAAATCTGAAGATTCTTTCTTGATGTTCTGTACAGGATTCATGGGTTTTCCTTAGCATTGGTATGATTCCTATTCGACATGACAGCCATGAAGAAACAACCTGATTAAAAAGGATGGCTTGCGCAGACCAGAGAGACCTGACAGTTTGGCGAGCAACAAGACACGGTGTGTCTCCGACGTACAACCACAGCACAAAGCCGTCTCTGTGCTGCCTATCCCTGAGCCAAAGCCCAGCAAAGGCCCTTTTGTCAGGTTGAACTGTCTGGAGGTTTGAGGATTGCCTGAACCAGACAGTGGGCCTGCTCTTGACTGTCACAACTAAACAAGTCAGGCAAGAGAAGCTGAGGCCCGATTTCAAGAAAACACTATAAAAATACAAAATGTGTTTCCTGGCACACATGCTCCAGAAACTAATCTGGACAGTTGGGTGATTTCCAATGCTAATATACTTATAGTATGAGGTTTAAATATGTTTCTTTTTTTTTCAAGAATGGTGCAGCCTTGAATTCCAGGTGAGTAGATACTCATCGACTGGATAAATTATTCAGCAAATTCAACTTGCTTTCTTTGGATGTGACAAAAGGAGACAATTGGCGCTCATGAAGGCCATCATAATTTTTAGGGGCAAGTCCAATAAGTGATTTTTCACTGGCTTCATCCTAGAGGAAAAATGTCCACACTTACCAAAAGGTACCACTGGAGAGTAATGACAACAGTACCTTCCAACTTCCAGTCATCTGTATGCATTATGGCTTCTGGTCTTAATAAGGTCATTGGTCTAGATCCAAAGGTTCACTTTAATAATGGTGCTTCTGTCATGAATATAAGCAAATGTTGTCATCCTATTTAGAAAAAAAGAGCTTCCATCTAGGTCTTTATTTAAAGGGTTTCTCAGCTTGTTCTCCTGGTGGTGACCTTATGTCCTCTGCAGAACCAGGCAACAGACAGTTTCCATTTCAGAAGTAGAACCATTATAGAAAGCCAGAACGATTAATCATCCAACAAACCCATGAGTGCATTTAATAGATGGACTGGTTTGAATGACTGAAAAAGTTAAGCTATGTGTATGTTGAGAAAGTTCTTTGGTACATGCCAGCCAAAAACACATGTTGCATAAAACAAACCCTGAAATATTAAAGAATGTTACACATTACCAGGTTTGCAAATACACCAACATGACTCAATTCCAATGTCTACTATTTATCAAAAAACAAATACTGTGTTTAAGTGTGCATGTGTGACCCCAAGTGAAAGTTAGTGGATGTGAATAATGCTCAGAGCTTTAAATAAGGTAACAGATTAAAAAAAAAAAACTTTGGGTGGCAACAGCTACTCAAAGTTCTTTCAGCATGGCTCCTTATTTACACTTCAAACACCCAGGAAAAGGGATCCTACCCGTGGGGTAACGGGTAATGAGCACTATTCCTTTCTTCCTTTGCTCAATTCCTCTGGCTTTCTTTAAAAGAGGAGGGGAAAGTCCCTGGTGTTTTAATGATCCTCTTGTTAAACATACACATGGCTTCTCTTAGTTACGGGACAATTACAAAACTGTTCTATCTTGTCCCGTTCTCAAGCTCACTTACAAGGCCATTAACATTCACTTTATAATGGGCTTGAATGGTTGGAAATGGGGCTTCTTTGAGCAATGCTTTGCCTAAAATAGCATTCAGAACGTTAAACATCAAGGTGTACAATGAGTCCTTTATGCGCAGGGTTCTTGATGGGCCGAATAATGAAAGCTGTTGCTGTATAAACGTTCGTGTTGGTCAAATCTACATGACAATCTGCATGACGAATATCTCTATATTTGGGTTTAGGAATGAGATACGTTTGAGACTGACTAAGGAAAGAGAGTTTGAGTTCATTTCTCATTTTTGCTAACGAAGTATCAGTGCCAACATTTACTTTACTTTCATGTTTGAGAAGTAATAAATGATTCCAATGTTGACTTAAATAATTCAATAATTACAACCAGTGGTTGATATAAATTGGTTAATTCTAGGTGAATTAATGCTTACATATTCCAATTAAAGCCCCTTAGGAAGTTAAAACCTATCCCAATAACCTGTAATGTTACAGAACTACAAAAATATTACTTACTGCACCTTTAAGTGTACAAAAGAACAAGTTGTTGTGGGGCTTTATTACTAACAACTAAAGCTCTTACTAAAATAATTACATAGGAGCTAGCATGTCTAGACCTTGTAAAGCTACAAATTAGCATGTGATGATACAATTTTAATTTATAGCAACTGATGTATGTTGTTAATGCACCACATAATAACAGCTACAGGCACCAAGACAAACAAAATTTTTTGGCCAAATGTAGTGTGTTTGAAATCCAAAGCCCAAGCGCTGCCATGTTGAGGACATCGTCGGTACATTTAGATATGGAGCTGCTAAGAGAATGCATAATAAAAGTGGTTAAAATAAATATTTACATTTCTGATAAAAATCTCATAAGTAGAGTACATACTGTAGCAGGACAGTTTTATGGACACATATTAATCCTTAATTTGGACCGGGAGATTCGCCTCTGCAAATCCTATTTACTCTAGACCTGGGATTAGCTTCCATCTGAAAACTCTGCAAAATATGACTAATGGTGTTGGCTTTGAGAGCCGCCTTTTAATATGTATACAGATTTCACTGGTCTGAGAATACAAAGCCCTGAAAATATATATATATATTCCTAAAAATCTATCCTGCTCTCTATCCAGATGCACTTCATAAACACATCAAAAAGGCATGTGAAGTCACAGCTGCCCTTGAGGAAAGCAGAGGTTTGAAGAAAAAAAAAGAAGAAAAAAAACAAAACACAAGTACAAGCACATCAGTAAACGTGACCAGAGCCCTGGCCAGAACTACTCTGATCTCACATCTCTTTTCAGTTCCATAGTAGCCAAGACTGTGATCAGCTGACAGAAGTCTTGTGGAACACATACGGAAATAAAATAAAGACCCTGCTGCAATAACAGCTCATGTCACTTAGGAAAGTGTGACTGTAGCTTCGAGATACAGAATAAGCAGAACATTTTCAAACAAATCTGACTGCATTATTATTACTAATTTTAAATACAATTTCTAAAGTGTTACATGACCAACGGTATGAACAACAATCTTAAAATGGGTATTAAATGAAAATTATGCTAATAAAAAAAGTAGCATTAAACTCACAACTCTACACTATTTGATTACAGTCCACTTTTTCATTAAGACTTTTCAGAAGCTAAATTTCCCCAGACCTATGAGAAATATGATCCACTGTTTCAGAGTGTTTTTGCTCTACAAGCACTCTCCATATTTCTTGTGTGACAAAATCCATTTCCTTTGAGAAGTGCTAACCAAAGAGGACATTTGAGAAAACATTCAGAACTCATTTCCAATCTGTTATTGACATAACAGCGTAATGTGGAAATCATTTACAAATATGCTCCATGCCATGTTTTTCATAAAAATGTGGGTCAATGAATGTAATTAAAGTCAGTGCAAAAATATATATATAATTTTTATTGTTCTTTCATCCAAAATATATTTAAATATACAACATTTCCAAATTCTTACACCTCACAATTCAGAGCATCTGTTTGTATGTACAGTATAGTGCATTCAGTGACAAGCAATACTTAAATAGCCATAATAAATAATTTCAGCTTAATAATTTGAACTTATTAATGTCTGTATTTACATTTCAGTTGCACCACAAAACCATGCCATCAACACAGCATGACCTGTTACAGTCTTTGCCTTTATTGTTTCTCCTCTGGCTGAAGCTTTTAAATGCTTTCGCTGACAAGGGTAGGCATTTAAAAATGCCTATTTTGTTCATATTATGTCAAATTACTGCCACTAAATTTTGTCAAACCCTCGTGGGACTGTCTGTGCACAAATCAGTTTTGTTTGCATGGAATGCAGTGGCTTTGTAATGACAGTGGGAGCTGCTGCAGTTGATGCTAGGACAGGGCTTGTGCGTCGCCCTCATCGACAACCTCCTGCTGCACAAGCCTTGCCAAGTCTGGAGAGTCTTTGAGCTCCATACCCAGACTCCGCTGGTAATGCCCACCACTAAGGACATGAATATCTTCAGCATGAACACAGCTACGGTGGGCACGGAAGACTCCAGAGAGCAGTCCTCAATCCTTCGTCCAGGAAAAGAGACGCACTTGTTCTCCAGAGCGCGAAACTTCCAGTAGTCCATGTTGAGTCTCTCGTAGAAGTAGCAGATTATCACACAAGTGGCGGGGACAGTGTAAAGGACAGAGAAGATCCCAATCTTAAACATGAGCTTTTCCAGCTTTTCTGTGTTGGTGCCCTCAGTTTTCATGATCTTACGGATGTGGAACAGCGCAACAAACCCAGTGAGGACAAAAGAGGTGCCAATGATCAGATAGCAGGAGAGAGGGATGAGAACAAACCCAGTTAAAGCACTGGTGTCCATACTACCGACGTAGCACAGTCCAGTCAACTCGTCGCCTGCCACTTTACGCATGGTGAGAATGATTATGGTCTTCAAAGCCGGGATGCCCCAGGCGATCATGTGGAAGTAGCTGCTGTGAGCCTCGATGGCTTCATGCCCCCATTTCCTGCCAGCTGCAAGGAACCAGGTAAGTGTGAGAATGACCCACCAGATAGAACTGGCCATGCCAAAGTAATACAGAATGAGGAAGACTATGGTACAGCCTGTGCTCTCTAAGCCCTCTTGTATGACATAAAGCTGCCCATTTTCCCGGTCGCAGGCAATGTTTTCAGCTCCTGCCACAGAGCGGATGATGAAAGCCACAGAGTAGACATTGTAGCACATGGAGAGGAAGATAATAGGCCTCTCAGGGTACTGGAAGCGCTGTGGGTCCAGGAGGAAGGTGAGGACTGTGAATGCAGTTGAGACAAAGCAAAGAGTAGACCACACGACCATCCAGATGAACGCAAAGTCCTTGTCTTGCCTGGACCAGAACACATCCACAGTGGGGGTGCATCGTGGTGCACATGACTTGCTCCTCTCCACATACAGGAACTTCTCCTGGTTCTCACAAGACCCAGATGATTGTCCATGTCCGCTGCCGGACTGCCTGGGTCTGGCGGGCACAGGCAGCATGCCCTCCCCTTTCCTAGTCTCAGGCACCGTGTCATTCTCTGGAGCCTCAATGCACAGTGAATTAGGGTCATTATTGGTTGGCAGCTTAGAACAGTCCAATGAATCCGGCCAGCTGAAACTGAATTTCTCCATAATAGGAGAGCATTTCTGCCTTGCTTGCTCACACATAGGCCGGCATGCTGGGATAGTGTTGGACACTTTGTCTGTACACATGGGCACATACAGGGAACACAGGAAGAAGCGGAGGTGTACATCACAGCCGTATTCCACCAGCGGAGCAAATTCGCTGATTTTTATACTTGCTTCCTCTTGACTATCATATTTCATGAAGTTGGGCATCCGTGTCATGTTGTAGCCGATTCCTTGGCACATGGGAATAGTGATCGGCTCGCATTTTGCCGGTCTGCCCCACTCACCATCATAACCCCCGACCTCCAGCGAGAATGCGGCAGTCACTAGTTGGCACAGAAGTACCACAACCATCACATGACATACCATGGTAATGGCACGGAATTTAAAAATCTCACAATACATCATTAGCAGGCAAACAAGTTCATAAAGTTCATGAAGTTCTCCATGTCATAAATATTCAACAGGAATGAGAATTTGTTTTAATCCAGGCATATTAGGAAATAAATCTGAATGCAAAATATGCTTGTACTATTTGTGGTCTTATCTTTGCAAATAACATTCCTCAGTGAAATACTTCACTCTTGATCCAAAACAGTTCTCCGACCAACATCCCGCGCCGTCAAACTGAAAGTAAAGCGCGCGCGCGTTAAACTTTTTCCCTGTCACGCGTATTTCCGCTCCAGACCATAAATGCGCGCGCGTCTCGTCTCGTCTCGTGCGGTCGCAGCCTTGATAAAGCGGAGTGCAGCAACCTTCTCTCAGCGGAGCGCTCTCTCAGACTGAACTTTGCCTTTTTCTCTCTCGCTGTGTCCTGGCGAGCTGGGCGGGAGCGACAGACTCCTCCTCGCCTGCGGCGCTCAGCCAAAATACCGCATGCTTACAATCGCCCTGAGAGAGAATCCATTTATATGGCCAATAATATTCCAGAGTAAATAGAGCTGTGTGTATGTGTGTGTCAGTGGAATGAATGCACAATGAGCAACAGTGCCAGTTTGTTAAGAAGTAAATGAGTGCAATACACTGCAGGCGTTTGAATTAATGTGCAAAGATAAAGTTAAGGAAAATAAACATGGCGCCTTTTTTTAACAACAGCATTACAGTATATTAAACCTCACGATAATCTATTCACAACACTATTTATGTCATTGAATAGGATTATCACGAACTGATATCCTCGAGAAAAGAACTATAATACAGCTATGAAGTCCAGCTTCTTCACTCAAGTTAAAATAGAAAAGTAACCTATAAATTTCTTAAAGTTACTTAAGGAATTAAAGTAAAAGTACATGAAAGTTTCTTGTGCTTCTCAGTTTAATTACTGATGGTAAATTAGTGTCTCTTCACCAAGGAAACAACATTATAATCGTCAGAATTAGCATGTTAGCTAACAGTTGAGAGATGAAGCTGTTGTTAGTTAGCTTTAGCTAATGTTTTCTGGCTAATGTTTCCTTCCCTCTCATTAAAAAAAGGTACCAAAATGGATAAATGTGGTACCATCAAGGATCAACATCTTTTGTACATTTAGTATGTCTTTCACCTGATAACATTAATATAGTATAACCTTAGTACCACTGATATCACTTTAAAGCTTTACCCTAAAAGCTAATTAAAACTACACCACATGAAGCTTACCAGGTAAAACATACTAATGGAACGAAAGATAGCAACAAGGGAAAAGGGCATTTATTTAAGTACATTTATTTCTGAACATGATGGAACATCTCTGAAACGTTAGCTAGCATTATAATAACTCTCTCAATGCAAATTAGCTGCTAACAAAGAGCTGAATAGAGTATAGTGAGATAGAGTATAGTGAGAGGTATTAGGTCTTATTATTGCTCAACATCAGTTAAAGAACAAATTTGTTTGAAATTTAGATCAACTCCTTTCAAGCTAAATGTTAAAAAGTCACCTTATAACATTGAACATATATGATTATAGAGCAATGTAGTGATGTCATATTTGAAAATTCAATTCTCTCTCTCTCTCTCATATATATATAAAGTTTGTTAGCTGCTCTCATCCATCGAAGAAAGGACCCATATTGTTTAGGGGGTGAGCCACTCTCAGTAAAGCTCAGTAAGGTCTTTGGTGAGAGGTATTGGTACAAATTGTTGGTGAACTATTCCAGCTGTGACAAAAACAGTTTTTAAAAGTAATAAATAAGTAACTGTATATACAGTGTGATCTATATGTATATGGTAGGTGTAGTTAATGAAGCGGCTAATCCAGAGTACAGAAGCCTGCTGTTCCCATCTAGTGGCCATGAACCAAGCAGCATTTAAGATTCTCTCTGTGGTCCTAGGAAAACAAACTTTCCATGAGGCTTTCCAAACAATGCTACTGATTCTTTTATGTGTTAAAGTACCACAACCCCTTTTCTCCCCCCACAGAGATGGACTTCCACAAAAACGCTCCTAGAAATGAGTCGACTCCGATTTCACCAGTTCCATTAGCCTTGTCTCTTTTTGTGTGGTAGCACCACTGTCATTTCCATATGAATTCTCCCTCTCGTCCCACACACGACCCTGAAGGTTCAGCCTCAGCTCTATGCAATTAGTATGCCATCTCCCCCGATTAGTACCTGCTGGCATTCCCCCAGTGTGGGTTGAATGTGAGGACAGCAGTGCCTGATGCGTCTATATTCTCTATCTAAATGTGAAATGTGTTGCCATGGAGTGCCCTTGTTATGCACACATTCACCCCCTAATTTGAGCCTTTTGCCATTCCTGCATAAACAGAGGAATAATTCTGTCCTTTTCTTCTCAATGGCATTGCCTGTTTGAATAAATGACCATACAGGCTACATCTAACATGTAAATAACATGCACTTGTTTTTATGCAAATTTTGAATTTGCACACAGGAAAATATGAATAGAAATGGCAAAGTTTTGGCTGAGTTGTTGGCATATTGCATTCAAAGTTTTGTATATAAATAATGATGATCCACTAAAATCCAATGGCTATGTGGTTTTGGACATGGCTCATGGCTATCTGGCTGGCATTCTTTTGATTATGTTAACTTTTTATTCCCTCTTTATAATGTTCTCATAAGAGTAGCTAATAAAAACATGCATTTCATACTTTCTTGTGCAGCCTTTTTGGAAATTCTTGAAATTTACAAGAAAGAAACANTTAAACAATAGAAAATCAATTCAAAGTAAAAAACAAAAAAAGTTCTTCCACAGAAACAGTACCTAGCTCATGAATGCAGAGTGACAGTAACAGCACTATTTGTGGATGACCGCATAGAATAGCCATCATGAATATTCCCAATATAACCGTTAGCCAGGAGCCCAGGAGGCCCATAGGATTTGCACACCTCTGGTCCTCTGGCACTGGAGTAAATTCAGTACCCTGTTAGCCTCGTCCAGAATTATGAGCACAGCGTGCTATGCCAAGGAAAGCAAACACTTTATGAAAATAAATGGCTGAGGCCTCCAAGCTCGATTTGCTCCATGTAAAGTGCTCTGCTTAAACCGGACAGTCCATGAAAAAAGGCATTGTCTTTAAACCTACGGAATCCAGAATGTTTTTTTGTTTTGTTTTTTTTAAATGGATAGAGGGCAACTGATCGTGTGAAATGAAAGGTTAAAAACTGAGCATTATTTATTTATTCATTTATTTTAATCCCCACATTTTTACCACTGAATGGTTGGATGGAATTCCCCTTTGAGGTTTTATCTCGGTCATCTGATCCCAACTGTCTGGACCATCGTAGCTGTTCTCAAGTGAGGGCCAGTTTGAGGTGCATTGTCAAGATGCCTTGCAGTCCTTAAGGACGTCATATTCCCATGCTTTCCCATGGCTTTTTGGCATCACAGGATCGACTCCCTCCTGGGAAACGGAGGCGCCAAGATTTTCGGCATCAAATATGCTTACACATGCTCACTTGACACTGAGGGTGCTGGTTTGTTGTCCTCAGATTAGGTTTCAGCCAACAGACAGACGCTCTCTCATAGTTACAGAGAAGGAGGTTGGGTAATGTCATTCATGCACAAGTGGCAGATATAGTGAATGGATACTTGATGGAAAGTCATATGCATGCTACCTTAGCACCATTTTATTTTAGAGATAACCATCCAAGAGTCCAAGGGTTCATGAGGTCTGGCGCTTTTGTATACCTCTGGTTCTTTGGTTCTTCAAAGGCACAGGTCATTGAAATGAACGGCTTTCTAACCAGCACCCAAATAGAAAATCAAACACAAAGCTAAGAAACCATGCCAAAATTGGTCTTGAATCTGAAACAGCAAGCAACAATCAAGTAAACCTGGGAAGTTGCATTTGTCCCACACACCTAGGAGCAAGTCATCTACACTTGGAGGTCAGCTGGGATGGGTTTATTGGCTAATTAAAATGAATTGGACAGCCTTAACTCAAAGTGCGTCCCCACCCCAGCTTGGGTTACCAGCAAGTTTTGTGGACCTAACAAGTCCTATTAATACAGCATAGATGGCTGGAGGAGTCAAGTGGTATCTTGTTGGCATCGATCCAGCTGTGTTTCCAGGGAAAATCTGAAGACAGGCAATGAGTAAGTTCCAAATATGTGTTGCAGCTGTAGTGGGAAATCAAAGTGGTGTAGGGTATAGTAGTTAGAACTACTAGAGATGATATTGTTCCCCCACGAGATGTGTCAGCTAACAATAAAACATGCATTTGACTGATGTCCTGAAGAGTCAAAGCAGTAGGGAGAGTAATCTTCCTGAGCAAACACAGACTTCGAATTTTCTTACCCAAACATTATGATATTCACTGACCTAGCTTTCCTAAACCATAACAAATATTGTGTTTGGAGGATTGCCTACCTGCCTATTCTGGATCCAGCTATGAATTGCAGTTTTGAAATTTAGTGCCTTCAGGTTCAAGTACAAGGAGTGAGACATAAATATGAACCAAATCAAAACCACCACAGGGCTGTTGAATGCTCAATTCAAATCACAGGTTTACATTAATGTGCTCATTAATATGTTAATATTTCTAACAGCTTACAGGGGGAAGGACCCCACCTTATCTAAGGTAATAAACAGATTTAAAAATGTATTGATATTTAACAAGGAATTACAGAAAATCGATTCTGGTGAAGCCTTCTGAAAGAACACATTTACTTAAGTGTCAGTACTTTGTATCATTCTTCTGTAAGGGTCTTTAGGACAGGTATAAAAAATATACAGTTAATATTATGTTCAACAATAAATGAAGAATTGAAATCACTGGAAAATCACTGTGCTGTAAGAAAATAAAAAAAATCTTCAGGATGTGCTATTACAGAAAAATAATCAACTTCAATGCGGTAACAATAACACTGCTACAAGTCAAGCCGCATCAGACTACTCTTTCATTGATTATTTTCTCTCTTTCACTCTATTCTCTCTATTTTAGATGTCCAGTATACATTTCCTGTTCATTTCACCATCCCTTTTACACTCTCAGTTTATCTGCTTTTGTTAAATTCACTGGTAGTTTTTAGCATAAACATTTGGTTTATATGCACTGAGCTCCAGTTCTTGTCTTCCACACAGTACAGTATGGAAAACAGAAGAGGAAAAAACAGCATCATTTTTGGCAAAAGCCAAGACGCCCACATAACATCAGTCCTTGTTCAAGAGTGCAGAGTGGCTTCTTAAGGAATTATAATATGAAATGAAACAAACATAGGCTGCATAAAAGTGTGTGCGCTGATTAGACCCATGTTTGAATTGTAACTTATCCATCCTGTTGAGCATTACATTGTGCCCCCCCCCCCCTTTATTTATTTATTTTTGTTTATACTGGTATGTTATGTATGAGGTGTTATGTATGAGGAAAACCAGACAGGGCTTTCAACTCTGACAACCACCCTAGAGACCTCTCCTGAGGAGGACAGCAGCAGCAAGAACAAGTTATGCAAAAAGCTCAGACATGAAGACGACAAAAACATAAACAAAGAATAATAATAAAAAAAGAAACCACCCACAAACAAAAACAGCACAGTGCAGGAGGAAGACTATAGAAGTCATGTTTAAAAAAACAAAACAAAAAAACATCCTGTCCAAACATGCTTAAGATGGCAGTGATGTCTCCCAGCTATTTAATCTTCATGGAGATGAAGATAGCATCAGACACACATTTCTTCCATGCCAACACACTCTTGAGAAAGTTGGCATTTTCGTTTAAGCTAGCAGGATATCATTTTAAAAAATTGCTAACATGCAGTGATTAAGCTAAACCTATATTTTGTAATGCAAGTAAATAAAACTGAATCTGAAATCTCTTCCATTTATTGGACCCAAACTAGCTTTTTATAGGAAATCTTTTTGTTGAAACGTGAAATGTTCTTTTTTTTTTTTTTTTTTTTTTTTGCCTTGTATACCTCAAGTCCACTTGCTTTTTAAGAGCAACAGAAATTCACAGCTGGAACACAGAACTGGAAACATAGAGCTGGAACTTTACAACATACAACATTATAATGTGACTTTTTATTGCTTATGTCATTTTATTGCTTAGGTGTTGAGTAATTTTCTATAACAGTGGTTTTGATAGTAATTCTGGCTGTAATTCAATTCACAGATTTATACTAATGAGCTTGTTCTAATACATTATCACTTCTATAGTAACAACTAATTCATGTCAACTCCATATAGTCTAAACTTTAACAATAAACAAATGAAAACCATGTTGTTGTTTTTTAAAAAAGGAAGAACAGAACTGTTGACATGGTGAAGTTTTCTGTGAGGAGACAGGAGGAGGAGTTTATTTAACATTTATGGAAGGAGTCTCCAGTATTGGCACTTTTTAACAGTCAGAGTTAAAGCTATAACTAAGCTTTTCTCCATGGGGAAAGTCTTCAGGATGCAGGGCTTAAGTAAAAAAAAAAAAAAAAAATTTTAAATGTAATCGTTGGCAAATTTCTGTCGTACAAGTGTACCAAAACTCGTCACAGGATGTGCTGTTTATAGGAAAACGTCCGGGTGGTAACGGTTATTCTGCTTTGCATCAGAACGCATCACACCACCCTGGCGTTCATTACTTTCCAATAACAGACCACCCCCAAATGTTTTATTCCTTGCTTTTTACTTATGGATATTAAATGAACTTTTTGTGGAGTTACAGATGTAACACACCCATAAAATCCTTAAATACAGAGCAAATGGATGACTAGGGGAATATAAACACATCATTAGTGCTCATGTGTGCTTTCAAAATGATGGAAATCGACTGGATGCAGAATTCAAGATTTAGCTTCACTTTAAGTAAAATGAGTGTTTTGTTGAGAGACTTGTCCATACAGAAGTCTCCACTTGCTGGTTAAAACTTTCCTGGGTAGTTTTTTTTTTTAAACATATTTTTTCTTTCAGGATCAAACTAGGGTTGCATTTCAGTACTCCGCTCAGCACGCCCTTTTCTGGATGTTCACTCACCAGATTTTCGAATGCTTTATTGGATCACAAACAGTTTGTTAGATAAGCCCTTAAAAGGATATCATATCATCAACAAAGGAATAAAATACATAATGTTTCATGAAAATACTCATTTAATTATAGGTGTTTTTAGTATATATAGTTTTCATACTCCTAAACTTACTCCTATACCTAAAAGTTTACTTTATATATGATTCATATTCTTTATATTATATACTATACATAGATATTAAATCGTGATATATACTTGCAAGAGGATGTAGGTAATGTTCTACTTATGTAACATTTACAATTTATTTTTGACTCGCTATGGCGATACTGGAAACCTCTGAAAACTATGCTTTTCTGATTTTTCAGCTAAAGCAGAAGTCAGAGCAAACATGAATACAATACACCTGGTGGAAAAAGCAATTCACCAAACTGGAAAGAACATGTGAAAAAGGCTCATTTGCTTCTGGTAGCGGTTACTTTTGCTTCAAGTCGACGTTATCTAGGTGCGAATTCATGATCGTCACCAATAGAAAACAAGTGGGCAGAGCTTTGGGCTCTTTGGTCAGTTAAAGTGCAGGGTAGAATATGCAATTTATCATTTATGCCGTTAGCATGAAGTTGTCTTGTCCACCAGCATACGCTAGGGTTTTGAACTCAATTGCACTTTTTTTTTAGATGAGAATTTTCAATGTAAATCAAATGCAACCTACTACTCATTCACTTATTCCTCCTTAATTTACCATGGGTTTGTAATGCATCATGGAGCATCCTACAGGCCAGGATAAACAAGCCCAGAGCTAGTACTTTTAGGCACCATTAACAAAGAAGCACTGTGCCCTACTAGGTGCCTCTGCATATCCCATTAAACCATCAGCACTCTCAAATGTTCCTTAAAATTCCTCGAAAAAAATCTTTTTGCTATACAAAACTTTAGGCAAAGCCCTTTTTGCGAATTCCTCACACATTTCTCTCTTCATCCAAATAAAGTAAATGTCAGCCTGAGATACTGCCATTCTAAGAGATAAGATGAAAGACAATCCCTCTGCGAGGAAAAAAGTTCCATCGAGGGGTGGCTATTCCTAAATTTAGCACAGTGCTACCCTAGACTGGGGAGTGTGTTTAATCAGAGGTAAGAAAAGAGAGAGAGAGAAATCAAAACATACCTTTCCTACAGTATAAAGCCAAAAAAAAAATGACCTTGAGGGAGAGGAAGTGAGAGAAATGTCTTTCATAAAGCTAAAGGGAAAGAAAAGGCCAGGCTCCTGCTGTCAGTGGCAATGATATGAATAGGGCATTGATCTGCCAGGCCGGAGATGAGGGAGTAAATGGAAAGCAGAGTTTGCTGAAGTTATTGGTGCATGAATCATATTAACTGCCACACCGAACAGATTTAAGAGCTATGATTTTTATTTCCTCTTCTCTCTTCCCCATCTGCATTTGCACCAAATGAACTCGCCGGCACGTGGCATACTGCAATGTGCGCCACTTATATGGCCATCTCTGGATCTTGTTGAGTTTACAGACATAGTGTATATGTGTGAATTGTAGACAAAAGTCACTGAAAATTTGAGCCCCTCTGCCAGGTTCTGTCCAGTCTAAGCTGGCGTGTTGTATTCAGACTCTGGATGTGATAGTGTCTATACTGATGGGTGGCCATGCTAAATCTGTCAGTGTGTGTAGATGACATGCTGCACCATCTTATCAGATCAAACCTTTCACAGATTGTAGACACACAAACCTTTTCTCTGTTTAGGGGGCATGCTAGGGCTAGCAGAGACATCCAGGTCCAATGCTATCTTATGTCTCCATTTTAAGATGGTATCAGCTTCAGGTTTGCACGCAGAACGCTCCAAACACTATGGTGCCTCTGCTAGGCAGGCTGAACAAACACAGCATTCTGTACTTCTGTTTAAATCTGTTTAAATCTTTAATTGAAAGACTTTAACTGGGATGGAAACTTACTGACAAAGCACAGACACTGGAGACTCCTTCCTTAAACATCAAAAAACATCTCCTTACAGAAAACAATCACTATACTGACCAAAATTTTAAATAACACACACTTCACACAAATCCCTATGAATTAGCTGTTCCTATAGAAATGATCATGTAGAATAAGCATATTAATATAAATCTGTGATTTGCCTTGCTGTCTGCACTACCGTCAGAGCTGCTGTCAGAGAAAATTAGCCAACACCTTCTGACCAATCAGAATCTAACAGTGTGGGATAACTATACACTATATGGCCAAAAGTTTGTGGACAATTGACCATCATACCCATAGGTGATCCTTTCGCAAACTGTTGCTGCAAAGTTTGAAGCACACAGTTGTGTATAGGATGTCTTTGTATTCTGTAGCATTACAATCTCCCTTTACTGGAAATAAGAGGCCCAAACCTGTTCCAGCATGAAAATGCCCCTACACACCAAGCATGCTCCATGAAGACATGGTCTGCCAAGTTGCAGTGGAAGAACTTGAGTGGCCTGCACACTCACCCCCACTGAACACCTTTGGGATAAATTATAACGCCAACTGCCCCCCAGGCCTCCTCATCTGACATCAGTGCCTGACCTCACTAATGCTCTTGTTTGAGTGTGTTGAGCACAAATCCCCACAGCCACACTCCAAAATGTGGAAAGTGGAAAGCCTTCCCAGAAGAGTGGCGGTTAATATATATATAAATCCTGAATGTGATGTTCGATAAACACATGAGTGTAATGGTCAGGTGTCCACAACTTTTTGGCCATAAAGTGTATTTACCACATGGACAGTTGTCATACTGTAAATTTTGTATACTCAAAATTTACTCAAGACCATCCTTCCTCTCGAAAACCATTCATAACTCTATAGTGCACTAAACAAGCAGTGACTCAGCTTGAAGCAATTACTACTGGTTTATAGCCACTAAAACAGCGATGATAATTGGCTCTATGATGTGATAATGCACTGTACCAGTGAACGCCCAGAGTCGTATATTTTTTTTACACTCAGAGATTACTTGCTGTCAAATGGCGAGTAAACGGGGCGCCAGACCTGCCAGAAAAGCAGAATGGAAAACAGAAGAAGGCCACTATAAATGCACAATTAGAAAATGTATGTGTAGAAAAAGGAAGCAAATTTACAAAATTAGACAGAAAAAAAATATGTATTGAAAAATTCTGACTTGAAAAAACTCTTGAAAAAACCTAATCTATTGCGATATTTTAATATACAACCACAAAACTCCAAAATATGCAGGAAGTCAATGACTCAATCATTTTTGTATAACAATAATAATAATAGAAAAAAACCCACTTTCAAACATAAACAGTTTATCAAATTGCTTAATCGATAAGTTGTGTATTAATCTATAATGGGTTGTACACAATTTCACAACACAAGTTCCGTTACAGTTTCACATGGTGTGAAGTTCAATCACATCCCCAAGTTCCTTAGTAGTTAATTTCATTCCTCCAATAACACTGGCTTGGAAACACTGAAAAATCGAAGTGCGAGTAAAAATTATTGCAACAGACATTTACAGAAGAACCCTGTATTAAAAAAACCTTACCTGGTTCAGGATTTAATGTACATTTGCTCTCACACTGCCCCCTTGTGTTGGGCTATTTAATAAGCTGTGGTTATTTAGTAAAATGCGCCTACTTACTGTTCACTTCTCAGATTTGAGAGCAGAAAACATTTTGGAGCACATGTGTTTTTCCTTGTCCAGGTCTTCCTTGTAACAACTGCAAGCGTGCAAAAACAGTTTAGACTTCCTCTCAACATTGATCAAGCTAAAGAGCAACATGTGGCATAATTCGACTCACTGTGCCAGCTTTCTTAGCAAGTTGTTGATGTCTGTGTCAAACGGCTTCTTGGCCTGAGCCATGGTGAGGTAATCCTGTGCCTTCTCATAGTCGTTCATCTCCAAGCATGCCTAATTAAGACAGAAGAGAAGTAAAGCCCCTTCACTATTCTGAATGTTTAAAAAACTCTGTAATTCTAATGATATCATTAAATAAGCATATACCAATAGCAGATTCAAGAATCATATCCATAATTATGACTTGATTATAATTAAAAGCTACAAAAAGTCCTATTTTCTGCCCGGTCAGATCTGTGTGGGCATGTCACATTGCGTAATGATTGACAGGAGTCTCCTTGGCAATGTAAACATATAGGAATGCTTTCTCTAAACACAGCAGACAGCAGCTTATTAAGCATTTAGAGTTGCGAGTTTCGACAGTGAGGCTCGGCAAGATTCGATTAAAAAAAACGTCACATTTCTCCATTTATGATGATGTGCATTTCTGGTTTGTTTGTTGAGAAGAAAGCGGTTGCAAAAAAGAAAATCAGAAATCTCTCAGCTGCAAAAACCAACAAAATTCCTTTCCAATTCTCTTGGTGAAATGTATCACAACGTCTTGTTCGTGTTATTTACATCATTTGCATTTATATTGTCAGTAGATTATTTTCTGTTAGAGGAATAGACAGTCATATCAGTAATACTCTATTCATCACATAAAATTATACTGACTGACAGGAAATGATGTTAGATGTTGGGGGTTTCTTCATTCTAGCTATTTTGAACAATAAAAACTACTTTTTAAAATAAATTTGACTCAGAAATGAATTAACTTCACTATTTGTCAGCCTTTATCAAAATGCCTGTAAGACAATGAAAAAGTATACGTAGTCTAAGTATATGATGTCTCAACACTTTCTTAGTGGCTCTAATGTGTGTGTTAGGAAACTAACAAGAAACCAACCAGTTAATCGTCTGACCTGACTCATCAGGTAATCATTTGAGTCTCTGACCTGACCACAGCGGAACAGTGCTTTGGTGTTACCAGGGCTGATTTCCAAAGCCCTCTGACCAAATTGCAGGGCTTTGCGAGGTCTCTCCAGGCGGAGGTAGGTGAGGGAGAGATTGAGCAAGAAGGGCAGGCTCGCCTCCTCCACACGCCTCCTCTCTTCTTCATCCGGTGGCTCGCGGTTCCTTAGCAACGTCATGGCCTGCAGCGACAAAGACAAGAAGCAGATGGTCAGCTCTGAATCCTGACCTGGTTTAGGTCTTTAGCTTTTCAGTTAAATTTCTATTTAAACTGTACTTACAGAAAAAAAAAAACTTTGTTTTATTCCTAATTTTAAAATCAATTTAACCTAATTTTGCCTAATTGTTTGCTTTGCCTGCCGTAAATATTAATAATAAAGCAGAGAAAGAAGCAGAAAAAAAATAGAAAAAACTAGGAGAAGAAAAAATTTAATTAAATTTGCTCTTCTTTTTAGAAATTAATATGCTTATTTTTCTTTCACTGTGCAACAGGTCAGATTTCTTCTACTTACCATTTATTAGCAACCTCATTTGCTAACTCTGAAGTATGTGTTTTTACCATCAGTTTACTTATGTAAACTTAGGTGCTTTGTTTGTCCTTTCAGCAACATGGTGTGCGAGACAGAGACAGCTGAGTTGGCTCCCAACACACACACACACACACACACACACACACACACAGGGAGCATGATCTAGTTTGAAGTGAACTTGATTTTCAGCTATTAAGGTTGCATTTTTGTTTGATCTTGATCTCCTTCCTGAGTCCTCCTTCACACACAGGCACACAAGCACCAAGTTCTACAATTAGTTATTGTAAAACAAACCCTGAATTCCTGAACCCACCTGCTTGTATCTGTGTTTGGCGTCTTCATAGCGGCTCTGGTTGAAACAGCGGTTTCCAAAGCTTCGCTCAGTTTCGACTACAGTCAGTAATGTAGACAGAGGAGCCAAATTCTGCTCTTCCTGTGAAACAGATTTGGACAAGCAGCACTTTTACTCAGTATCGCATCAAATGGGCACGTTTTTGGGAAAATCACAACATTATTCTTAAAGATGGACAAATGATGTAAAATACTGTAATGTATTTGGAATGTAATGGCAGTGCAATCATTTTTTTTTTTTTTTTTTAGGAAAGTGCTAGATTTTTTTTTTTTTGTACAAAGACTTATTAAAAGGTGTTGTAAGTGATTTTGTCAGATGATACAATATAACAAATATATAGAATAAATACAGCCCCAGCTTTGTGCTTTCACACTTAACATACAATGCTCTAGCTAAAAGACTGAATGTTGGCGCAAGATCGAAGCTGTGATTCACAGGCAAGTAGAGACTCATCTTTGTCCTGACTGGTTGGATGTTGGTGGTCCACATCATCTTCTTTGTTTTTTTGTGTTTTTTTTCCCTGAGCTGATGACAGGTTTGATAGGTGGACGAATGTGATGGTAAATTTACCAAATATAACAGAGTGCTTTGACTTTAAAGTCACTGACTGCACCATTAAGAGGATCTCTCATAGCATTCAGGAGTTTATCCAATGAATCTAAAACATACTTTGCTCTGGCTTTGAGTTGGTATGCTTTTAGAAATCTTGTTGCGAGTTCACAACATAAAGGGGCCTAAAAGTACAAAACTCACCGGTGAAAGTGCAAAGAACTCATCCACTTGGGCTGAGTCAAGATAGTCGAAGACCTGCACCTCGTACAGCACCGTGGCCCATGGTGGGATGAGAGGAGGGCAGCCCATCTCTCCATAGGCGTAGCTGGGCTGCATGAGAAAACGAGAGAACTCTCCTCTCCTCATGGTCCGCAGGCCGAGGTCGAGGCCCCACACAGTCATGTCTGGTTGACAAAACATAAAATATGATGCTGCATGCTGTAATTAGGAAAATAATCAGCAAGACAATTGCATGATCTGTTATCACAGTGATTAGTCAGAAGGTGTTGATTAATTTTCTATATAGGTCCAGCTACAAGGTAGTGGGACTGGGATTCAATTTTTTAGCATTCCAATAAACGTTTACCTTTTCCTAGCTTCATCATTTTGGGAAATTTGAAGCTCCTAGTTGACTCAAAAGGCTGATCTGAATACTCCAGGAATCCAGAAAAGTGGACTGTTGACGAGATGAACGTGAGCTTAATGTGGACAGTGACATACTTACTAATTCCAATACAAAAGATGCGACAGACCTCACCAATAACAATGCTGGAGTTAAAGAGGCCAGTATGGCAGTGACGTTTTGCCTGATACTTACTGCTGACTGAGGCGTCTCTTGGTACAAGCGGGCCTTCTCCCTCATGCACCACTTCCTTAAGAATTCCTCCATCTCCTAAAAAGTCTTGCATTTGCTGTGCAAGACGCTGGAAAGGTGTCTATGGTGCAACAACATGCAAAATGTTAGCAGCTTAACTGCCTTACTAATAGAGTTAAGTTTTGTAAGGTTAGCTAGTTATTTTCAATAAGTGGTTAGCAATGCACACAAACACAACATTTATACAATCATTTATCTTCAGTAAGAGCTTTACCCTCTGGGTCCCCATGCTTCCTGCTGAAAGAAACAATAGAATCCATCACAGAATTTCTAATGGTTTCCACTACAAATACCATTACAAACCATCAGCTGTTAAACGTTAAAAGCATTACCATTACTGGACGGTGTTCATTAGACATAACATACCACCAATAAAAGGCAACTAATTACCAGTAGAGACCCACAGGGACCATTACAGTTTCCATTAAAACCATTACAATCCCCTTTATAACCATTAAATCCATTATAAATTCTACGAGGGTTTCTACTCTTGTTTTTTTCAGCAGCGCTTGTACAAACACAACAACAAAAAGCAAATGGCATTATTAAATAAAATTGTACATATTGTTTAAAAAAACAAACACAAAAAAAACTGTTTGCAGTGGCTGATTTTAGGAGGTATTTCTGGGTGACATAGACTACCATTACTTTTTAACAACACTGGCCTCCCTTTTTTTTCAGCCATTTTCCTTAAGGTTGAAAATGTGTGAATTTAGTTTTTAGTTCTAAACCTTCCTAAAAGTCCTTAAAAATGACAGAGATAGCTGGTTTACACTCTACCAGTTCAAAACTGCTACTAATAGGTAACTAAGTAAAGAAAAAAAATAGCCAAACAATTGTATACATACTATAATCTAGCGTTATCTGAATATTTAGTAATTAGCTAGTGACTTGCAGCTAGCTTTAGTTGTTTGTTTGTTTNTTGTTTGTTTGTTTTACCTGTATTCCATCTCGATGGCGCTCCTCTGGGTCAATAAACTGCATCAGTCTTGAAGATACACCGTTTGTAGGCATGGTTTTGAGCTTTAATTTCATTCATGAATTTCTTCATGAAGCGTACAATGAACTTTGCTAGTTTTCAAGTTAATGTAGCTAATAAGGCAGGTCTAGCTTTTCTTGACTGAAACAAATATGGAGGCGGCGCCCTGAGGTAAATTACCGGCATCAGCTACAAATCCGTTCAAGCACCTTAAAAACGGTTAGTTTTATATTCAATAAGGTTTTATTTAGCCTTTGTTATTGCAAGAAGGATATATTTATCGATTAATTCAGTCTGTGAAGAATTCATTGAATAAAACGATACTAAATTGTCTCCCTACTTCAAGTTACAGAAGCCTGGATACCACATGTGTCATCAAACGCCAGATAAATAACTTTCATATTAAAATTCTCCCACAAAAACTCACTTTCACTTACATTTAAGTTTAAATGCCATTTTATACTGTTAATTTCATGGGTTGTGTGGGCTTTTTTAAAATAAAGCAGTACCTCTGCTCACCAGAAGAAGGCGCTGTAACCAAATTGAAATAATATTTAAAAAACAATTCAGTGATACGAATATATCTATTCATTCATTCATCCATCCATCCATCCTTTCATCCTTTAATTCATTAATTTGTAGAGTTACAATGGTTGTGTAAAAACATGGAAAACACCAGAAGTAAGATTTCTTTTCCTTTTTATTGTAAACATTTACAACAATCACAATTTCCTTGCAACAAGAAGTACCAAAAAAAGGACAAATGTTGATAATAAAAGCAGTCCTTCAGATCAGCATGGCTTCCTACATTTCTTTATTTTCTTTCTTCTGAAACGCTATAAACAAAATGTACATATTATTTTCAAACTTTTCTGACCTTGAATACTTGAAGATATAAACTTCACAGTGAGTGATTTTGAAAAGAGCAGGTTTGTTTTCTTTTATTATCACATAATACCATCACAAATTCATTATTTGAATATTGGCATTATATAGAAGCAATATTACAGTTGTGGTTTCTGAAAACAAGAGGAGTTCATTCCTAGAGTTTAGTCATTAATCTTTAATGCCAAGTTATAAAATGTTCATTTTGTTTTTATGTCCTACAGTCATTTAAGGCAATATATGAATACATTATTATTATTATTATTATTATTATTATTATTATTATTATTATGCTAAGTAATCAACCCAATCCTTGCTTCTTCACACTATTCTGTGTATTTTTCTTAAAGCCATTGGAGGTGCTGTAACACTTGGCTATACAAAAGTCCCAAATAATTTACTTTAAAACATTTGTTAACAGCAAATAATCTGATGTGAGTGCCAAAATTTAAACCCTACTGTCTAATTATCTTTGAAAAACAGGGAGGCTTAGATCTGTTAGTTCAGTTATACGAGCTGTCCATGGGTGTATCCCGTTTAGATAGGAACACAGATTATATGCCTGCAGCTATTTATTTTTCCTGAACAGATTATGCAAAGGATGCATAGTATGATAGATAGAATCAGTAGGCAGCCACTACCGTTACTGTGAAATCAACTGACCAAAAGCACTAGCACTAATTGCATGCTACAATGTTCTTTTCTTTCATTATTCTTGCAAATAATTAATTATGATTAATGTGTAACAAATACAGCATACATTTGATCTTTCTTTAAAAAAACAAAAAAACAACTCATCCTGATTTATAAAAACTATATATATATATATATATATATATATATATATATATATATATAGTTTTTTTTTTAAATCATTTGTTCAAACCATGACAGACCGATGTGAGGAAGCACTCCTCTTCCTTTGAGACTTAACCATTAGCCTTTGAAGCTCTCCAGCTGGAATAAGTATATCCGCAGGTTCGGCAGACTCTTTTGGTTTAGCACCTCTCAGAAAGTCTATGGTTGCATATTCCGTGCTTGAGTTTTTGGGTGGCACAGTCTTCTGCTTGCTTGTGCTTTCAGACTGTAGCACCTGAATTTCTGCATAGTGCAAGCCATCTGAATCGGTCTTCTTCTTCTTATTCACTTTGGCATACATTGGCTCAGCTGTCACACTGTCATATACGTGGGGAGCTACAGTCTAAGCCAGAAGAGATGAGAGACAGTAAAAAATTAAGAGAATGAAAAATAGTCCCGTTGAAACAATTCAGCAAACTCTTTGTGAAACAGCCTGATCTCAAATAAGTTTCCTTTATCCATATAATTAAGTCCATTTATGTGTTTAGGGGTGAAGTCTGATTTCTGGTCAGCACTATTACTTTGTAGTGATGGGCAATGTGAGTAATAATTTGATTCTTACCAACTACATGTTTTTAATTAAAATGAGTGAAATTTAGATACTTTTGATTCCAAACTCAGAGCAGCAAGCAGGTAGAACATGGTTTGTGCTCAGTATCCAAGACGTGTATTCCAGAGGGATGGAAATTTTTACCAGTCAATACAGCATAAACAACATAGAAGGTGTGTCAAAATATCAAGCTTATTCTTCATTAACTCCGAGTCATTTAAAGTAAGTGAATTGGCAATTACAATTACTCCGAGAAGTTTGGCATTGGGTTTACTTTAGGATTCAGTTTTATCAGGCAATACAACGCTCATAGTTCTCACCAAACAGAAAGAAGAATCAGCTGCCATTCAGACAAGAAAGAAGGCAAAGACAATGTGGTGCTAGAGAAAAGGTTGGTGTAAGTAAATGTCCCAACAGAGTCAGTACTTTAGTTTTAACAAATAGATACCTGATGAGGTGAAACTGGAGGTGGAGCTGACATAAAAAAGACAAAAATATTATTGTTACTTAGAGTTATCAGCACAGTTAATGCATCAAGAAAGAAAGCCTTTATCACACATATAGTACAGTGAAATGCTTTTTTCCCATATATACCCCAGCTTGTTAGGTAGTTGGGATCTAAGCTTTAACCACTGTATCACCATTGCACTTCAACATAGCACGCTTCTCAGCCCTATTTCTGGAGAACCACAACCCTGCCCATTTTGGTGTTTTGCCTGCTCTAACACACCCCCAATGGCCTGTTATTTAGCTAATTAACGGGTTCAGGTGTAGGGGGAGTACTAGCTGCACCTCAAATGGTGTACTTTGTCTACTTTTAGTGTGAATAGCATGTTCATACTGAGAAATTGTGTGTGATGTAATGTACTATTATCTGGATGATGTATTAAAACTGCTTAAATGTGGACTATTGGAGACTAGCACACAATACAGTAGTGGAGGGAACAACAGAAGGTGCTATGATTTAAATTTTACTAAATGGCCAATGGACCAAGCAAGAACACTGCTACACCATAGATGCCAATAAGGAAGTTTAAACCTAATAAACCTCACAAACACCTTTGGGTTTTTGTATCTGTGGTTGTTCTAAGGAGGCTCGTCTGGTGAGTGTCAACAACGTGAGGTACTGCAAATGTTAGTGTTTAATTTGAGTTGTTACAACAGACATCTCACAGAAATCAGTTAACACAGCCAAGAACCCCCAATGTTAATAAGAGGACATTTGATTGACACCACAACCAGCCAATCAGAGACATTTTCCTGTATTCCAATTGCAAACTAGTGAGGGTATCACATTGTCACTAACTGCTTTAAAAACATTCTTAATAAACATATAAAGATGGAATGCCATGAACTCTTCAATCTAAAGATATTGTCTTGCTCCAAAAAAAACTCACAGTTTTTGTTCAATTCTTACAGACGATCTTGTTTCAAACACTACCTTTTGAGCGATACTTTTAAAAGATACGTATATTGATCACTGGTTTTCTTACCTTTCCTCCTTGACCGCTTTAGACTCAGACTCCTTGGATTTAAACCCCACCTATGATGGAAAAATAAAACACAACTAAGTCTTTTACAGTAGCCCACATAAAATATCAATCACATTGACTTTGCCTTCTGGGACCCAGTTTGCAGCATGACAAGATGGCAGAATGTTTCCACAACACTTTTAAACAAATTTTTTACAAAAGCGGTGAGTCAAAAATATTGCAGGCATGCTTCCAGTGGATTACCATAACACAATCACCATCCAGTCAGAGTCCTCTTAACAAATTGAGGTCATGGTTGAGTTTTTTTTTTCTAACCCCATTTAGTTTGTTGCTAATTCCCACCCACAAGTTTGTTGCTTCTTATTGCACAACAGCTACCAATTTGGGATTCTGAGAACACATGCAGTCCAACACATATTTTGTACTGTTGCTCATGAAGGTGCCATGAGCTAACACATCTGTGATTGGCTAGTGTTGCTCTGCACTATAGGAAAGAGGAAGGCCAGTTACACATTTGAAGTTGCAATCATAGATTAAAACTAGTTCAGAGCCATGGAGGTGTTCTAGCTCCATTATTCACCATTTTGGTTAATATGACAAATGTCCATCATATGTTACTAATTCCTTTTTTTAGGCTTTCTGACAACCCCCAAAACACAGCAAAACAAAACCCCCTCCTTGTACCCTTAAAGGTAATATGTGTTTCCATGTCAGAGGCAGTTCCAAGTTAGTGCTGTGATAGAAGAGGAATAAAACACTTCTGGCCATGTTTTCATTGGGAAATAATCAACTGTGTAATTTAATATAGTTTTCCGCATGGCTGTCCTGTTTAATCTTTACTTAATTCATTTTGTGTATAAACTCTGTTGAACTTAAATTCAAGAATGATTAACATTCCTCTGTAATATCCTTCTAATCAGGAATAGGAATGAAAATCGGGAAGTGGCAGCTCAGTGGCTAAGCCGTCGGACTCCTGCTCGGAAGGATGAGAGTTCAAATTCCAGCACCGCCAAGCTGCCACTGCTGGGCCCTTGAGCAAGGCCCTTAACCCTCAACTGCTCAGTTGTATAAATGAGATAATTGTAAGCTGCTCTGGATAAGGCCAAATGCCATAAATGTAATGTAAATTACATGAACCTAGGGGGGAAAAGACAATGTGCTTTTTTTACTCTAGTAAACCTTTTGTACAAAAATTATAAAGGAAACTGAACTGTACATTATATCACAATGTCCAATACATTGACAAATACAGTAGCAGTAAAGCAGGAAACGACTTTTCAGGGAATGAATGACGTGGTGTTCAAAGTGGGTGGAGCCTAAAGCCTTAAGGATTTAAGTCTCAGTGCTGTTCGAGTACAAAAACAGGGAAATAATCATGTTCCTACTGAGTTTTGACTTCTTTTTTTATTATTACTACAGTGTAAGAAACGACGAGGTATAGCTTTAACCAAAATATATTTCCCCCAAATTCCTACTTTCGCTTTAATATAGCACTGATTTCCTTTCCATAATTTTGGCATTGCATATTGTACGGCTTATCACGCCTCTATACACTAAATACGCACGCGACCATATATCAAAACACTTATTGCGTCATATTGACGGAAGAAGACCGTCGCCCTTATTATACTGTTATCTTATATTTTTTGTTCAGTTGGTTGTGGTTATGGACGGACTTTGAACAGTCTGTCAACACTGTAAGCTGCTGTTTGTTATGATTCCCTTATTTCTTATATTTACTAAAGAATGTCCGAAGATATCCGCCCAAAACACATTTTATAGATTCATTTTAGTGTTATAAATTTACGTGGATTATTTTGCTCCAGTGAGCCAAATATCCCTATTCAGTTTTCACTTCCTTGTCCACAACCTATTACGCAAATCCTATAAAATCCGTGAATAATGAGTTATAAAATATAAATAAAAAAAATCCCAATGTCCCTAGATAGTATACACTTTAAATCAATGTAGATCATATTCAATTCTATAATAGTCTACAGCATTAGACGACTCATGCCACCAGCCATGCCTTAATAGACGATTTTATTTAGACTAGGTATAGTCTATAACCTATAAATAGCTTTAAAAGAAGAAAAGAAGAAGAAAAGAATAAGCTAAATTTAAAATCTAAAATTAGATTTTGATTACTTACTTATCCAAGGCATTGGCTACTCTGTTTCCCATGGCTGCGCATGTTTGAAGAGTCCAACAGCAACCAGCTCAGTTTTATTAGCGTCTTCATTTCCTTGTTCAGAGGGAAGTGAAGTTGGGCAGGTGTGCTATGAATGTATACCACGTTTGTCCCTTTGACCTTATCTCTGTAGAGAACGGTGAACTTGCAAATCTATAGATAATTCTTTCTTTGGCAGGATATCACAATGAATGGAAGACGAATAAAATTACAGACAACCTGATTTTATAAATGGTGAATTTAGAAATGGTGACGGTTTTTTTTTTTTGTTTGTTTTTTTTAATGGGACACCATGCACACACACATTCGCATCTGCTTGCATGTTTTTGTTTTTGGAAAGTGTGAGGAAACTGGAGCACCCAGAGGAAACCCACATGGACAAGGGAAGAAGATGTGAAACTCCAGACAGACAGTAAACTGAGCTCTGGATTGAACCAAGGAACCTGGAGCTGTAAGGTGATCAAATTATTTTACTCTTTTAATTAGGTTTAGTTTAATTCTAAAATTCACAGGAAGTAATTATGCTATGGATGTTCATGGAATTATAGTACTGGAATTGATGCTGCACAAATGACTTTTTTTGTTACAAGTCTAAACTACGTGGTGTTTGTAGCGCAAAGGTTCAGGTTTCTGACCACAGGCTGAAGTTCAGCTCAAAGTTCTCATGAAAGTAGGGGTGTCTTCAGGCAAGATTTCAAAGCAACTTGTTTGCATACAGGTAAAACAGGAAAATCTCTCATACAAAAAAAAAAAAAAAACTTTCATACATTCTGCCAATCAAAGCACTACAGTTCTGCGAGTGAAAATGCCAAATAGTTCTTTGTGAACAGTCCGTCCAAATTAATGTTTTTTTTCTTTTCACATTTGAAAAATGTACCGTCAACACTTATTCCTTCCCGTTTACATTTCCCTGAAATAGGGGACTTTTATAAAAGATCAGAGATTATAAATATAGATTAAAATATCCTTGAATTAAACCCAAAGCAATTATTTAATTTTAAATTGAATGTATTGAGGTACAGACTCAATAAAATAAACATTGCACACGTATAATACTGCACCGTATATGGTATTTGTATCCTTTTTTCCCTCCCATGACTGATCCCATTGGTTTATTTACCCAATCCAAACTGAATCTTAATCTAACCTAAAAATCATACATTTACAAAATCATGAGCTCTTGTAGGATACAAACCTTTGTTTGTTTTAAAGAATAAATTCATTTGTATGATAAATGAGGCCATTGTTAATGACACTTAAGTTAAACCTAAATTGTCAGACAAAAGACATAGTCAAGAAATAACAGATGCTGCACCATTGGAAAATTGCTAACTATTGCTAGTTATTTGCTAGAAAATTGCTATCTCTACCCTTATCTAAAAGAATATTAAAGTCTGAATTTGTTGCTAATATTAGAAACTGACCATAAGAAATCATTGTCAGCCACCATAATTTTCTCAGGAATCTACTGATGTGAATCCTCAAAAATCAAGTATAAACCATGCCCACCTAGTCTGCATGGCCACTGCCAAAGCAAAATAGCTCAGGGAAGTGTGCAGAGGATATAAGATCTGGTCAAGTGGCAGGAGTTGCTTTGCTTTTACCAAAACCCTGTTTAAAAAAAAAAGATTTGAACTTGGCAGTCCACTTTAGCAGCTCTTCCCTCCCTTCTTATCCACTTTGATCTTGAGCTCATTGATTTTAGGCTCTAGATCCTGGACCTTCCTTGGTGCCTGGATGCACATAATCCCATCATGAGATATAGACGTTTGCAGCAGCAGTGGGTCAACACCAATAGGAAGGATGTAGGTGCGTGTAAACTCTCTGGAAACAAAGCCATGTTGGTCCATCTTCTGCGTATGGCGCCCAGTCACCTCCAGGAGGTTGTCTACAGTTCGCACGCTCAGCTCGTCTGGCGTGAACTGACAGACGTCTAGGAGAACACGGTACCAGTCGTCCTCGCTGTCCACCTGCGAGAAACCCCTCTCCAGTTGTTTGTTGATACGGGGGCGGATGTAGTATCCATGGTACAGCACCGGAGCCATCAGGTCCTGAGGAGTTAGTGCTGTGCAGAGACAGAAATGGGCAAAATAGTGAAACTAAACTGCACAAGTTTGCATTATGGAAAAAGATTATGCTTAATGCTTTGTGTAGCTGTGTAGACACTTTGTGTAGTTGTTTTTCTCTAAGCTATGATGTATGTAAATCAGCAATTATCTATTCCTGATCACCACGTCCATGACAGGAAAGATTTAGTGTTAGGAAGCAGTACCTTCAGACTAACCTGTCATGTTTTATAATTGTGTCAATTAGTTCTGTGAGCCCAATATCTGATAACTGCAGCTGTAGACATTACTTACTGTTTTTACCTCATTTGAATGTAAATATAATTTTGTTTATCTGCATTTTTAAAATGTTAACAATTTAGTCTACTAGACTTTTTAGAGTTTCTTATTCTGCAATTGAATAAATGACATGATTCTTTTTCATTTTAATGTCAGTTCATCTTCTTTAACCTTGTCTGTCACACAGGATTCAAATGGTTACCAGTTCTTAGCTTTTGACTCTGGGTAACACATTCCACACTAGTGAAGAAATACATTACCCACAAACTGATGTGGCAAACAGTGAGCTAATCATGTACTGGTGAGTGAACACTATGCAATGAGAGTGCCATTTACTGCTGGTTGCCAAGGAATGCTTGTCATTTCTATGGTGTTTGCAATAATGTGATGCCAAGATGTCATTAGCTAATTATCCAATATCTACAGATTTAATAAACAAAGTAAAGTAGTTCTTACAACTGTGAACTTCTTTCATACTGGTTGCCTGACAGCATGATCCATATAGAAAATCCTCCCTCTCTTACGTCACCAGAAGCACCCATATCAAATCTATTTACAATTGGTGTTGTCAGCCTCAGATCAGGAATTGAGCTCCATTGGCACCATTTCTTGGCTTCATATTGCAGGCTTGAGCTAAGTATTTATTTACTGTGATTTGTTCAGTCCTGGATATGCTAGTTATTAGATACTAGATAGCAAGTTATTTTTGTGTGGTCATGTGTATAACTCTAAATATAGCCTAGGTCTTATATTTCTCTTGAGTATAATATACTGTTATGGTGGATGGTGGCTCAGGCATTCATCATTTAATTTGGCCCATGTGCTGCAGATCCACTTGTGTTTACAAGTGGCATACAGTTCTTCTTAAGTTGGCAGGAAATTGTATTAGAGCATACTATTGTAGTAGAAGCATGCCAGTTGACACTTCTTATACACCAATGCGTCATTTTATCTTATTCTTCAACATCTCTATCGATGTTGGCATCTGAAAAGTAGCTTCTGAAAAGTAGCTTCTAAAAACATTTAAAGATGTCATCACATAGCCCCTGGCATGTAGAAAAACGAGTTATGATATTCTAGTCATCTTTCAAAAAATTAATTGCATATACACACAATAAAACCTCAGCCAAATGCATTTCCGAAACTACATGTCATTACGTTTGTATAAGAGCTGGTTTTCCACTGATGGCTCACTTACCTTCTGCAAAGTTCTGGTCATATATCCGAGCAGGAGTGCACATCTCATAATTAACACTCATAGGATATGCGTGGGGAACTGTGCGGTCAGCCATGCTGAAAGGACGTGCCGGTATCCTTTGTAAAATAAAGCAGAAGTAGATCTTTTTAGGTATTCAGAAATTCTGAGAGTGAGACAAGAGGGAGAAGGGACAGAGAGGGTGCAGGGTAAAGAGACTGTGAGCTTGTGACTGGACAAGGGTGATAAATGGGTCTAGAAATAGGTTGTGGCACACATGCTGGTATGGCAAGGCCTACAGGGGGCAGATGCTGAGTGATACTGGAACTCAAACAACAGTCACAGTTCCTCTTTTTTTCCTAGCAGGTTACCACCTGAGTCATCATCATGGAAGAGTTTTGGCATAGGGTGTGTGGTGGACTTTTGTACCTTTAGTATGTATCCTGGAAAAATAGTTTAAGATACATAATTGTACCTTAAGGACCACTCTAAAAGGTAATTAAAAGTACACCACATTTATGTTCCCAGGTAAAAGATATACTGTATTCTAATCCGTGATTTCTACATGAGAACTACCATGGTGGTGTCTCTGTTCCTTTTCATGTCACACCATGAGTACAAAAAAAAAAGTTTTGTTTTTAACATTGTCACCAATATTTTAGTTATAAATTAGTCCGATTAGTCATGTAAACCTCTGTTATCCTGATCAGTTACTGACAGTTAATAAAATCATGCAGCGCCACACAAACTTCATATCTGACCACCTGCTCCTGCCCTTAGAAAATGACGTAAAGGTTTTGAACAAAATAGCCCAGGGTCAGGTCAACGTGTGAAGATATAACCCCGTTACTTTAATTTTATTTACATATCTCAACCAGCAGTACTTCCAAAGTTAAAGAAACTGGCTAAGAATCAAAAGGTGGGTCAAATGGGTACCAGATGTGCCCATGATTACTGGACATGGGAATTGTCATGATATCTGGATAATTAAATCTATTGAACAAAACATATAAACTACATAGTATTCAAAATACTTAATAAAATAAGTCACAGGGTGCGGTGTAATATAGTTATGCACAATTAACTTATTTGGGTTAGATTGTTCCCTCCTTCTGTGAAGCTGATTGGGCATTGGCACTGTCCTGGGTACTTGTGCCAGAATGATTAAGCCCTCTGCAGCTGTCAGGCACCAGTAAATGCTTCTTTGGAAGTGAACTGACACTACATGGAGGGTGACCATGCAGAATGATCACAGCACCATTGACCAAACAAACAGGCCTTGCACCCAGTGCTTTACCAAAAACAAAAGGTCTCAAAGGGAGCTCAGACCTTATGTCAGGGCACAGACAGCATAATCTTCCCTGGCACTGAGCAAGATTGCTGGGTTCACAGTATTTGTGCCAAGAAACCAAAAGACCATGGGGTACTCTTGATCCTACATAGCAAAGTTTCTCCTATTTAAAGCCTGTAGCATAATCCTTCCAGTGTCTTTGTGAATGAAATCAGACCACCGGTTTAGATAAATACTAGGAGAGGTGTTTGTAAGAGGGGGACAAGACAACTAACAGAGGAGAGTGGGAGGGACAGAACGAGGGGGGGTGAGTTGCAAACAGTTTACATCATTGTTCCAGAAAGATCCAGGCCCGTCTCTGTGGCAGTTGCCAGTGGTGTATATAAGCGGACAGGCAGGACAGGCACCAGGTTGTATTTGAGGTGCTGTTTAGAGAAAAAAAATGGACATCGCCATCCAGCATCCTTGGTTCCGCCGCTCCTTCTGGCCATCCTTCTTTCCTAGCCGGATCTTTGACCAACATTTTGGGGAACACATTTCAGAGAATGATGTTTTGGCACCCTACCCTTCGCCATACTTTCCACGTCCTTCCTTCTTTCGCTGGCCCAGCTGGGTGGACAGTGGGCTTTCTGAGGTGAGCAGAAGTGCCAGTTTTAAGTTTATTTCATGTATTTCTTTATCTCACACCGACACACACACAGTCTTCTCTGATTTGGTTCTGGTTAATACTTACTCTGCATTTCTAGTGATGGTCTCCATAACTGATTACAGGAACTAATATGGAAATGTTCATTGAGAAGGGTTCTTCTGTGGACTCCAAGCTCAGATAGCTTTAGATACATACAGTACTTTCTAAAAATTACTATGAACTCACCCTTAATTAGATATGTTAATATGTTGTAAATGGGAAAAAACAGCCAACATTGAGAAAAATTATACTTTAAAATCAAAGGGATTGCACTGTACCCTGTATCATGGACTCATAGCTCAGTGGTTACACAGCTGACTCCTGATCGAAAGGTTGAGAGTTCAAATCCCAGCACCACCAAGCTGCCACTGCTGGCCCTTTGAGTAAGGCCCTTAACCCTCAACTGCTCATTTGTATAAATGGGATAAATTGTAAGTTTCTCTAGATAAGGGCATCTGCCAAATGTCATCTAGATTTAATTAATTAAATCAGGAACAGTTGATGAGTTTGACTGATATTTCACGAGTATACCTTTCATATTTTTATTAGATGAAAATGGAAAAGGACCGTTTTACCATCAATTTGGATGTAAAGCACTTTGCACCTGAGGAACTGGCAGTAAAGATTAGTGGAGATTACATTGAAGTTCTGGCCAAACATGAGGATCGCCAGGTATATCTACACACCAAAATACAATCACCAGCCTACTGTACATCTAAAGAGAGGAATCTCTCAAAATGTATAACAAACCAGGTCATATTTCAGTCAGTAGGCCTAGATCTCCAACATGTATCTAATGCCTTACAGGATGACCATGGGTTTGTCTCACGAGAGTTTCTCCGAAAATATCGTGTCCCAGCTGGAGTTGACCCGGGCAGTATCACGTCATCTCTCTCTTCTGATGGCATCCTGACCATCACGGCACCTCGCAAGCCCTCTGATGCCCCCGAGCGCTCTATTGCCATCACTCGTGATGACAAGTCTGGAGGGTCTGGCACACAGAAGAAGTAAAGCTGCAACATGGTATCAAATCTGTCATCCCTGTGTTTCCCCTGCTGATCCACTGCGCTCCCCTGCACTTACACTCCACTATTGGGTCTAACCAGGCATTGGAGAGAAAGAGTCAAGCTTGACCTGTTCACTCTATGGCTAGAAGCTTTCCCTTTTCCATCCAGAAGTTAAAAATGGCATTGTCCAATTGGCTGGTAGATTTACACCACTGGAGTTTTGTTTGCACAATGCGGCCGCTAATCATACAAGTCATCCACCAAACAAAAGGGCTCTTTGTCTTTCATGGCCAGTCAAACCCAAACAATGGGTGCACAGAGTTTGTGAGGGTTTGCGTGTAGGAAGCCTGAGCTACTGAGCATTCGTTGTGATGAAAACAAGAAAGAATAGTGTGATAGAATTTCTAAACCTATAATCTCATATTTCAAAGAAGTGCATGGTTTTGACATTCTTGTTTCAAATGCATATAATGGTAGGTGATGTTCTTTGGTATGAGGAAAAAGAAGTTTATTCAGTGATTTGATATTTCCTGTTCACAGTGAGCTTGGGACCAGGCAATACAGAGCGATCAGGTGCAGGTAGTGAGGGAAAAGGAAATGCTGTTGTGAAGAAAATGACCTCTTTCTGTACCTTAACATATGTTGCTCCAGACAGGTTTGTTTACTGCTCCTGTATGATGTGTGTTGAATGGAAACTTGCTGGTAACTTAGTAGTGATGGTGGTTTTGAAAGCATGACAACAAAACCAAAGAGAGTTGATAATATTCTTAAAGAATGTGTCTATTCCCTTTTGTCTTACATTTATATGTAATACTGAAAGTGGGTATGCGAGTGGGAGTGTATGTATAAATGTTTAGCAGCACCATCAAAGCTGCTAAACTAATGATGTCACTGATTCATTCATTTTGTAACAATGCATGCTACAAAGAAAACAGGTTTTCATACAGCAAATTTCTCATGTTCCCTGTGTTTACCATTGCATACTAAATACCAAAGAGGAACAAATGCGGGGGAGCACACAAGTCTGCGTTTGAGTCAAAGTGGCCTTTTACACTGTTCTAGTCCCAGCATTTCCTTTCCAATGTTATTTTGAGATGAAACGTAATAAGAGCAAATTACTAAACTGGTCTCAGATCAGTGAAAAAGGCCTACATCCTACTGTTTTGTTAGCTCCCTGCTTTAACATTCCTGACTATTCACACCACGCACATCAAGCGAAATGTAGCCACATCGGTTTCCGTGTGTATACTGATGGCTACAAGCTAATAATAAATCTGTGGTCATTTAAAGATGAAACATGCCTGGGTCTCTTTCTATCTATGTACTTCTGAACTCTTATTTACATAAAAGTGTAATAACTGATGGGTGCCAACAGTAAAAAGTAAGCAATACAATACAATACTTAATACAGTTCATTAATACAATTCATTAATGCATGTTGGTGCCAAGAATTGTATACTAACTTCAACAAGGAAGACAACATTAACCACTGATAAGAGAAAGAAACCCTATAACAGAGAAAAAGTCAGTAACAAGGTCATGGCATTTACACCCCAAATCCATGGCATGCTACCAGTATTCCAATATTACAGACCAAACAATGAATGCAGACAAGTGCATGTACATGAGCTAATAATCTATGGATCAATTATTCATACAATTATGTCACACTTGATCATGCTGTTGGTGTACGGATTGTTAGTTCTAGTACATTTCTGTATTGTGTGCGAGAGAATCAATCCACATCTGCATTATGTTTTAACCGCCACACATGCAATCTGACGGACAAGTTAGAGTGATTTTTTTTCTCCTTGAACTTCCATCTCATTCCCACCAACGTCTACAAAGCCAACGGTGGTCTTAGATATCACCGGACGTATCAAGACAATGTACCCACAATCGTAAAATGGGACTGGAAAAAACTGGAAATTTTTTTTTTACCGTGACTTTGGCCAAGAATGCCGCTGTCCTGTTTTTCTTTGTAATGAGCGCCGATGAGTTTTTCAGCTGACCGCTACTACCCATGTTAAGTAGTTAGTATCATCGTACCTGGCTGCATGGGAGTTAGCTAGCACTGCATACATTTCTATAAACACTTTATACAGATTTTATACAGGTTATTTGTTAGAGTAAGAAATAAAAAAAAATAATAATCAGCTATTGCATTTTTGTAACATCTTTAACATTTATTCAAAACACGAGAAGTGTGTAATGCCTGTACATGTGTCTTTCTTCTAAACTGAAATAACTCTCCGACATCTCCTGTTTTTGGAAGCAGTGCACATGTCCAGCTCCTTGCTATTATCTTCCTGTATAATTCTGGTCTGTCCAGATGAGTGGCGCCCACTGAAGTCCAATCTGTAGCAGGAGTTCGGCACATGCTTGGTGTGAGGTGGGTTCAGTTCAGGCTGGTGACCTGGGAAGCTTCTGGGCTCTTTCTTAAAAGCTAGAACACCACAAAACAATCTAAATAAACTAGTACTGTTTATTCATTAGACTGAAATAGACACCAAATTAATTAATTAACTTCTAAACAAATTAATTAAAATTTTAAAATTTATAAGATACTGGACTTATAAAACAAGGACAACTCACATCTGTAAACTGGTGGTTTCTCTTCCTTGTTGTAAGTGAAGGAGTATGTGGTGTCAAAGTAGTGAGAGAACTGCAGGAATAAATTTTACATGTTTTTTTTTTCTTTCTTTCTCAAAAGCGTCTGTAAAAAGTTTCAGTCAACCCGGTCAGGTTAAATGTCTCGCACTTTTTACGGCTTGGTGTACTTTTCAGCACTCAGTTCTGCTCAAATGTGGGAAAATCCCTGCTATTTATACACATATGCCTGTAATATCACAAGACTGGTATGACACTGGACTTCGTTTGCATCAAACCAGAAAAGCAGTCAGAAAGGAAGTCTACAACACCAACTATTACCTACTGGGCGATGCTGTTTACTCCCAGCTCTCAAATGATGTCACAGGTATGAATCACACACAGGGTTTAAATTCAGTAGAACCCATTCAGTAGGACTTCTATACTATACTGTAGCTGTAAGGAATGCAATATACTGTTTATTTATGTAGCTCTTTTCAGTCTCAAAGTGTTTACATATGAAAGATTAGAAGGGCCCATCGAAGGGCAGATTTGCGCTTGCACGCCCACACACATACACACACTCCAGATAATTTAGAAATACCAATCAGTCTACAACGCATTTCTTTTGGACTGGGGGAGGAAACCGGAGTCCTGCGAACTCCACACACACAGGGTGGAGTCAGGATTCAAACCCCCAACCCCAGAGGTGTGAGGCATCTGTACTAACCACTAACCCACCATGGTGGGGAATACAAAGACATGCAATATGATTGTGCACTTCCACCTTTGTGGTAACAGTTTGGGGAAGAACTACATATGGGTGTGAAGGTCAGGTGGCCACAAACTTTTCGCTATTTGCTGTATCAGGTTTAAGTCAGCAGTTAGTTTTCCCATTACAGCAGTACAAACCTGGGACGGCAGAGGGCGTCGTAATGCTTTGGCTTCACTCGTGTCGAACCTTTTTTCTGACCAGTTTCCAATCAGGGTAGCAGCTGAATAAGCCTCCTCATTAGTAGAGCAGCGCCAGCCATATTGTTGAAACTTGAGTTCTTCTGTGAAATCGCGCCAAACTTCACCGTGACCGGAAGCACGAAGCATATAATAAAAAGGCGAATTGGTTTCCATCCCTGACTAGTCTATTTTGTCACAGAAATATAGTTTGTGTTTTTTAGGTTACTTTAACAGGGTGACGGAAATTAAAATCATACAAAATAACCAAGCACTTCATTTGGTTTGAGACTCCCTCAGGAGAGGAAGAAAGCTCTCGCGCACCTTGTGTTGTCGTCTTTCGTTCCTATGGATACTACAGAAGCTCACGTGGAGCTCGGGCAAATGCTAAACGGCTTCCCACTTCCTCTACTAGTGCACTTACCGTGCAACTGCTTTTCCAGCTTAAATAGTGCACTATATTTTAAAAAGGACGCCATTTAAGATTCAGCCCTTGTCGTTGGTTGCTTTGGTTGTTGTTGCTTATCACGTGATACAAGTAACAACCCGGAAGTCGTTAGTAGCAGCTGGCGTTTATTTGATATTAAACAAGTGTGAAGCTACTTTAATCAAGCTTAATTAAAGCATGTTTTTCTTAATTGTTCTAGAGTATGTGTTTTTAATGAAGCTGGCTCAAAAGCCAATGGGTTAGAAAAACAATGTTTGGCATGAAACTTAAACTGCAAGTGCAAGAAAATAATGTTCTCTCCTTGGAAGATGGCAGCATCTCAGGGGCAGTAGAAGTCCCATTTCTGAAAAATTTAAACCAGTTTGAATATAAATGCTCACAGCATTTCATATTAGGTAAAAACACAGAACGTGTACTAAAAAGAGTGCAGTACACACGTTTGTTTTGACCTCAACCTCAGCCGGCATTAAAGCATGAGTCTCTTCAACGACGCTGCTGGGGAAATGACCAAGCCGAGCCTCCTGCTCACCATAGTACGATCCCTGGACCTGATGCACATACATATATGTGGTTATATTTTATTTTCACGAAAGATCAAGAACAAACTTTTCTGCTGTGGATTCCCCCATAAGCCACCCCTTGCATGGTCTATGGTCAATCACACTTAGAGGTTCTACTAAAACTCTATTTATCAAGAAGTTCCCAAGTCTAAAATAAGCTCCTGAAAAGTGTTACAATCCTAAAACTTACACTGCCAGACCAAAAGAGGTTGCCTCGGTCTTTCAGCATTGCGAAGACGTAGACAACTTGCCCTTGGTGGATGGGAATGAAGCGACAGTCCTGGGGATAATTTAGGACCTACCGAAACCGTTATTCCTACCCTAGACCCCCGTTTATTCACAAGGTATAATCTGTGAATTTCCTTTCCTCTACCTTGAAAAACATGAAATATATTTATATTGAAAAATCTGTGATGTGTTTAGCAATTCTAGTGTGAATTTCTTTGTTGGTGCTGTATTTTTGGGATTCCTGTGAAAAGTTAGCAGTTGTGTGCCATGCTGTTGTCACCGGAAGACATTGCTAGTGTTTAATAGGAGAAAAAAATTAAACAATTTCAAACATAAGTGATAATAGTAAAGGATCCACTGTTAGCTCCTAAAAAAAGAGCAAAAGCTACTTTTCTTATCCACCATTTTCAGTGAGATCTGGCAGATACTCTATGATGCACGGTCTATGAGACATGTTAACATTGGTATTAGGATCAATGTTGAAGCTTTGGAAGCTGATCTGTTTGAGCAGAGTGTACAGATGCAGAGGTGAAAGAACCGGACAGACTAAAGAACTAAAGAACTGCTGCATCACTCTTTTTATGTAGAGATGAAGTGAGGGCTAAATCCAATTGGCACTACTATAAGGTAGTTGAACAGATTTGTGGATAACGTGGGTAACTGTTAACCAAAGTGAAAATACACCAAATTGCAAATGAAAGATGTATTCATTACAAAATAAATCTTGGATGCCATTAAAGATCACATGTTGATTAGAAAGATTAACATGCAAGTTGTTCGGGGTGAATTTTTCCTTTAATAACCCACAGTAGAACTGAAACCAACACTTATGCTACAGAAAAATACAAGAAAATTTTATTTTGCACGAAGATCAAAAGATGTACAGTAGCATTCATGACATTCATTAAATCTATTTTTAATGACCAAACAACGTAGCAGTATGCCAATTCAGAAAAAGTTTTCATGCAAAAGTACTGACACCTGGCAGACATACAACTACAAATAGTTATGTTACTTGAATGATGAGTGCCGACGTAAGACGTAGTCGTGTGTCGAAGAACAGACTCTCAAAACCGTAGACAGCAGGTCGGAGACTGTGTAGCGGCAGCAGTCCACAGAGAGCCAAGAACAGCGCCCACATAGTGTAATGTCCCTTCATGGTTGATATGGTTGGAGTCTACTAGGGGTTTGGGGGAGCAGAGCTGTGGGCAGAGGAAGGAATCCAGTTAAAGCCCTGCCTCCACACCACTCCCAGCTACTGCAAACAAACACAGGGTGGAATGATGGCTTCTGGGAAGAGAAATGCATGCCTGGTAGCATAGAAGAAGCCAGGGGCTGTATTCACAAATAATTTTAAGATTAAAAGTATCTCTTAACTGGCTGATATTGGATAAAACTTAATCATAATATTAAGATGCACAAAGCATTAAAGCACTAAAAGCAGGTCAATGAAATAATAAAATAGCATCAATAAATAAAAACAATAAATTCAATTTTTAAAAAAAACAATAAATTCCTTCTGCTATTAACAATTCAGTTATTGCTATTTGAATCTCTACATATATTCATATATTCAGTTTGAATTTCTACAGTAATTGGCTGATCTAGAGGTATTTAAATGAAAACCTATTGCACAATGATCACAATAAAAATAATAATAATATGAAAATGAAAGCATTGAAAAATACAAATGCGCATATGTGAAATATATTTTTCTTTGTTTTGTACATACAAACTACAGGGCCATGGATACATGGGGCAGTCTGCTATTAAAGGGAAATTGATCTATACTAAGTAAGGAGTGAAATATTTGAAAGGAAAATAATCAACAACAGGGTGGTGTAGTGTGGCCTGATGCAAGGCAAAGTCAATGCACAGTCAGAGTTCCTGGAGTTTTCCTTTCTATAACACTATAACCCAAGAGCTCATTAAGGAACCCTTGCATTAGAAATTAAAAACAGGGAAACTTCTCACTGTACATCATGCAAAATGATTTACAAAGAAAGCAGTATTTGTCTCTTATCTTGTTTGGAACATCAAAATCCAGCATGCCATCATACCAAGGAAACACAGTTTCATTCATAGGGTTCTTTGGGAGCATTAGCATTCAGTTCCTACTGAGGTAAAATATGCAGAGCCTAGAACAGGAAGTAGAGAGGAGCTCCTCCAGACTCTTGCTTATGTACAGATACTCAACACACTCGCACCACTGTTCTGAGTCTCCTAGCACCTATAGCCAGCCCCGACCAACTGACTTTCTCACAGGGCAGAAAATAAACAGAGTGAATTCCTAATGGGAGCTGCTGTAGTCTCAATGGCTATATTTTAGTTGGAAAATAAAATGCATAGAATTCATTTGACGTAATGTCCAGAAGATTCAAGACAATTTTAATGTTCATCCCAACCATATATATGTACATATAATAGGACAAAATAATTATTCCTCCATTATGGTGTAAAAGACAAGAAGTTTCCCATTAAATGTAGTGACTCAGTGGTTAAAACAATGGTCTTCTGAGTTATGAGTTCAAATTCCAAAACTGCCAAGCTGCCACTGCTGGCCCATACAGCAAGGCCCCTAACTCTCAATTGCTTGGTTGTATAAAATGAGATAAATGTAAGCTACTCTGGAAAAGGGCATCTGCCAAATGCCATACATGTAAATAAGACACTCTTTTACCACAAGTAGTTCATTGTTTTACCTTCTTAAAATAAGGATTTCTTTGTCTAAATCCCAATCAACATTTGATTCAATGGCTTGAATCAAAGACAATATTTTAGCACAATTCTGTGTAAATGCTAGAGACCACTGTTTTGTGAAAATTCCAGATCAGCACCAACACCCATGCAGATTACATTGACTCCGTTTACATTAACTGAAGCTCTTTGACCTGCGTTTGCATTGCACTGCTGCAACATGATGGGCTGACTGGATAATTGCATGAATGAGCAGGTGTACAGGTGTTCCTAATAAAGTGTCCAATGAGCATATATGTATGTAGATGGTGACAAAACTGAACTAGTGCAAATGTCAAACCTTGTCCTTAATTTGACCACATTCATAAGTGTGAACCAACCGCACTGGTTCTATTCATAGCTTTACTGGGTGATTTCAACACCAAACAACCTCACCTGAGAGAGGCTTTTGTAATTCTGCATCACCTGCATGAAGAACCTCCCCACCTTTTTGCATGACCAGTTTCCTACCCTCCCACCTGATGAGGACATTGACAGAGGGTGGAGCTTGGGTGTTAACAGCAGAACTTTGACTCCAAGGAAACCACCAGTGCCTCCCTTGAGCTATACACGATAGCAGCAAAGCAGGAACTTGCCAGGTAAGAAAAACACAAACAAAGGAAAACTGGGAATAGATTTATTTAAGAATATACAGCATGTTCTCACTTCTTAACTTGTGAAATTTGAAATTTGAGGCTATTCAGAGGCTATTGTGTTGTTGTGGTGATGTGAACATTAAGGCTGATGTTAGTTGGGGTAATACAGTAATAGTCATAGAAGAATGTTTTTAAGAAAGTTTCATCTAGGTTATGTCAGGCTGTAGGAAATTAGCCTAGAGGTTCTGGATATGATTTACCACAGTCTGCCTTCTTATTCAATATGTGAAGAGGAAACAGTTCCAGGGAAAAAACCTTTTCAAACTATTTGGATGGTCAGCTGTGTAATGATTGGTAGACTTCTGTAAGAGTGGTGCAAGCTGTGAAAAGGTATGAATGCTGTCAGAAACACAAAACCAGTCTGGCAGACCTGAATGACTCCTGGAATGCGTAGGAAACACTACAGCTTTTATCTATTTGCTTCACAAAAGCAGTTTGGATACCATTCTGTCCGAGACCCCTTAAAAAAAATCGAAAGAAGAGCGTCCGCAAGACCCAGTGTCTTTAGATTCGTTTCATAATTAGGATTGAACTTTTATTAGTATGCATTGTAAGTTTAAGTGTTAAGATCATTGTTTTGTGGTTGATCTTTTTTGTATATTTTCAGGGTGTTGACCTGCTAAGTACCAAATCCACAATGAAGACCTCACTCAGAATTGACAGCTGAAGATGACTCTAAAAAAGTGGGATTGGTTTGAATTCCTCTTTGACAGGTCGAACTTTGGGTGTTTTTCGTGGTTACTAGAGTTGTGCTAAGGAAAGCTTAACTTCCCCCAGCCTGGAGGATTCCTTCTTTCCCTTCTCCTCATCAACTCCTATTACCCGGCATCGCATCATGGGCCCAGGGGTCAGAGCAAACAACCTGCTGGCATCCCACACAGACCATGACAGCAGCTCAACTATGCTGGAGAAGGATCTCATCCTGGCAGCTGAAGTGGGCCAGGCTCTTCTGGAGCGGAATGAGGACCTGGAAGCTCAGCTGGAACAGATGAGGAGAGACATGGAGGTCAGGAAGATGTTTCCTTCATTGATAAACATGATGCTCATGAGTGCTGCTATGCAAAACGAACATAGTGCCTTTGATTCAGAGGTCCTGGTTTGGGTGTGTGAAGTTTTGAAAAACGGTTAAGGTTTCGGTGTCAACACTGCGCAACGAAAACTAACTGACCTCAAGAGCGATTAATCACACAAACTAATCTCTGTAGACAGATGTGTTTTTGTTTTGTCATGTTTTTGCTAATGGTATACAGTTACATTAGGGCTGTATTGAGCAGAAATATTGCACAGCATGCTAGAAATTTCTATTTTGCTAAATAAACAATATGCTTGGTCACACCTGTGTGCGAAAAGTGGCATGTCCTGATTTTCAGACGTGAAGTAACAGTAATGGGTGGCTACACTAATTATTCATATCCTATCCCAACGTAAAGGAAATACGTTTTACTTGTTAATGTACTGACATGACATAATCGAAGTATGTGGCACTACAAATTTTGCTCAAAACACCCAAATTGCTACAATGAGCTAGATATGATTCATATGATATTATCATAGGCATTATAAACTACACCTCTGTGTATGAAAGAAAGGAGTGGTGTACACAACTCTGTCCAAATATTAGCATATTCACTTCATGTTAAAATCTTGGTCATTTCTGTGGCACAGGACACAAGACCATAAAGCTAGCCAGACTCTAAACTATATTTTAGTATTTTTTACTGGCTTGTTTTAGGTTGATGAGAAGCCAGAAAGTCCTCAGACCTGAAGACTCTCCCATGGTGGAAAACTTTACTTGTCAGTCATCCATACCATCTTTCTACAGATTTGCAAACCGATTGAGATTTACCCTAATGCATAAAGTGGAATGAGATATTATGTCTCCAAGACTATGATGCAAAGTTATTTGCAGATTGCCTAAGAAGCATGATAGATAAGCATGTTAATATGGGTACTTGTGCTTTCAGGCTTTGCAGCAGGAGAAGCACATGCTACAGAGACACCTGGAGGTAAGGGAACTAGAGGCAGGGCAGAAGGAGGCAGAGCTACAGGCTGATATCACCTCACTACGACAACAGTTCGACCAGAAGCACAACCAGGTAGACATAACAGTATGGCCATCACAATAACCATACCATGATATGCTTTTATATGTGTTTCATGGGTATGTCAAGTATTTTTGACAACATTAACCATCTCCATTTTGGCAATGCTATGTATAAACCAAATTTAATCTCAGCAAAACTAAATATAACATTTTTATTTAATTTTTTTTTTCTTCCATAATGCTCACCCAGGGTCGAGACCGACGCCGTGAAGAAAGTGAGCAGCTTACACAACTGTCCAATCACAATCAGAAGTTGGTGGAGCAGTTGGCTGAGGTGACCAATCAGAAGACTTGAAAGTGTTTGTAGCCAGTGGTGGTCTAAAAATAGAACCGAGCTGGTGGATGTATGATGCATTTGCATATCCACACAACAAACATTTCTCTGTAGTCACTGAATGGCTAATGATGATTACAGAATCTAGAATGCACAAAAGCCAGGTTTTTTAACTTCCTTTCTGATTCTTACTATCTGACCACCTTTCACTCCCAGGCAGTGTCACTGGAGCACTCTCTGCGCCTTGAGCTGCGCTCTCTAAGAGAGGAAATGGAGGACACGAGTTTCAGCAGATCAATAAGCTCTGCTCGCCTGGACACCCTGCAAGCAGAGGTACATACACAGGCGTAGTAGACCAGGACTCAAAATGGAATTTATTCTACATGGATTTTCACAAATGATGTGAATCAATTCATGATTACACTGAATAAGTGAACCCAAAACTGTCCACAAAACCAAAAACACAACAGCAAAACCGAATACACAACAGCAACTTGAGCAACACAAAAGCAAACATGATGGCAAAACCAAAAACTCAACAGCAAATTTGGAAACATGGCAGCATGACCTGAAAACGGAGAGGTCCTTACTGAACATCCCATGCATGTGTCACAGAACACCGAGAACTAGAAGATCTTTACATCTTCATTCTGAGGCTAAATAAATCTAGTGATGCTTTTATTTATATGATATTGGCATTCATATGATGTTATTTTAGATATGCTCTCAACTTTGCACAGCATTAATATCAGAATTTGAATGCTGAAAAGCTACCTAAAGGATGCTGTGTATGATTATAACAATCAGCTGTGAGCTACCTCATGAGGACCCACTTTTTTTTTTTAGGTAATTTTTAAAAACTGCAAAAACATCAGAAGCATGACCGCAAAATCAAAAGGACAAAAATTCATGTGGCAACAAAACCAATAACACGTCAAATTCAGAAACATGTGTTGTTCACTAGTGGCTTGGCATTAAGGCTTTGGGTTACTGATATGACAAGGATGTGAGTCTAATAAACGTGCATAGTTGTATATAGAGATACAATCCTTCTTAAATATTGGCACCCACTAATGTAAATATGAGCAGAATTGTATAGTGAACAATTTCCTTGCAGCATGAGATGTCACACAGCAATGTTTCCATATTGAACAGAATCGAGTTCTAAAGGAGCGTTGCTCCAACATGGAGAAGCAGCTGAAGTCATCAGATGAGGACAACGAGAGGATGAGGCTGGAGAGGGACGTACTTCGTGCAAGACTCCTTGAACTCCAGACCAACCTGGAAGAAAAGGAGGGTGAGGTGAGGAGAGAAGCAGAAGATCAGCTGGTATCAGTTATAATATCATGATAAATAGTATCGTGAACCTCTCTGAAGAAAACTATAACTGTTATTGCTACCCTGACTTTATGAGGCAGTAGGTCCTGTTAGTATGGACAGAGTCCAGATTTGCTGACCTCGCCCTCACAAAACCTCCTCTTTTGTGAGCAGTAGGTCATTTAAACAGTATGTTTACTTGGATGTGTTCAGTGCTACCACTCACCTTGCCAGTCACTGACCAATGCATCAAAATTTGGAATTAAGTGAAAAGGAGGGTTATTTTTCGGGAATGAAATTGGACTGTCTCTGGCTTTTCTATAGCTGGAGCAGCACCAGAGTGAGGCGTTCCAGTTGCGCACCCTGAATCGGAGCCTCCAACAGAGAGTCCAGGCATTAGGGGAAGAGGCCAGTCTCGAGGAGATCACATGCTTCCCCATGTCCCTCCAGAATGAACTGCAACAGTCTCAGGTAGTACTGCAGTTTTATATACTTGCTAATTAAGGAGTAAAACATGATGATGCGCAAACAGTTTAATACTCAAAGTTCCTATAGCAGCTGTAAACGGTCGCCCCTTCGCTTGATATTAAATCAGAAAAAAAATGCAGCATGTTACAGAGAAACCTCAAAACTCTTTACCTGAATATGACAGAGCAGTGACACTGGAGACTCCTTCCATAAATGTTAAATAAGCATCTCTTCACAGAAAGGTTCATTTTTGTGAGATAATTTCAGGACCGAAATGCACCACAACTAGCAAAAGAAAGAAAGAAAGACAGAAAGACAAGCCCCAGTTTTCTTCTGAGAAGAATACATAACCAGTCAGAGCACAATGACTTAAGGGAAGCTAACAGCTGCTGGCATTAATAATGCTGCACTATTTATATGTCAATATTTGAAACAATTATTTCCCCCTTGTTGTTTGTTATACAATTATTCTTTGCTAGGGAGTGTCAGCAGTTTATGGAGTTTATAGAGCAACTTTCCTTGGCTAACAGAATAACAGAAACAAGCAAGTACAAATGAATTTTCTACAGTAAAATGTAGTAACAAACATTTTATGACATTCGGTACCCATGTTAATTATGAAACATATGAAATAAAAATTATTTATGAAGTAGGATATTGCTGTGAAGCCCTTAAATTAGTTCTGGTATACCCAGTCGCCATCAGAGTTCTGATTCAAAGCAAAGGGGTGAATACTTGCGCAAGCCACTGTAATAGTGTGTTTACTGACGGGATAGACATGTGACCCGTCCATCCTTAAGGGTTTTAGCAGGTTTATTTATAGGAATGCTTCACCCGTGAGCATTAATATGGCTAAGGGAATGCAAGGTAGCTGAGACCGTGATCTCATTTTCATGGAAATGGTTAGTGTTTCTTTAAGTATCCGTCTCTGCTTATAGGGTGTGTATTGCTAGTTATAATTTATGGAAATATATGTTTCATCAGTGATAGCTCAGCAGTGAATATGAATGTTCTATGCTAGTGACTGGATGGTTGAGATTCAGTCCTGGGACTGCCATTGCTGTGTTCCAAACCCTCAATTTCTGAGCTATATACTGGATTTATATCTGCCTCGTTTGCTCTTGAATGGAATTTTCTGCATAATCAAATGTAAAAAATGTTTTATCTATTTACCCATTGAATGTCATTTGGTTCAACAGGCCAAAGAAAGCATCTTGGCTCATTCTGCTGTCTTGCAGGAGAAAGAGGAGGAGATTGAAAGACTAAAGAAAGAGGTTGGTCAATTTTTTTTTTTTCTTTTTTCTTTCTTTCTTTTTTTTTTTTAATTGCATCCCAGGGAGCACCAACTGACCAGTGACCTCCTTGGACATCCATTAAACTGTCAGTGGTCTACTTTGGTTGGTTCAGGTCCACCTTGATTTGGCCCCTATATATTATATTAATTTGTGTTCTATATAAAGTTTGATTTTTTTGTACAGAGCTGCTGAGGTGACGTGGTGGCTATTTGTTTTTTTATTTATTAAAGTGTGGCTGCAAATGATATATTGAGGCTAAGAGTTAATATTTTGAAGTCGCAAGCAAAGTAGCTCATGGCCATGACTTGATATGTTGTGGAACATCATACTTAGTACATGACCTCGAGGTGAAATGTCCATTCACTTTTAAAATTCTCTTAAGGAAATCTGGACTATCCATATTGCAACCCCAGTATGATTTCATGCACCATTCCAAGATAGAAGTAAAGTGTAATATTATCAATCCTCTCCATACTCAAGTTTGTGTAGCCACAATGGTTTAATTCAATTGATTTCTCTGTCACTCTCATTTTAAAATACAATAGTAAAGTACTTCCTAGCTACAAAATAGATCTGGAGAAACCTAAAGCATGGCCTTCGATATATAAATTCATGGCCTGTACTATTGTGGTCATATATCAGAAAGACTCATGTAAAAACCGACCTACCAAGGTTAAAGTCAATTCATACTAAAACTGGGTAATAGATATGAAAGTTTTAAGTATTATTTTTCCACCCTTGTGTGGAAGTACCTTAAAACATTCAATCTGGCACAAATATATACGTTTTCTATTAACGTCAGCAAACATGCTATATCAGCTACTATATTTAAACCATCATTTTACAAATATGATATGTTTTAACTGCCTTTGTGCTCAGATTCCTGTTTTTAAATACAGTGAAGTTGAGATGTATATAAAAACAAAATACGTAAAAATATCGAACTTAGATCGGTCCTACTTAATCGGCGTCTAAGAGAGGAACTGAAGCTGTTCCACAGTGATCCCAGCAAACCACCATACAGGTAAAAGATTGTCTCAAAAATTTTGCACGTTCACATCCATATCATTTTGCAAATTGCTGTGTCTTTCCATCAGTTGTTAGAGACAAATAGCAACAAGATGACACCAACCAAAAAGTCCCAGGGTGACGCATTTTCTCATGTCATCACTTCTATTTATCTCAGCCAAGTGTAACTTTCTTTAGTTTTCAAAGATTTTAGGAATCTCTAGCATTTCCATTCAGGTGCTCTGATGTGTAAATTGCTTTGAAACAGCCGTGATTAAGATGAAACTGTTTGTACTGACCCAGGTTTTATTTTGGGTGTTGCCTGGCTGTGTTTCCCAGTGCAGTGGTTTTATGTTTTTACTATGTTGTCAACACAGTGCTTTGGAGAAAGAGCTTGCATTGGCCCGGCAAGAACGTGACACACTCAACCAACAGCTCCTGAACACCATCAGACACAAGGTGGCTCTCTCTCAGGAAGTTGAATCATGGCAGGTGTGTGAACTGTTTACCACATTTAGACAATAGATGGAGCTTTGTGAAAATGTACCGTATGATGTAATATTTTTTTTTGTTTATCTTGGAATCTTCTTACAAGGACGAAAAGTAAATGACGCCATACTGCAGGAGCATTGCAAATGTTAAATTATTTAGCTAGAGAAACTGGCTTCTTAAGAAGACTCTCGTAAATAGTTGAGCAATGTTGAAATACCAGTTTCTTTAAAATAATTTTAAAAAAGTGACAAGAATTATTGGCCACTGATTTAGAATTCATTCATTGAACATCAGCATTTATCATGAATTGTTTAATTTTTCTGCTTCCGTCTCATTCTTGTTTTTTTTTTTCTTCAGTTTTAGTTACTTATATAATTGCAAAACAACAAACAATAATTATTTTATTATTATTATTATTAGTAGTAGTAGTAGTAGTAGTAGTAGTAGTAGTTACTTGAACCACCAGTTCAGCCACTACTTCTATGCTTAACAATCACAAAGACAAATTAAATACAGACAGTCATGATAGACAGCCTCATACTGGCTCGTTCCCAACAACTAACTGATAGCACACTTCCTCTCATGGTCCTCTCATTGTTTAAATAGCATTACCATGCACTAATCCTGGCATACCTCCAGTGTCCGGGGACAGTGTCACACCCATAGATAGAGAGATAAGATCGCTTGTTTTATGAAATGATGTCATTCTGAGAGTTATTTATAGCATTGCTGTGGTTTTATATCCTTGTTTCATTTTCTGTCTTCTCCAGGAGGACATGCGTCTGGTGATATCCCAGCAGGTGCAGCAACAGGTACAAGAAAGGGAGAAAGAGAAACAGAAGATGGCATCGTCTCTGCAAAGAAACATTCGCACTACCAGGTCTTTCCGTTTACCAAGAGAGGAGGGGAAGAAGAGCTTCTTCTCTTCTCTGTTTGGTGGGGAATAAAAAGAAAAGTTGACTGACAAAAAACAGGATGAGGAAAAGTGAAACAGGACGAAGAACCTACTGAAGGGAGGAGTTAGAGGACACGAAACTACTGAAGGGAGGAGTTAGAGGACAAGAAACTACTGAAGGGAGGAGTTAGAGGACAAGAAACTACTGAAGGGAGGAGTTAGAGGACAAGAAACTACCGAAGGGAGGAGTTAGAGGACAAGAAACTACTGAAGGGAAGAGTTAGAGGACACGAAACTACTAAAAGGACAAAAAGCAACTTTCATGGGTAAATATTCTGTACAGGACTGTAAATAATAGGAAGCAGACTAAACATAGTGTATTATGGTATGGCAATTAAGTATATTTATTTTGTCTATATTCATTCTTGTACAAAATGACACAAATGTTTATTATGAAAATATGTTGATAAATGAAAATATGTTGATAAATGAAAATATGTTGATAAAGGCCTTTATATATTTAACGTTTGAGGCTTTCTTCATGCTTCACAGATCATAAACGTTTCAGACATTAAGAGGTAGCAGCTGATTTTAAATCATTCTGACACTTCATAGCACACTGTCTTGTGACATAATTTTTTTTTTTAAGATTTACAAACATTAAGCTTTTACTAAGCTGTTCACATTCCTTCATAATAACATCAGACCTGTCTTCATTATGGATTTTTTTTAAAGCACGTGATGTAATGAATTCATTCACACACCCACTTTTGCTCATGTTTAGCAGGCTGAAAATGCTCCACAAGGGGGTGCTATTACTCATGTAGCTTTTGTGCATACATTTGCACTCACGTGTATATGCATATATAGGGTAAGTCCCAAAACACACCCTATAAAAAATGTAGCGTTCATTTAATTCTACACATGTTCCAAACGCTGGTCAAGAAGAAAACCTTGTCCTGTACAATGCAGTGTTTTTAGTGTTTTCCCTGATCAGCTAATTAGCAGCCTTTCCTGAGTTGAGTGTGTGTTAGAGCGAGGATTGCAATAAAACGTTTAGGCAACGACCAGAATTGTGAACCTGTTGAGTAGCCTAAATTTAAAAGCTACTTCTGTACAATATGTTGGCCTTAAATCTCTTTGACATGAATGAATGATGTGCATTATTTATTACACTCATTAACTACACGCCTATGGCCAGCATAGTTCTGTACATCAACTTTTACAACTTTTAGCGTTGCTGTTGTTGGTTGTTGTTTGTTGTCCAAATGTTCTATTCAACCACCCCGGTATTCCACCCAAAGCTACATACTTTAGCTGGGTTGTGAAGATGAGCACAAAAAAGCACCATGTATGAGTTTTGAATATTGTACACTTCATTGTTCAACGTTGTGACCTACATTGGACATCCAGCATGGGTCAGGTCTGGGCTCATAGTTGCTTCTGAAATCGAAATCAGAACGCAGACTGTCCGTCTCTCCTTCAGATGAGTCATTCTGCTCAGAATAATAAGAGGACCTTGAGTTTTCTTGTAGTTTGTGTAGATCAAGTCTCAGACTTCATAAAAGCTAGAGACATAAAACCGGTATACGTCGTGAACCATCTGAAGTGTCTGAGAATGAGATTCTTGGTGTCAAGCCATCAGCATGACATCCCGTCTGTGTTGGACATCCACTGGTCTCCTCCATCTTCGCCGCTGTGCTATAAAAAGCAGGGACTGGAGGCACGTTCTGATCTGCCTCGTCCACGATTTGGGAAAGAAGACTATCCTCTATTTTTTTGACAGACCCACATGTAACCACTTTTCTTGTGCCTCCCCCATAGTAGCCCTGAGAACTCAAGAGGAGGTGAAGGAGTAGGCGTCGGAACGTCCATAGACACGTTTAGGCACTTTCACCTTCAAGGAGTCTCATCAGTGTTATAGAAGGAACTGGAATGGTCCTAATATGCTGTGAGGGACACAAGAAGGAACTGTAGTCAGGGTCAGGTGTCTTTTATTCACAGAGTTGCTCAACACTTACAAATGCATTTTGAAAGAATTCCAGCATGAACCTTTATACTAAAGGATCTATCATTAGTCAAGTCAAGTGGAATTTATTGTCATTTCAACCATATACAGCCAGTTAGTACAAAGTGAAACGATTGTTGCAAAGAGGTCCTGGTTCCACGATGTATTCTGTTTGTGTCTTCAACACACAACTACAAGGGACTACATAAATTTATACATATTACATGCATTTATACATTATATACTATATGCAGTATATTATATGTACAATAATTCTGGGAGGAATTTATCTAACATACCAGAGCTTTGGGAATGTAGCTGTTCTCATATGGCTTCACGTAGCAGTACAAAATAATCAAACCAATCACAGCAGGAATGGACAGCAGTAGAAGGACACCCACACTTACCACCCATATTTTTCCTTCTGGAACATGAGAGAAGTAAAAGATCATTAAGAAAAGACAGAGGAGAGCACCTCAGTGTTACCTATCACAAGCTATCTATCTATCTATCTATCTATCTATCTATCTATCTATCTATCTATTTGTTAATTACATGGCTGTGAGTATACCTTTTAAGGACTTTAAGGTTGACACCCAGTTGATAGATGCTACATAAGGAATAAAACACTTGTTTTAGGTGTAGTCCTGTTCAACAACAGCATGGTGTAATGCAGCCCAAAGTAGATTCATTATATCTAATAACACCACATTCTGAATCTCCATTTATACCACAATTTGCCCATACTAAATTTTTATTCATTAAAGAACGACTGTAATTTTTATTCATTTGTAGTTACGTTTAACTTTGAGAAACATCCATAAAACAAGTTTGTTCCTGTTGCTCATTATACCATTTCCCAACCCTAACAAGTTTTAGCAACTAAAAAATGGCATCTATGTTAGTTACTTCTCTCTTCTCTCTCTCGAAGTAAACAAGACGCAAAAAATGCAGTTTGTTGTGTTATCGAAAAACCACAAAGTTACGAACACTTTCCAGTAGCCGAACACTTGCAGTTGCAGTTTAACTCTCACTGTTACACTGGAGACTCCTTCCAAAAAATGCCAAACAAACGTCGCCTTATAGAAAACCTCAGCACAGTAAAAATTACACACATTTTAAGTCATACAAGTCCCTGTGTAAGTAGTTTAATATAGAAATGATAAGGTATTAGAACAAGAGAATTAATATAAACCTGTGATTTGCAGCTGGAACTACTGTCAGAGATGCAACAGAGCTTTAATATGGTATAATAGGTCATTTAAAGGAGTAAATCTATTGAAAAGTGTATTGAATTATGGAAACTATATGCTTCTTATAAGCCTAAAAATAACACAACATAAACTGAACCTTTATGNACATGGTGAGTCTGGCTTGTAACAACTACCACACTGGGAATTTATCACACTGTTCCATCCATAATTGCAAAATCCTCACAGTTGCTATGTTTTACAGTTGGGAGTTTTCTTGACATTAATGAGTCATGACTCTTCTAAGATTATTTCAGCACAAAATCCAAGTCTGGTGCTTTCAATTCTCTTCTCCAATTCATCATGTGCTTACCAAACCTATTGCATTTACTCTTTTGAAGAGAACTGCTCATAATAGACTGCCATGGAAATCGATTTCTGTCACTGAGAGTGAAAATTCCATGCATGTGGATCATACCTTTGTGATGTTGCTGCAAAAAAACACACATGGTGGCATTGTTGTTGCATTTGGATCTCGCTGTAAGGAAAGCAGAAGCATTGACGCAGTAGTTCCCAGACGGCAGATTTATAAAGTGGGATGACTTTGTAGTTATATTCTGTGCAATATGCTTCTAGGGGAAAAAAAACACACACACAATCCTACTCATGAAATCATTAACACTCTTGTTAACTCTTTAACTCTTTAACACTCTTGTTTTTTCACTGGTCTTCTACTTTGTGTTTATCACGATACATTTGAAATTGATGTTACTCAGGTTATCATAATTTTAGTCATTTTAATCGAAACTATATTTACAGAAATATACACCAAAGTATGCACGCTGGTGGGAAAAAAAAGATGACTAAAATCACATTTTTGGTCCTCAAACACTCATTCAGGTAAAAATGGCCTCAATATAACCTCTGTAATGTAAATGTAGGGTGAATGTTCACAAGAAAAATGGAGTCAGGCAAGTGTCCTTTTGGAAAATCTTTTTTTTTCTTAGTACTAATCTATTTTTCGTTAAAAAAAAAAAAAAAAAAAGCAAAACAGTCAATGACAGGTTGGTGTCATGGCTTTTCCTGTAACAGCATGTTTTATTCCTCTTGAACCGCAGCAATTTGCCAAAGTTTTTTGATCAATTTTTTAATTTACTAAAGAACATACTTTTTGGCCATTTATAGTTACATTTAATGTTATGTAGAATGCAAAAGAAATGCTTTACCTTAAGTGCTAAGGGTTAATGATAAATAAATGTTCCTTTAACAGAAAAAAATAACCATAGCAACAATGATAGTTTTGTTTGTTAAATAGCAATATTAAATAGTTAATTTTTTAGACCTAAATCATTAGTATCCACCATACTGGTCCCTTTGAGTTAGTTACTATAAAAATGATAACTTATTAGAATGAGTACACTACTATAAACCTGTCTAAATCATAGCCATGCGTTAGAAAATTAATCACCACCTTCTGACCAAATTCATTAGAAAATTCAACAACACTGCAGTGTATATATTACCAGCATCTGGTTCTAAGAATATCTGGATCACCAGATTGCATCCTAAATTACTGATGTAAAAAAAAAAGTGTCAATAAATAGTGCTTTACCTTTGCTGTGTTGTTAGAGATCATTTGAAAAAGGTCAACAGAGAATCTCATCCGCACTTCTGTAAGTAACTGGACTGGATGGCTGAGAGAAATCCATATGGAATGTTGTTCAGCAGACATGGTCAAATTTGGAGCACTCAGAAGAGCTGCAAAATAACCAAAATAACTTGGGTCATTCAGAATATGGATAATCCATCCATCTGGCCCTCAACCCTGACCAGTTTCCCAATCCATGCTGATGAAAAGCATCCCCATACAATGATGCTTCCACCACCATCCTTCACTGTGATGATGGGGTTCAGTAGTGTTATGCATGTGTTCATACTCACTGTGTTCATATGGCTGAAAGCTACGTGGCAGACACGTCCATTCTGACCGCTCTTCTTTCCATTCTGCTGCGACTCTCACAAAATACTCTGTCAGAATTCTCTGGTTGAGGAACAGGTAGCATTGCGTCGAGGTGATATTCGTGCAGTCTCTGGCTCGATACCATGATGACACTGAGCTACAAAAAAAAAAGACAAGATTTTTCTTTGCATTAATATAACTTTCTCACCTTCTTGAAAATTAAAGGAGCCTACTGAAAATAATCATCAGAATTTCAATCATTTGAGATTTCCAGTGCTCCCTCATATGTATTAATGGGTTTCTGGTGGTTTTTAATGGTATTTTAATGGAATGCGTTGTTCCTACTGGTTCCTGATGGCTTATCTGATTTTATTTTCTGATGATTAATCGTTAAAGCATGGGCCAATTAGCATGTTGCAGTATGAGGAAATATCTAAAAGGTAAAAAACAAATCCTGCAGAAACAAAGTTTATCTTCTTGAGGATTTACATAGCCAGGTTATTTAGCCAGTAATGACGATTTTTAAAAATATTTAGTTTCTATTCCTCCAGTTAGTCATAACTATGACTCAGTGTTTTTTTAATAATGTCATAATCTGGAAGGAATAAAACACAATGGGACAGCAATGTTAATGTTACCTCCCTGATGCTGCTTATTTTATAACAATATAACAATAAATATAACAGGAAATGGTTGCTTCCTTTTTTCCCCTCTCTTGGCATTAATAAAACCAAAAACATGCATCCTGGCGTTTTTTCGACAAATCGCAAAAGCCCTCTGTCCTGAAGACTTCCCTGTGTTGGAAGACTTAAAGTTACAACTGACACTGGAGGCTCCTTCCAAACATATTATGTCTCCTCACAGAAAATATCAACATATCAACAATTACACGTTTATTATGTCCCCCATATAAGTCCCTGTGTAAACAAGTTGTTACTATAGACACGATAAAGTATTAAAAAGAGTGCATTAATATAAACCTGTGATTTATATTACTGTCAGAGCTTCTGCAACAGAAAATTTATCAACACCTTATAACCAATCAGAGTCAAGACTTCCACAGCACAGTGGAATGAAGTTGGAAAATGTAGTTTTATTTTTATCTTAAACTTGTACTTGGATAGGATAACAATGTTTGAAGTAGATGAAAGTCGTAGCTCCTGTGCAAATCTAAAAAGCAAACTTCAGACGTCAAATCTCTCCATTTGGGTGAGGTAAAAAATAAAAAATAAAATAAAAAATTCTGAACTGTTCCTTTAAGCACCCAACTGTGGCTCTCTTGGGCAGTTTTGGGATTTGAATTCATTTTAAATTGAAGACCCTAGAGCAGAAATATAACCACTGATTTACCAATGCCCTGATTAAAAAAGGACTTCTACTTACAAATGGCCAATGTCTATAAACTCGAGGGAGTATCTGGTTCCTTTTGGGTTCCCTTGTCCAGGAAGCCAGCGAGCTAAAGCTCTGAAATCCAGCAACTCCACATTCAGGTTGAGTGGAGGAGACAGAGCACCTGTCACAACACAAAAAAAAAGTCACGCCAAAGCAATAAATTGCAGCAGGGTGTGAGTCATTTTCAAGTGCTGCGAATTATTATCATGTAAAACCACCCTGAAACCATAAGCAATAAATTGCAGCAGGGTGTGAGTCATTTTCAAGTGCTGTGAATTATTATCATGTAAAACCACCCTGAAACCATGAGAACACATTGTCTTGTTGTGGTTTTCATTGTATTTGTATATGATGTACGGTCTTGTTTTGCTGCGTATTTTATGATGAACACCTCGGTGGTAGCTCTGTGGTTGAAGATCTGCACTAGCGTTCACTAGGTTGTGATTTAAGTGAGTGAGTGAGTGAGTGAAGTGACTTTGTGGCCAAGTATGGGGACCCATACTCGGAATTTGTGCTCTGCATTTAACCCATCCAAGGGCACACACACAGTAGTGAACACACACCCGGAGCAGTGGGCAGCCATTTTAGCTGCGGCGCCCGGGGAGCAGTTGGGGNACTCGAACCCACGACCTTCGGGTTCACCTTCGGGTTACAAGTCCGACTCTCAGACCATTAGGCCACGACTGCCCCAGACTGTTAGGATGTTAGACCTAAGACTGTTAGAATGCCACTGTTGAGCAGCTGAGGTTTCAGCTGTAGTTAGCCACCTACTAGCTAAATCTCGCCATCACACGAAAGATATAAACCGGGAAGGGG
>CM074971.1:13834675-13846912 GCA_037577455.1 Pangasius macronema | reverse complement strand
CCAAAGTCACTGAGATCACATTTTTCCCTAACTCTGTTTGATGTGAACATTAACTGAAGCTCTTGACCAGTTTTTAATGCATTGTGCTGCCGCCAAATGATTGGCTAATTGAATAATTGCATGAATGTGCAGGGGTGCAAGTGTTCCTTTTAAATGCAATACAGTAACTTTTTTTAGCTGTTGCCTGTGTCCTTAAAAATGTAAGAAAAGATGAATAATTCTTTTTAAACTTTTTTTTTTATTTCATGAAGAGAGATAAAATCAATTGCATTTAACAGTCAACACAAAAACCTGATCAATAGGAGCACAGCTCTTTTTTTTTTTGACAAAAAGATAGTATAGGATTATCACTATTTCATGGCAAGATATAACAAGGCAGTGAATGGAATGAAAATTCTCTAAAACACGTTCAAGTAGGAAAATATTCCTAATATTACTATATTTTCATTGTCTATGCGAGTATGCGGATGTCACAGGCATATTGTGTAAACTTTATATTAGCCCAGAGATACACAGAACAAATGTGACCTGAACAAAATTGCATAGATATCAGTATGAGTTCTCAGGGCTAATGTGCAATAGAGGTTGTGCGGTCTAATGAACCTGAGTTCCTTCCTTATGCCTTTGTCTAAAGACATAGATTTGTGTGACCATAGATTTGTGATTCATACGATCAGAAAGTTGCATTCACAAACAATGAGTTCGAACACCCAAATAGTGGTATCCAAAAGCACAGTTTTCAGCATGGCACCATATTTCTTCATCTTTTAAAAGACATTGATATTAAATCATCTAAAAGACTACAGCGCAAGGAAGTATTTAATTATCTAGTTAAAGAAAGTGCTAGAATAAAATGGACAGGTTAAAAATCCACAATTTCCCCCTTTCCCCAGATGTGTTTGGTTTCCAAATTTCCTTTAGATTTGCAAATGTTACTAACAAAAAAGGGAAGCTGAGCTGTGTTGTTAAGTTTCGCACTTTCTTATGTGCTTTGTGCCACAATGTTATCTATAAAAATAGGCAAAAGTACATTTTAAAAAAATAGAAGTCATTTTGAACCATAATCCTTTTTTTTTTGCCTTAGCTTAAAGTAGGAAACGTAGCTTGAAGTTTACAGACAGAATTGTATGTTAGAAGTAAAACAGATGATACTATCGTTCCAATTTGATTTATATAGCTACTATTTGTTGTAATGTATTCTGTAATTTTATGAACTTTACATCGGGTGTGTGATGATGGCTTGATTTAAGATGATAGAACGACTGCTTGTCGAGGTCATTACAGATTGCGTGAGTTTTCGGTATATCAGTCTAAATAATTATCCCTCGTAATCGCACACATGCTACAAATGCACTAGATAACGACTTGGTTAAAAAGAAAATCTGGAACATTTTATTATTACTTATGCAACCTGATGTTGCATTATTGAGCTTATTACAGAGGTTAGAATGCAGGATGACTGAATGACTGAAAGACGCTCCTCCATCGTCTTCCCAACTTACCATTTTCTTTTGCTATTCGCTCACTGCTGCGTGTAGTTTGTATGATGCTTCCCTTATTTGTTAGTTACATTAGCCTCATAACAGTGGAAAATTTATGACACAAATACCTTTATGATTAGGGAAAAGTAGTGTAAATGGCATTTTGGACAGAATGTTTCTTTAAGAGGATTTGTCCTTAAAAAGGTAATCACTATATGCCCAGCGATGGACTGGTGTATGTCCCTCAGTGTTCCTGGGATTGGCTCTGTACGCCCCAGGATAAAGCACTTACTGAAGATGAATAAATGAATGAATATATCACTATATCAGGACATCTCCCTATCAGGGTATACCGCCATATTGTGGCATTGTTACACCCTGGTTTGGAAACAGCTACCTAGCCCCAGTAATTGCACTTGTGTTTGGTCATTAGTGTGCAGATGGTTTCCCCGCAGCCCCAGCAGGGCTGAACACTATGCGCTGGAACTATTTTCCAATTGCACAGCTGGCACACTTGTGGGTTGGCGGCGGCGGCAGCAACTTGCGGAGATTTCTGGGTGATTAACTGCTTGAGTTCATTCAAAATGGTGCTGTTGGGCGCCAACACGACATCGATCACCTCGATGCGTTTGGGGTCCCACACGCAGTCTTCCTCCAGGCCACTAGGAACAGCCTTCATACCACATTTGGGTGGCACCCAGGCCGTGTCGTAGCCCTGGTTGTGCCAGGTCTTCTGCATAGGGTGGTTGTCTTTGTCAATTTTCTTGACTTTTCCACAATCGACGCTCAGCTTCAGGACCACACGGTCATTGAAAGTGGAGTTCAGGGGGTAGCGCTCAGCTTTCTTCTGGTTGCGGCTCACATAAACCCCAGGGCCCAGCATCCCATCTGGAGACTGCTGGAAGCCATTTTGGATGATATGGCGTGCTGCTTGGACCCCAGTTCCGTGGTACATGGTGTAATTCCTGCCAGATTTAGGCTCTTGTTCTGCTCTGAGGTGGCGGTCCTCATCGTAGTCTACTTCCCAACCATAAAAAGTGATGGACATCTTTTTTTTTCTTATTTTCCCTGTACCAAAAGAAACAAAGGTACATTGCAATAAGCTGATAATGTAAATTCTAAAGGAGTTCAAGTATGCCAGGACATATGTATACTGAAATGCTTGTGGTGAGCTGCTCTTCAATGTACATATGTCCCGGCATACTGCACAAATGTAAAGGAGAATGTAGAACCCTAACAACAGTGTTTCCCTATCAGGAAATAAAGGGTTCCAACCCTTTAAGGAAGGAAAAAATCCACCCTGAGCAACTTGCATATCAATCATTGTAATTCTGTCTTCAACAGCGTCCAAGATTTATCTTATAATAATATTATGAGTTTGTAAATATCTTTCTGTAGTATAAACTTCATTCATTGGCATGTGTCTCTATTTTCAATGTAACGGTTTCCTACATTAACTACAATGCAACAGGGTGCCAGTGGCATTTGGCACTTGCTTTATCTCTACCCAAAGAGAGCGATGCAGCAGAGCTTTAGTCTATTAATCAGTCCAGCTCTCTCATCCCCTGATCCATACGCTCTCACAGGAATAACAAAAAAATACACCAACGAATTAGCCCCTGAAGTACTAAGCACAGCTATATAAACATATTTAATGTGTTTCAGGGTGGATTTACAGGTTAATTATCCAATGAAGCGTTAAAGAACCCTGTAAGAGTGTAGATGAGAATAAATAACTTTGAGACCTGAGCTTCAAAAACTTGACGCAATGAATTTGAACTGAATGAAATAAAAAGCAAGGGGAAATAAACCGAACAATATACGGAAAAAAAATCCGCAAAAGTGTAAAGAAATCAACATAAAAATAAACACTGACCTGTTTACTCCTTCTTCTCAGAAAGTCGGTGTGCCAATAACTCTGGGAACTTTCGTTTTCGTTTCATTTCAGGGACCTCTCCTCTTCCTGTAACTGAAAATTATACACTTCCACATCCACTTATTTAAAACAATAACCTTAGGAGTGTCTATTATAGCCTAATATAATTATAATCAATTCTAAAAATAAGTACTATAGACAAACAAACCCGATGTGAGTTATTATTGATTATATTATTGTTTAGAGTTTACCCATAGCGTTCGATTAAACCTCGCAGCTGTCCCAAACCAAACCTTATTCACTACGTAGTGCACACTTCTGTGACTCTTGGATTTCAGCTGATTAAGCACAATGGAGAATATACAGCGGAATTTCTACAATATTCAATCGAGTGTCCAAAAAATGTACCACAGCTAGCAAATAGAACTCCTAGTGCACTTTACAGCTTTTAGGGAATAGGGAATAAAGCACCATTTCGGACACAGCCCTGGCCAGTGTCATAGACGTTCGTTCGTTAGTTCGTAGGAAACTAAATTAAAAAGTTTGTCTCAGGATCAAATATTCGCAATAAATCCATGTTAAATTGCACTGAATATTTAGGTGCATTGTGATAATTAGGTGCATAATGATGATTATATAAACGCTTTTCTAGGATGACTGAGCGTCGTGGTTTCCACTCGGACTCTTTTGATTGTTGCTCTTCAAATGTATTAGCACAAATAGCCAGCGAATACACTTTTTTTTTTAAAGAAAAAATAATTATTATTATCATCAATATTGTACATATATATGTCTCTTTTGATTCCTTTTTGTCAACCTGTCAACCTGAAAAGTTAAAAGAAAGAAAGAAAGAAAACCAGCGTAGACTTGGTGCTATCCACGGTTTCAACCCGGACTCATTTCATTGTTACTCTTCAAACGGATTAGCCAAAATTAGTATGCTAACAAACTATCTTTAAAAAAAATAATAAAATTATTATTTTTTCAGTCTTCAGTCGACGTGTAAATATTTGGTGCACATTATTTTATGTATTTGTTTGATTTTTGTTTCATTTGCAGCTTTTTAGATCAAAAGAGAAGGAAATTTGCCTTGACTGAGGTAACTAGGTAATGAGGATGCGTGGGGCGAATTTGCATCCATCCATATCTCTCTCTCTCTCTCTCTCTCTCTCTCTGTCTCTCACTCACACACACACACACACACACTCTGTGTGTGTCCCTCAACAGATTAAAACTGATCATGACGCTCCTAGAAATAAATAAATGAATGAATGAATAACATGGAGATGCTCAGGAAGCCTTTTTCTGTGCCTCTGAGAGAAGTGCACTAGTGAAGATGTCAGAGAGGCTGGAAGTGCTCTTGGTTGGAGAAGGGAACTTCTCCTTCTCTGTGGCTGTGTGCGAATCGGGTGATGTTGAGAGCATCACCGCCTCCTGCTTACAAACCGAGCAGCAAGCCGTGGCTCAGGAACACGCTGCCCACAATATCCAGCGCCTGCGAGACCGAGGTGAGACCTTCAGCATCAGCCTATAGCACAAGATCTCCTCAACCCGGTTAGACAAAGTATACACTTCCACATAGACTAAATACTAGACGGAATAGAACGCAGCCCACGCGCGTTGCCATGGCGACGCCCTATGCTGCGTATTACATTTTCAAACGTAAATGTTTTTCTTCCTAGCTATCTTTAATGAATTAAAAAAATATATATATATATTAATTAACACCTTAAAGGTGAAATTGAAATTTTTTTAATTTCTTACTAGTATAAACAATGTGAAAAATTATGTAGACATGATAAAAAATAATAGTTTAAGCCATTGTCTCAGAATAAGTGTATTACATAGCTGGAAAAAAAGCCCAGTTTGGAAACCTGACTTCCGGTCCGGAATGTATGTTTGTATTTGAATTGGTCTCTTGTCAGTCATTTTATAGCCACGCCCCGTCAACGCCCCGTCACATCCTCATAAATCATCATGAGGAGAAGTTACATGTTTGTAGCTGATTGTCTGAGTGACACTGAAAGGGATGTCATGGTGGTCCTTGCTATACCATTGAGATCAAAACCCCCCGCCTCGAAACACATGTACCCACCTTTATTCCCGCCCAAGTTACTCAATTTTTTTTAAATAATTCAAATCTTATTCAGTGCCACCCATTTAAATGTTAGAGAGGTAGTTTTCATAAATCTTACTTAATGCACCTTTAAAGGTGAACGATTCTTGCCCTGCCCATGTTCATGAAGCTCCGCCCCCAGTATCTGCCCCCAGAGAGAAATAAAAAGGGGGGCTTCAGTATGAGAATTTTACTGTGTGACTGAATTGTTCACACAACTCATATTTATAGACTTGTATGCATGCGTTGGCTTTATTACGATGACCATCATTTTTTCCTCTCATGAAGGGTGATAAGCTGAAGGATTTGCATCTTTGTGTCCAGTGAAGTGTGTTTCCTGGAGATAGTTGCTATGAAACAGCCTCATTGCATATTCTCACTAATCCATATGCACACAGATTAGTGCATACAGATTATTGTGTGTGTGTGTGTGTGTGTGTGTGTGGTTTTTAGGCTGTACAGTGCTTTTTGAGGTGGACTGCACATGCCTAAATGAGCACGAGGTCATCCGACGAAGTGTCTACGACCGCATCATTTTCAACTTTCCTCACTGCGGGCGGAAAAGTGGAGTCAAGAAGAACCGCACTCTCCTGGCCAAATTCTTCATAAGGTGAGACCTCTTTTTTTTTTTGTCTTTTTCTTTCTTTTTTTTTTTTTAAAGGACCATTGAGGCTTTTTTTGGATGTTATGTAAGCCTGTGAGGGTTACACAACTGCACCAACAGTGAGAGGCTAAAAATATTTAACACGCTCGCTTGTGATGCTGCATGTGAACTCCACACACTGTGAGCTCTCAAACACGCAAAATGTTTTTTGTGATGCTTTTTTTCCCTAGCTGTGCTCAAGTGCTCAAGGCCAATGGAGAAGTGCATGTGGCTTTATGCAACGGCCAAGGAGGCACGCCACGTGACAACCCGATGAGAGAATGGCACAACAGTTGGCAGGTGGTCGCCATGGCAGCCGAGGCCGGCCTCATTCTCAGCGAGCTCCGTCCTTTCGATCGTGACAGATATCAAGGTTACAAATGCACGGGTTACAGGCAAGTGGCCGTTTTCCCCTGAGACGTGCCTATAAGCTTTCTTTTTAACCCGTGTATCCTGTTCAAGTCATAGCATGTTTGATTTCTCCAGTAATATTTCTTTGCTTGGCTCAGTTTCTGTAATGCTCATGAAAATTAATTTGGATATATCACAGAGGTTTTAATAGAAACAAAAAGGGGTTATAGCTATATAGCTCTCACATACACTCTCACCTGTACACACACACCTGCCTTTAGCAGCATCCCCAAGTATAAGAACAGGTTTTGAGGTTATATACAAAATATACCCAGTATTCATTGTGGTTTGTTTTGACGCACTCATATTTCATATTCATCAAAGTATTAAAAAAAAAGGCATGTATATACTCTCATATATCAGCGTGGCAGTGAATAACTGCATGCATTTAAGATGAGGCTTATTAAATGCTCTTGAATTCCTCTGTAGGAGTCAGGATAAAGGTTTTCATGTGGAAGGTGGGCTGAACCACATTTTTACCCGGAGCCTACCATACACAGTGCCCAAGAAACTCAAAATGGACACTGCAGTCGGGAAGAAGACGGTTAGTTTTGAGCTTCCAGAGGAGTTGAGCGAATATGTAAACAGGTTGGTGCTCATATCTTAAATCTGTTATATAACACTACTTTCATGTTTCCCACATGTCCTGGGAATTCATAGTTATGGAAAACATGAAAACACTAATATAGTAATATCAGTATAATTATTATAGAAATATCAGTAAGGTCCTGGAAAGTCAGGCTATTAAGCTACATAGATGCATACTGGATATTCTTCTCAGCTTCTCAGCATTAGCAGCATGTCCTGAAGTTTTATTCCTCTTACCATTCATCTTGCCAACAATTACAATTCCACTGCACTATTGTATAAGGAAATATAAAATCACATTAGGGTCACTCTCTAGAACCTATTAACCTGCAGAGTGAATACCTAAATATATTAAGTTGACCAGGGAAATAGTATCCAGACAGAATAGTTTTAACACTGGACACAGGGCCTGCTATATTTAGAATTTTTCTAGGCCTCATTTCTGTCCTTAAAATCTGTCATATTCTGCTTGGTCCTTTGGTGGGGATTGTGACTAGTTAAACGCTCCTCCCATTTTTTTAAAGACTTAACCAGCCACTGCTCTGTATATGAGTAATAATGTATACATTATTTCTAATAGTTTAGTAAAACTTCTGATCAAATGAAGGCTGGTTTGTGTAAGAGTGTATCTGTTTCAGTTATTCAGCTTGGGGGTCATATCCTAGGTATATATCCTGTTTAAATGCCAGGGAGTTTCCAGCAGAACCAATAAAGCCCCATAGGAACATGTGAGACATCTTGAAGATTAAGTCCAGTCACCTTGAGTTACTCCTGCTAGGCAATTCAGAGTGTCCTGAATAACTGGACCTTAACAGGCATGTCATGCTATCAATCTTTCTGCTGTATATCAGGGACTTCCTCAGTCGTCAGTCACGCCATCCTGTGAAACTTGTGCTGGAGCAGTTGCTCAGAGAGATCAAATCCTCATGGCCTGTGTGTTCAGTGAGTGGCAACTTTCCAGAGTTGCTCAGCTGCTCCCAAGACAAATTCCGGGCTTGCGCTTTAAACCTGAGCTCCTCTGAAGTCTACTGGATCAAGCCAATTGAGACCCATCCTCTTGACCAATGTGAAGTTAGTGAGAAGGACTGTGAGCCAATGGAGGAGCAGCAGTTCATCAGCAGTAGCTATATGCTGCAGCCATCTTTGTTAATGCATGCAGAGGAAATTATGCAGCGTGAGGATTTTAGCCCCGGAACCATCTATGCGCTAAGTGGATTGGTTTTTCAAAGAGTTCCCATCTCTCCAAACCGGTCCCCTGTTTTCCATCAGCTTCTCCTCATTGCTGTTTTACCTTCTGAATCCCAACCTGTCAAGAGCCTCCAAAATAATCTGGAAGCTTTGCTTTCTCATTATGAAGTCTCGTTTGAGAAGGAGGAACTAGGTGAGGAGCATCGAGTTTGGCTTAGTTCTCGGGAGCTTCACAATTTTGGCCAAATAACTTGCGTCCCCATTCCTCAATCTGAACCCCAGCTCTGTAAAAGCTCCATTTTGACCTTGCTGTTAAATCTGGACCACCTAGCAACCCTGATCTTCTCGATCCCTGACTGGCGCCTACTGTGGACCTCGGACCCACGTTTCCTGGCACGTTTTGAACCTGGTACCCAGGTGCATGCCCCATTTCAGCCATTCTCACTCTACCCGCCGAGTTACACCCATGACGTGAGCTTCTGGATGGAGCCAGACACATTTGATGAACTTGACTTTCACGAGGCAGTCCGCGTAGCCACTTGGGGAGCTGTAAGGGACATACAGCTGGTAGACAGGTTCCGCCACCCCCACATGGGACATGCTAGTCTGTGCTACCGGTTGGCATACCAGTCGCCGGATCGCGCCCTGTCCCGCACCCGAGTTCTCGAGCTGCAAAACCAGCTGCGCACGCTGCTGCCTCTGCGCTTGAATATCACCCTCCGGTAAATCCAGGAATCCTCATGAGATCAAGAACATTACCCAAGTACCTCAGCCTAAACTAAACGCGAGAGGAGCCATACCAATAATGGTTACACCCTAGATTTTCTTTTGGACTTGGGTCTAAATATCCAATTGACCCTTTTTTATACTTAACATGGACATCAATTTTACAGGTTATAATTTTATTACAGATATCATGTATAAGGTAATCTAACTTAAATGAGCTCCTAGGCTTAAATATGATTTGTAAATGCTATAATTACTGTGTTTCTTTGCATATTTTCATACTTAAGCCTTTTACCCAAGGCTGTGTGATCCAAGAGAGCCTTACATCTATTCTTCAGTCTGCCAAGTCAAGCGAAACTAATAACTTTGGTTAATTTGCTATGTTGTTTGGTAAGGTTTCATGCGACACAAAGTCAAACAAATTAAAAAGAGTGGTATATAGAGCTGAAAACGAACTCAGAAAAATCACTGGTCAGTGAAAAAGCTAAACCATCGGCAAGTGCTCATAGTATTCACCCGAGCATGCACATCATGAAGCCGGTGTTTATGATGAAATAATTGATTACATAATATTATAAATAACTAGTTTAAAAACGGCATTTTATTTTTCTTTAGTCATGATCCAGAACACATTGTATTTTCTGCAGCTCTCTTCTTTTCACCAAACAAAAAAAATAAATTGTTTGGTGAAAAGAGTCATCATCGCTGGTTTGTTTTCACAAGACAATTCCTTCAGAGCCACAGGTCACTTGTGCAAAATTGTTCTTATTGTTGTTTTCTTCGATGCATTAGTTATTTCTCTAGACGTTTCTTCATGCTACACTGAATACTTTCTGTACTTGATATATCAAATAGGCATTCCTCCTTAAGTAATAAGTTCTTAAGTAATAATCAGATGATACCTATGCACTGAACCTAAGGAGCCAAACATAAAACCTTTAAAATCTTTACTTATTGAACCTTTAATTTCCTTGTGTTTCTTTAAAAGATCTTCATAAGGATGCTGCATGATCTTATATGTGACTCAAATGACAAAACTTTTACTAGTTATTTAATGATGAGTGGATTATATTTATGGATAGGTTTATAATAAATATGCTGCTGAATAAAATTTTATGCCACATTGGAGACAGAATATGTTTGTTCTTGCTTTGAATTACAATTATAGTTTCTCCTCCGTGATCTATAAAGGGCTGATTGAGACGTAAAGAGTACATGTTCCTCGATGTGTGTACGTGTGTGTCTGTTTTATGTCTAGCATCATGTCCAAATTTGTTCACTCTACAAATACCATTTTAACCCCTGACTACACGTTATAGAAATCGTCAGAGTGAAAACAGTCTTTACGCAACAGTTCATGCAAGTTCGCTTACACGTATGATGTAAGCTAGAGATAATGATGCAATGACACAGCATTCCCCAAGGTTCATTGCCGATCAGATATCTACACTACATCCTGGGGTTAATATTAATTTATATGATCCATCAGTGGTGGGAGGTGGAAACAGTGTTTACTCAACAGTTCATGAAAGTTCGGACAGCTGCACAAAAAAAACNCTCATACACACACCTTCTCAAACCATCGTTCTCTGCAGTTTTATGATACAGGAAGTGTATCATAAATCTGCAGGAAAAATAGAACAAAAGATGTTACTGGATTGGATCTGAATATGATACATATTGTACAAACATATATGATAGAGATAACAATATGATGTCTTACCATTCCCCAGGGTCCAATGGCGATCTTTGCTTTTTCCATTTTTATACTCTTTAAGGGTTTTATCCTCGTACTCATAAAAAGCTTTAGTCAAAACCAGGTAGGTGATATTTGATCAGGGGTCCCACGTGTCCTGGAAAACCTGGAAAATTGATGACTAAATTTCCAGTCCTGGAAAACACATGGAAAATGTAAAAATGTCCCGGAAAATTATTTGCACAAATATGCTTGTATTTTTCTTTAGCCGAGAACAAACAGTTTACCACTGGCCTGAAACAATTAATGTTAGTAGCAGAAAGCGCTACGTACGTTTTATGGTGAGAAGCAACGTGAGTAGGCCTAGTTTCGCTGCTAAATTGCTCTAAAAGCCTGGGAGATAATTTCCTTCACTTTAATTATGATACATTGGACACAAGACCTAATGTGATATAGACTGCAGACTCTGTGGTGGCCGAAATAAGTCGAAGACAAATAGCCAATGGGTTTAAGAGTTGAGTTTCTGATTACCCTGACACAAAGATGTTTCTCACCAGAAACGTGTCTATTATTTAATAAATCTGATAAACACAATAATTAATAATTATATGCAGTAATTAATTAATTTTGTCATAATGTATGAGCCCTCAAGTGCTCATATTAAAGAGCTGATTTCATAGGTAAGTCATAGCCATAAACTGTACACCTTTTAAAGACCTCTGTAGAGAGGAATGTATTACTTTAGAACGTGATCCTTTTCTTTTATTTCCGCTGCATGTTATTGAAAGTGTCCTGGAAAATGATCTGTGAAAAAGAGTGGGAACCCTGTTGACGCTGCATCTTTGAACAGCGTCTGAGGATTCATGGTGCTGCCTATTAGGAAAATGTGTATAGAGATTATGAAAGTGACATTGTTAGATTGGATTTTCTGTTAAACAAATGGCTTAAAGCAGATTGTTTTGGATTTTTGTGGAACCAGACTTGGAAAATACAGTGGCATCATGTCCAAATTTGTTCATCAGGTTATGTACAAATGTAGCTAGCTTGTTGGCTTGGCAATTTGTTAGCTATACGGTCAATAGCACAAGTCTCTCCAACAGATTTAGTGCAAAAAACTGCTAGCTAAGTGAATTACTTGAAGTTCAGATGAATGCAAAAAATGCTATTCTGTTGCAGTGTTTAATGGTTAATGTGCCGCCCATGTTATCTAGCAGCTTTCTTCCCAATCACTGTCAGAATGGTACCACTCTCCAGATTCCATTTTAACCCCTGACTACATCCAAGTAGAAATCCTGAGAGGGTGGAAACATTCTTTACATAACAGTTCATGCAAGTTCGCACAGCTGCACAGCAAAAATGCCCCCTCACACAGACAACTTATCAATCTTATCCAGATAGCAGATCAATAAAGTCTTGTTGCTTTCCTGGGACTCATGTTTTTGTGCCTGTTTATCATGTTTGCTGCCCTTTGCTTGAATATATCACTGTTTGTAAAGGCCTTCATAAAAGGAA